>JAJHZJ010000401.1:0-532824 GCA_023548195.1 Bettongia penicillata ogilbyi
CTTCTACATTTGTGTCTTACACTTTCTTGTCCCTATGGTAACTCTCTGTGGTCAAGATTTTTTTTTCTTTTTTTGCTCATTTTTCTAGATTATTTCTTGATTTTCAACTTTATGTTAAAGTGAGGTGGAGAGGTCCCTGTGCCATGCTTTAGTATTTTTTTTTCTCAGCAGCTGTTTTAGGGCTGGTTCTTTCAAAGTGGCCTGATTTAAGAAGAGATGCATTTACTGCTCTTCTAACCTGTGCTCTTATCTGTGACTAACCACAAGCACTCTTTCCTCCCACCCCCAGCACTGTGACCATGGTCCCTGCTCCCTGAAACCACAAGCTCTGGTGTGCTAGTGCTCCTCCTTGATCAGGGATTGTGACCCAGATATATACATAGTCAATGCAACAGATTCCTACACTCTGTGCCAGGGAAAGGTTCTCCATCATTTCCTTCTGACCAGTTGTCCAAACTCTTTTACTGCCTGTGTGCTGAGACCTCTGATGCTTGCTGAAGGGAGCTCTTCAATTGGCTTGCCAATGCATTTTATGTGCCAGACTGAACTCCACTCCCACCTCAGTGTGACAGACCCTTCTTGCCAGCCTAACTTATCCTGGGTTGGGAAATTATTTCACCGCATCCTTTTTGTGACTTCTAATATTCTAAGATTCTTCTTAAAGTGTTATGTAATGTTGTTTGGAAGAGAATTTGGGATGACTCAGGTGACTCACTGCTTTTCCTCTGCCATTATGACCCCCAAGCCCCATTTCTTTTTGCATAAATTCATCTCTTAATTACAGTGAATTGAACAATAAAAATGGTTTCAATTAAGAGCTGTAGATGTCTGATTATAACACAATATAATCCTACATATATAAATAAAGATTATACAGCTGCTTTGGCTAAAGGATTACTCTGTGCCTATTCCAAAATATACTCCAGTGGTATCTAAAAAAGGTTTATAGATCTTGAAAATTACTGTCATAGATAAGATTATTTGTCTAGCTGAAGGGATTGGTGGTGGTATTTATATTTCCTTTGGGTTGCTAGCAAAATGTCTTCTCAGTAAACAATAGAGATGTTACTGACAATTGCAAAGGATAATTTTAGGTTATTCAGGGCTCCAGTATGTTAAATTTTTCATTCTGTTTGGGTGATGCAAGTATTTATCATTTTGGAATTATAGAAATTACCTTTCTTGTCAGTTATGTCTATATCAATCTCCTTAGTCTTTAACTTCATGATTAAGAAAATTGAGTTTTATGTTTTTTAAGCCAGCATCAGGTTCAGTCAACTGTCAATTCTTTCCATTTCCCTTGAAATTCAGTGTGATTTGAGCCACAAACCTTTGTTTTGGTGGTATTTGCTTTTGATTTGTAGTCTTTATTAAATCATGTAAAACACATAATTTACTTTCCTTTTCATTAAATTAGAGGTCTGCAAGTTAGAAAGGTTAAATTCAGCCAAAGACATAAGAATGTTATCCTTGCAAGACTTTTTTATTCTATCATATGATGCAATCCTTTTTATTTAGCCTCTCTTGGCCCTCAAGGACCAATTCTTTTAGTACTATACTACCTATAAGTTGTATTGTACATTTTGTGTGAATCACTAAAAATATTTTATAACTAAAAATTTGTGTAGATTTACTATACTAAACATATACATATATCTACATCTGCAGATTTATGTATTTTAGTTTAGCCCTTTTTTATATTAGCTTCATATAGCTACTTTTTTATTAGAAGTGAATTTTCTGATATTTGTGTATGAATGAAGGCAAGTTGGTAACATAGTGGGTAAGAGCTTGATTTGGAGTCAAAAAGGCATGAGTTCAAATCTCTCCTCACATAATTTTTGCATTCTTTGTGGCACTGTTCAAGTCACTTGTTTTCTCTCAACCTTAGTTTATTTTTGAGAAAAATGTATATTAATCATAATAACTGAGAATAATACCTATCTCACAGAGCTGTTGTGTGGGTTAAATAAGATAGCATGGATATAGCGTTTTTTAAGCCTTAAAGTTCTGTATAAATGGTAGCTGTGTTTGTTGTTACGTGTCAAATATACCTGACATTTAAAATTTAACATTTTGTTCCAGTTCTCTTGGGAAAATATTCTGCATATAACGTTCACCAAAAACAGTATGTGATATCCATAGGTCACATGAAATTTAAACCAGTTGTGACATGTACCAGACCCTGCGCAAAATCTTGAAATAAACTTAGAGACTTCCCAACCCTCAGTTCTGGGGCCAATCAACACACATGCCCTCTGCTTTTCCTTACTAATGCATATTAGTTCTTAAAGCAAAGCAGTTTTCAGTTGGAATTCTAATCATTCTGCCCATAGGCTTAAACAGAGTATAGTGAGAAGGAGAGAAGAAAAACCTGAGAAAGCCCAGAAGATAAAGTAGGAAGGATTAGCTAATGTGGGCAAGGTGAATGGAAATGTTATACACCAAAAAAATTTTATGCATAAAAATGAGTTGTGAATTTAAAGGGTGTTTCATTTTATATAACTGGCTTTTGCCTCCTTCTCTCTCTCCCTCTGTCTCCCTTTTTCTCTCCCTCTCCTCCTTTAACCTCTCTCTTCCTTTGTTCTTTCTTTGTACCTATCCCTCCATTATTTTTATTATTAATTTGTGAATATTGGATTTTCTGTAAATGGGTTATAGCTGTGTTTTCAACCTTGGTCCCCCAAAAGAGTTCAGCATTGTATTATATTCTATAAATCTTGTGTTTAGTAGATGACTTATATTACTGTTTGGATATATATATATATATATTTTCCCTGTCAAAAAGAAAACTGAACTTTAAGGCTCATCCTCCTTTATTCACAGCTTATTATTAATGGAAATGAAAAATAACCATCTACAAAAGAAAATCCCTTCTACTTTGCCTTGTATTTTCAACTTTTGAAATTATCCACCTTAAACCTGATTGTTGTAGGTCGAAGAACTTTGACCCTTTGCCAAATTTGATGTGAAGAACATTAGTCTAGTTAGCACAGCTAACCAATGTCAGATTTGTCAGATTTGTGGAAAAATAGAATAATTAAACAGACTAATTTGAAAGAAAACATCAAAAACAGCACCAACACAGTTTTAGCGTTTTGTTTAAAGCATCCTCCCTTCCTCCTTCCATTTTAACAGGCAATAGGCACAAGCATAGGCACTCTCCAGAGAGCAATGGGACCTCTTAGACCACTGCTGTTACTGATCTGGTACAGGCTACGGGAACCCTCTTGAACTCTACTTGAATCTCTCCACTTCATCTGGCATTCGCCTGAAGCCATAAGCCTTTCATTATTGCTTTGTCCAATTGCTCTCAACTGTTTTCCACCCTTGATCCCATCAAAATATCTATGCCCAAATCTGTTACCCTTAGACTAGGCTAACCCTCCATTGTCTGTTCCCATAAGACCCTCCCTAAAGCCCCCCTCTACGTACCCCACAGTACAAGACCACCCCTAGATTCCTGTCAGTCTTTCTCTGTATAAACTCCTTCTTGTCTTCATGAAGGTGCTCAGATTCAACCTGAATTGTGGGTCAGTCTGGTCCATTGACATTAGCATTAGAAATGTGCAGATTCCTTAAGAGTCTGGCCAGTGTGGTGGATCTTTAATAAACTTTGTTTTCTCTTTGCCTATAAGAAGACTTAAGTCAAATTCATGTGGGCAGGATGCAGCATGTCAGTATTTTGGGGACCCAAGCTCCCCTAACCTCAACATTACTTCCAGCTAAGCCCTCATCGATATCATCCCAGAAAGTAGTTTCTGTGAAAAGAGGTCCAGCAATTATTAACAATCCTTAATTATTGAGCAATGTTTAATAAATTTTTCATTCATTCCCTCCTACCCTCCTTCTTCCCCTCTCCTTCTTACTTTTTCCTTCCTTCCTTCCTTCCTTCCTTCCTTCCTTCCTTCCTTCCTTCCTTCCTTCCTTCCTTCCTTCCTTCCTTCCTTCCTTCCTTCCTCCCTCCCTCTCTTCCTTCCTTCCTTCCTTCCTTCCTTCCTTCCTTCCTTCCTTCCTTCCTTCCTTCCTTCCTTCCTTCCTTCCTTCCTTTTGTCAGTATCACAGGTGATAAGTGGCTAAAATTTTCAGAGTTTCCATTTTAGTTAATCATATTTTTCAGCAGTTAATAGCAGCTTTTTTATTATTTTTATGATGTTCTATTTCATTCATAGCTTGCCTAAAAGGACAATCCCCAAAACAAAGGAAAAATGCACTTTACTTAAATTTTCAAACTGCTTTACTAATCTTTGCTTTTTTTTTCTTTATATCAATTTCAATATGACATTTTGGCAATTTAATGTTATTAAATTGAAAATAGGTGAGTTGATTAGGACAAATGTGCAAAGAAAATCTCTTTGTTAAAGTTATAGTTCAAGATTTTTTAAAAATGTATAGTAAAATAAGGCAGTGTATGAATATGTTTCATGCTGTGACTGGTTAAGTGAAAAGAACTCTAATTTTTTATTGAGTACACACATTATCTATTTACAAAATAATTATCTACTTAATGTCACATACTGAAAAAGGATGATGTGTGGGGAACAATATTATTTTTATCCAGTGAGAAAAATAACAGTCTTAAATTCAAATGCAAAAGTGAAACAAATATATAGAATTGAATAAAGAATGCATATCTATACAGTGGTTAGATGTAGGAATTGAGACAGCTAGGTGGTGCAATGAATAGAGAACCAGTGCAGGAGTCAAGAGGACCTGAGTTCAAATCTCAACTCAGACACTTGACACTCACTAGCTGTGTGACCTTGGGCAAGTAACTTAATCTCAGTTACCTCATTCTGGGTCATCTCCAGTCATCCTGATGGATATCTGGTCACTGGATTCGGATGGCTCTGGAGGAAAAGTGAGGCTGGTTACTTGCACAGCCCTCCCTTACTCTAAGCAAAGTCAAGTGTAAGCCATGTCATCATTTCTCTGATGGTATGGTCTTCTTCAGCAACAAAGGCCAAACACACATGTGTAAGGGTGTAAGGATTAGAGAGAAGAATAGTCAAAACAATTGTGAATGTTATCAATAATCCATTCTTAGCAGTTAGTGAATTGTTCACCAAACAGAATTGAAATATACAATCTGTTGACTTAGAGCACTATCTTTGTTAGAAGCCTTGTTTCATTCATGTTTGCCCATACATTTCACTTGTAATTTGGTGAAAGTATTTAACTCTTATGAATTGTGTAATTTTAAGTTAGATCCCAGATTCATCAAATTAGTATATTTCTTCTTAACTGAAATAAATATTGGATAATATCATAATTACAATGATGTGATTGCTCTGATTATTGTATAGTATAAAATGAAATGACTTAAATACTATTTCTGATTGAATGTACTTAGATTATCTTGCAAAAACAAGGTAATAGTCAACTCTTTTGTATTCATATTGTCTTCAGTTCTACATCTACTAATAATTAGCTATGTGATCTTGGTTAAGTCTTTTTGCTTCTCTTGTCTTTAATATCAACAAGAGGAAAATATATAATCTTTAATATCCTTTCTAGTTTTTAAATGGTATGATTCTGTAACTATATGACACATCATGAGGCAACATCATTTGCTTTTTAAACATAAGAAGTCTTCCCTAACCCCTTTTAATTCTAGTGTTTTCCTTCTTTTAATTATTTCCTATTTATCCTATATATAGTTTGCTTTTTATACATTTCTTTGCTTGTTGACAGTCTTTAGCTCTTCAACAGCAGGGATTGTTTTTGTTTTGTTTTATATTTTACTTATTCTTATATCCACAGTGCTTAGTAAAGTGCCTTCCATACACTAGGTATTTAATATTTATTGATTAATTTAAATACCTAAGTGCCATCATCCAGCTGATAGGGATTATTGCTGACAAAGAATGCTCTAGATATTTAGTTTAGCATTATGTGATTTCAGGCTGGAAGATTTCTTAAAGATGACCTAGTCAAAATTTTATATTTTATAGAGAAGCAACACATGGTCCAATGGGGTTGTGTTTTGCTCAAGGTCATATAAATAGCAGGATAATGAATCAGGATTCAAGCTTATCTGTTGTCTCCTAATACAATGTAGTTGTTGTGGTGGTGGTCCCTTAATGATCTTCATATTTCAGAAAGTAGCAGCAATCATCAGTATTGACTTTACTATGAATTACTAGAATAAGGGAAAATAAATGGAATGAAAGTTAATAGTTTCAGAAAAGTAGTTCAATTATTTAGAGGCAGGAGACAAATGAAAATAATTACCTGGATTGACAAATACTCATGATTAGATTTTTAAAGATCCTATTGGAATGGATATTTCCAAAAACTCTCCACCCCCAGTCCCAAATTTAAACCTTAGTAGGCAACACTTTGCTAGAAATGGTCTCACTCTATGCTTTCATCTCCTATGTTCAAATAGATTTTTTTGTAGAATCAAACAGGGGTAAGGGGAAAAATGGGTCCTATGAACCTAGAAAATACATTGAAGCAGGATAGTGGACACTAGACAGACTGATAAAAGTATTAGCATTGTACCATCTAGAAAAAAAGAAATACCAATGAATTAGTTAATGACTGGAGTACAAATGATTGGGCAAGAAATAAAATAGTGTAATGGTAATGATCTTTCATGAGAAGAGTTCTCTCATTCATTAACAGGCCCATGTGACCTGCCTGGGTCACACAGAAATCTGAGCCACATGGAGCCTGTAGTGGGAGGAGTTTGCTGAATTACTGGTGGAAGAGGAAGAAGGGGGCTGGAGCAGAGCTGAAAGAAAGTTAATCATACTAGTCAGAGCTGGAAAGGACAGAGGAAGCAGGCAGCTGGCTGGGAGTGAAAGAAGGGAATTTTGCTTAGGGGAGCCTGTTTGTGGGAAGGTCTGACAATGTTTATGAGGTCTTTGTTGCTATGATGGATTTCTTTGTTGCTATGATAGATTTGGCTTTCTGGTGTTGGAATTTGGCTTTTTGGTGATAAATGTTTTGATTCTATCTTTCATGTGGAGAGTCTGTTATACTTTGCAATTCAGAACTGTGATGTCATAGTCATAGCATTGTAAATATCACATTGGCACTACAGATGAGTAACTGGAGCCAGTGTCCTCCTGAAAACAATACTGTAAAGAACAGAGACTCCATAAAAATTCTGTTTTACACATTTATCAATGAATTCATCAAAGGTGTAGTTGACATGCTTGACAAATTTTCAGATGACACAAAATTGAGAGGGATGAGGGAAAATTGGGAGTCATTCAGATAAACAGATGACAAGATTCAAAAAGATCTTGACAGGATAAAAATAAGGAAAAATAAGCAAAGTGAAATGTAAAATGGATTAAATAAAGGTATTATACTTGGGTCCAAATATTCAATTTCCCAAGAATAATATAAGGTGGTTTGGTTTTCTAACCAAACAGTTCATCTGAAGAAAGATTTATGATCCTGTGATCTAATTGTATTAGTGGACTCCACATCCAATTTGATTTGGAATGATAAGAAAAAGAGAAATCATAGTTTTGGTCTGATATAAGAGAGTCACAGTATATTGGAGCAGGGATACTATGTTTTCCTTTAGTAGGCAGAACTAAGTAAAGGATATGATTTTTTCCAAATTCCCAAGAGGATAATTTGAAATTGTTAGAATAGATTTTTAAAAAATAATACTAAATTAACAAGAATAACTGTAATCCAGGTAATAATTCAAAGTTTATGCTGTATCATTTAATTTTCATAATGAAATTGTGAAGGATTTGCTATTGTTATCCCAATATTACTAATTAGGAAAAACTTGAGTTAAGTGATTTACCCCTCATCATATAACCAGGAAATTGAGAAAGATTTTGGACCTAGATCCTCCTGGTTCCAAGTTCAAAATTCTTTTTTGAAGCTAAACTGTCTTAGTCTCAAAGTCAGTATCTGACTTGGCAATGGATTTCTCTTCATTGGTGTCTTTTTTTCAAAAAATAGGTATATTGTGGATAGAATTATTATACAAGTACATGTTAGAGTAGCTTTGCCCAATGAATCTCTTACAACTCTGATATTCTGTGATTCTTTTCTATCCATGTGTTCATATGTGAGTTATTTTTGTGTCCCTGTTATGTACCTGAAACTATTTTATATTTTAAAACCATGTTAGCCTGAATGTTTATAAGGGGAAGCAAATGATCACCTTTTGGAGTGTGGCAGATGCTAAAGTTTCAGTGTCTTACCCATATAAAGGCAATGATCTAGATAAGTGACAATTCCCCAATGTATTTCCATGTCCTTGATGTCAGAAAGGAGCCTCTGAAATGAGTATTGCATTGGCAATAATGTATTTCTTGAAAGTTGTGCGTGCACATTTGGATGTATATGTGTATTATCCCTGTTTAGAAGAAGCAGTTCTTTGTGATTCGTAAAAGTAGAATATTTGCTCATATTTGGACGGAGAAAAGGCTAGTGAATAATGGTTAATTGTATGGTATTATGTAGTAGGAATTATCAGTTGAACGAGTTACACTGAGAGATGAAGATGGTTACAAATTTTAGGCCCTACACTATTTTGAAACTGTTTAGAGATACTCAGTCTCCAAATATTTTCATGATATATGTATTCTTGCAAAAAGTAGAAAATCTGTATGGATCATATAACACATTTGACCACATCTGAATACATAATTCTACATGAAGATACCCACAAACTAACCAAAGAAAACAGATGAATCTATATAAAGTTTTGATTTTAGTACAGGTAGTATAAAGTTTTGTTTTGTTCCCATGTGTAATATTACTCATAGGATTCTATGGCATGTATCATTCAATCATATCTAGGTATTCTTAATAACTGAGAGAAGATGGATGGTTTCTGTGTAAATAGTCTGGAAGAAAAGAATATGTAAAAGATGAAAGGATATATAAAAGACAAAATGAACAACTTTCTTTTTTTTTCCATTTCAGGTGTGTTTTTGTGGCTCTTTTAATTTAATTCTTTCATGCCCAATGCCCTCTCTATTATACTGCACTAAAAACTTTCCACCCTCATCTTAAAATACTTTTAAATCCAACATGAAATATAGTTTTTGCAATATTCTTTATCACCCCTCTGTATCTCCTCATTTAGATCCATCCATTTCTGGCTTAGACTTACTTGGATTTTCTTTAATTGTTTTTCTTCATTTCACCAGCCATCTTGCTTCTACTTTTTTTTTAGTTGAGGTAGGCGAGGACTTGCAGGACTTTAAAGACTCTAAATAATGGGTGTGAAACTTTGCCACTGAATGACATTTTATAAGGATAAAAGGTTAGTTAAAATTTTAAAAATTAACTAAGATAGTTAAAATAGTCACGCTTCTCTCTTTTGTTTACTTAATCTAATTAGGTCATGACTTTTACCTTGATTCATTTTGACTTTTACAAACAGAAATGACAATATCCACTCTCTGTCGATTTCCTCTCCCAGTTGTAAGAGCAGAAAAAATCAGATGAGTGATGATTGTCGTCATCATCATCACATCACCATTATTAGACTTTATATAGCACTTGAATGTTTACAAAATGCTTTACTGATATTATTTTATAGATATTAGTTACCTAATATTTTAGTTTTCCTATCAGGTCTCTTCACTTAGTCATCTCTGTCTCTGTCTCTTTGTCTTTCTGTCTCTCTCTCTGCTTTTCTCTCTCTCTCTCCCTCTCTCTCTCTCTCTCTCTCTCTCTTTCCACACACACAAACACGTGTGTATGAATATATAAAATATCCATATATATTTGTATAGAAAACATATAGAGAAAAGACATGAGTATAGAACATTTCCATGGTTTTTTCTATCCAATATATTATATATAAAACCCTTAGTTTGACTTTTCATAACATCGCTTATGAGAAGCAGCATGGAAAAGAAGATAGAGAGCCTGTTTCAGAACCAGAACAATATAAGTTTAAGTCCCTAATTATGATACATACTTGCTACTTGATGCTAGGCAAGCAATCCAATGCTCTAGTCAAATCTCTAAGAATATCAGCTGCAGAGGAGTTAACCTGCACTGGAAGAAAGAAGTTTCTCATCAGAGATTTCTCTATTCCTATAAAAGACCTCTTCAGTCCCTGTCCTTATCACTTCTTATGCCACAGGGCTTAAAAAATGAAGTCTAGTGCAACTAAGTGAATTACTCAGAGTCATTGAGCTAGTAAGTGTCTAGGGAGAGATTTGAATACAGATCTTCTTAACTGTAAGCAGATTCACCTATCCAACATACTATACTGTTGTCTAAGGATTAATGTAGCTAAATTAAAAACACTGATCATTAGAAGATTGACCACCAGCTAGCAAATTTTTATGTCCGCAAAATTTCACAAAGGTCATCTACTAAGATATGAGAGTTTCATATTAATCAGTGACAAAGTGCTCATATTGATGAAATATAAATATTTGTAGTTTAAAAATAATAGTGATATATCATTCATATAGTTTGAGACTTGCTTTTTAGTTTACATGTTTTCTATTTCTCCAGCTCTTCCTGCTTCTTAAAGTCCCATGCCCCTCTCCACTTCAAATTTGTGCTTCTCTTTTGCTGTGGCCTTAGAAATCAACAAGCCAAGGTTATAATGAATTTTATGTAAAGTTAGGTCATAATGCTCTGAGTTAGGACTTGAGGGATATATTTCTGTTTCTTCATAACACTCATCTATTGATTAAAGACCTTTTTCAATCATTTTTTTTTTTAATTTCTGGACTTTATTCCAGAGAATCGAGGTTACCAGAAGATTGGCCTCTGGTTCTATGAGGTCTAATTGTTATGTATGTCCATGCAAGCCCTGAACATGTTGAAGCAACTGGCATGAATCCATTTTTTTTTTTTGAAATCTTGCATTTTTAGAGTAGGGATTCTTGAACTGAACCGTGCATATGATGTGTTAATTGGGATGAGAGCAAATTGGTCTCCTTGAGGATTAGGGTCACCAGATTAAAAAAAAATTCTGTGGAATATAATTTCTCTGAAAAAAATAGATACATTTAAAGTATATTGGCTGCTTGCTGACAAGTTTGAATCATTTCTTTCTAAAATAATATGGAAAAATATAAAGCATGTGGTTAGACAAAGCAAACAAATTTTAAACAAGAATTCTAAATTTAAACTCAATTAAATATTGATCAATAATTGTATTTATATCATCAAAAGAGAGTTGAGAGATTTTTCATTGGCTTTTGTCTTCTTTTTCAATCTTCCTTAGAGTAATACATGTAAATCTGAAAAAAAATATTTTTCTACCATTCTTTTAGTAGTTCTATAGTTCTAAAAAGTCAGCTGAACTGGTCTCCAGTTCCAGTCCTAACACTGAGTTCTTGGACAAGTGATGGCCTCTCTGAAGTCTCGGTTACCTCATCTTAAAAACAGGAATAATTATACTTGTAGTACATCATGGGGTTCTTGTGAGGATAAAATAAGAGGTTACCTGTAAGATGCTTTTAAATCATAAAATGTTATGTGAATGAATGCTAGTCTCATTCTCTTTTCATTTGTCTTAATTCATTAATTCAAGCAGTGCAACAAATATTTTTTAAATGTTTATTATATGAAAATACCTGTGTTCTATACTCTACACTATTCAAAACTTTTCTCTAAAGCTTAGATATCCAGAATTCTCTTTTTTAATAGACATATTCATTTTCCTGTGATCTTCTCTGCTAATGAGCGTATGTCTTTCTACATGAATGAACATTATCACTGTGGCATTGATAAGAAAGGATCAGATGGTGAAAATTAGCTAGACTGGTGTACATTTTGATGAGGTGATAGACCTTTTAAACCTTTCAACAAGCAAGAATTAAATAGCTTGCTACAGCTTTTAACTCTACTTTGAATGACTTGATCGAGATATCTGGGTCTTTTTTTTTAAGGATAAAAATGGAAAGCACTTAATTTCCTTAAATCAAAGTACAGCTTTTTGCCAATAACATCATAAGTACTAGGAATTAAATTGTTTTATTGAATATAGTAAATTCAAATTCACTAGCATTCTTATTAATTATACTAATTTCTCTTCCTGTAAGATATTTTAAGAAATTATTGCTGACATTTTTTTCTTTTTGTTTCATTTTAGCTGCACTGCAGAATTTAAATTAGTATTGGACAACCAGGTCCTTGTTCCAAATACCATTATGAAGGGAACATTTCCCATTTGCAGTGCCCCACTGCCAGACATACCTTGCTCATCCATCTCTCTGATCTGTGACTGGCATATGCCAGGACACTGTGGCTGATGTGTCCTCTCTTCTCTGTCTCTGCAATTGTGTTTATGCATCATCATACTCTAATCCTGCTCTGCTCAAATGAATTTTCTCTATGTCCTAGAAATCTTTGCTTCTTTTCCTCTTAAAGTCAGTGAATGTAAATCCAAAGTAATACAGTTACCTAGAGAAAGATCATGGATATTAGTGACTGAAGGGTTATTAGGGAATTAAGGTGAAATATCTTTTTTTACCCATGAAATAAGAACATACATGATTCTAATTTTAATAGAAGAAACTATGAATGCTTCACATTCTGACATAGATACCAAATAATTCTTGTTGAATTGACCAATTATTATATTCTCAAAGATGTATAATGTAGGAGTTCTTAACTTCTGATTTATTTCATGGACCCTTTTGGAGTCTGATAAAACTCATGGATTTCCTCTAAAAATAGCATTCTCAAATATCTAAAACATAATACATAGAATTATAAAATAAATTAACTATATAAATATTTCCAAATAAAATGCATGTTATAGTTATATTGCAGAAATTTTAACAAGGATTCTGGAAAGTCTCAGGAGAAATCTTGTCTACCAACAGGATATACTAAACAAGGTATGTAACAACAGTAACTGACTTAAAAAGAAATATTAAGCCTATTCTAAATCCAATTGGGGAATTACTTCCTGGAAAATGATGCCCCAAACAAAGGGTTTGTTTGTTTCAAGTATGATTTGAATTCTGGTGCTCAGGCTCTGTATAGGAGAGTTAACAAGCAACACTCTGCAGCAATTTAAGGCCCAATAAGGAATATCTTTCAAAGGAGATGGAGAAGAAGAGAAGGGCAAAACCAAATGGGCAGCAAAGAAGGCTTCTGAGTACCATTTTCCTTACAGCTGGCAAAATATGCTTTTGAGTGGAAAACAATCTCTGGAAACAGAGAAAAGAATATGTGACCATTTCACAGGTTTTATAATTACTGCAGGTGCAACACCGAAAAATGGAGGGCCATTTACAATGGGTTTTAAGCAGTGATTGAGGTCACTTGTTTTACATTGTCCCTGTATAGTTTTTATGCTTCAGAATCTATGTCCTTTATTAATGCATTAAAGAATGCTAGATTTAGGGCGGAGCCAAGATGGCGGAGTAGAAGGATGCACATTCACGAGCTCCGAGCCCACAACCCATGGAATTGAGGTAAAAGGAGAGCCCCATAAATTCTGAATCTCTGCAGGGGGTGCACAAACGTAGGGGAAGAGATTTCCGTTCCACTGAACCCTGGAGAGCCATCCCCGGGGTCCATCGCACCCCGGAAAGCGGACCCCACCCACACTCCTGGCCGCGACCCAGAGAAGCTGACCTGAGCAGACTTCAGAGAGGAAAGCTCCGGGAGAATCTCCAGCAGCCGGGAAAGTCCCTCTGCCCACAGAAGCTAAAGGTCAGTTAAAAAGAAGCCTGCGCTAGGGGAGGGGAGCGGGCCCCCTCGGGAGGAAGCGGCTGCGGCAGAGACGGGGCAGGAAGCGGTGGAGGCAGAGACGGGGGCAAGAAGCGGCGGAGGCAGAGGCGTGGGCGGGCGGCTGAGGCGGCAACGGCCCGGGACTCAGGAATCCCCCAGCAGCAGGTAGGATCTTCAATACTGAAGGTCTTTCCAACCTGAGGGAGCCGAGCAGGGGAGACGGCCCTGCCCCCACCCTGCTCTACTGCTGAACGCCTCTGAATAAAACCCCCAAGGGAGCTGAGCACAGCAGGCGGGGCCCCCCACCCCGCCCCCACCTGCTCTGTTCCTGAAAGTCTCTTCAGAAAGCCCCCGAGGGCCCAAGCTAGGAAGCGGCCCTGCCCCCACCCTGCGCCAGAACTAAAGCTTGCCGCGGAAAAGCGCATTTGAATCTCAGAGGCCAAGTACTAGCTGGGCGGATCCAGGCAGAGGTGGAAAGGAATCTCAGAAGTCAAGTAACTGGCTGGGAAAATGCCTAGAAAGGGAAAGAAAAATAAGACTTTAGAGAGTTTTTTCCAACAAATGCAAATGATCCCGACCTTCGGATCTGATGGGGAGGACGAGGACGTATTTTTCCCATCAGGGAAAGATGTGGAGGGCGGGGCCTCAGTACCCCAGACACCATAGGGGGGTGTTGGGTGGGCTCAGGCCTTGGAAGAGCTTAAAAAGGATTTTGAAAAGCAAGTTAGACAGGTGGAGGAAAGACTGGGAAGAGAAATGACAAAGATGCAAGAAGAGTATGAAAAAAAGGTCAATATCTTGGTAAAGGAGTCCCAAAAAAATGCTGAGGAAATTAACACCTTGAAAAATAGGCTCACTCAATTGGCAAAAGAGGTTCAAAAAGCCAATGAGGAGAAGAATGCATTCAAAAGCAGAATGAGCCAAATGGAAAAAGAGGCTCAAAAGCTCACTGAATTTAATACTTCTCTCAAAATTAGAATGGAACAGATGGAGTCTAATGACTTTATGAGAAACCAAGAAATCACCAAACAAAACCAAAAGAACGATAAAATGGAAGAGAATGTGAAATATCTCATGGGAAAAACAACTGACCTGGAAAATAGATCAAGGAGAGACAACTTAAAAATTATGGGACTACCTGAAAGCCATGATCAAAAAAAGAGCCTAGACATCGTCTTGCATGAAATTATCAAGGAAAACTGCCCTGACATTCTAGGACCAGAGGGCAAAATAAGTATTGAAAGAATCCATCGATCACCACCTGAAAGAGATCCAAAAAGAGAAACTCCTAGGAACATTGTGGCCAAATTCCAGAACTCCCAGCTCAAGGAAAAAATCTTGCAAGCAGCCAGAAACAAACAATTCCAGTACTGTGGAAATACAATCAGGATAACCCAAGATCTAGCAGCTTCTACATTAAGGGATCGAAGGGCGTGGAATAGGATATTCCAGAAGGCAAAGGAACTAGGACTGAAACCAAGAATCACCTACCCAGCTAAACTGAGTATAATACTTCAAGGGAAAATATGGTCTTTCAATGAAACAGAGGACTTTCAATCATTCTTAATGAAAAGACCAGAGCTGAAAAGAAAATTTGACTTTCAAACACAAGAATGAGAGGAAGCATGCAAAAGTAAACAGCAAGGAGAAGTATTAAGGGACTTACCAGAAATGAACTGTTTGCATTCATACAGGGAAGGACAATATTTCTAACTCTTAAAACTTTTCAGTACCTGGGTAGTTGGTGGGACCACACATACACATGTACATGCATGCACACACATACACACATGCATTCACATGCAGAGACAGAGAGCACAGATTGAACTGAATAGGATGGGACCATACCTTAAAAGAAATTAAGGTAAATGGTGAGAGAGAAATGTAGTGAGAGGAAAGAGGGGGAAATGGAAGGGGGTAACTATATGTCATTTAAGAGGCAAGTAGGAGATGTTTTTAGTGGAGGGAAAAAGAGGAGAGCTGAGGGAAAAAAAAAAAAAAAAAAAAAAAAAAACAAGAAGCTTTACCCTCATCACATTTGACTAAACGAAGGAGTGAAATGCACACTCATTTTGGTATGAAAACCTATCTTACAGTATAAGGAAAGCGGGGGGAGAAGGAGATATTGGGGGGGGAGATGATGGAAGGGAGGGCAAAGGGAGGAGGGAGTAATTGAAAGTCAACACTTGGGGAGGGACAGGATCAAAGGACAGAAGAGAAACAATGAGGGGCAGGTTAAGAGGGATGGCAATTCAGTTAGTCTTACACAACACGACTATCAGGAAGGTCACTTGCAAAGCTACACAGATATGGCCTATAATGAATTGCCTGCCGTACCAAAGGGAATGGATGGGGAGGGAGGGATGGGGAGAATTTGGAACTCAAAGTTTCAGGAACAATTGTTTAGTATTGTTGTTGCAACTAGGAAAGAAGACATACAGTTAATGAGGAATAGAAAGTCATCTGGCCCTACAGGAGAAAAGAGAAGATAGAGACAAGGGAAGGGAGGGACGACAGAAGAGAGGACAGATTGAAGATAGGGAAAATTAGATTGCTTGGGGTATTGGGGTGGGGGGAGGGGAGAAAAGGGGAAAAAATTTGGAACCCAAAAATTTGTGAAAATGAATGTAAAAAGCTAAATAAATAAATTAAAAAGAAAAAAAAAAGAATGCTAGATTTAAACTATAGGCAAATTAAATTTATTTTATTTTTAGAGACTTCTATGTGAATCTTTATCTTGAGTGCTTAGCTTGAATAAGACCATTAATCTTCAAGTTTCTCTTCATAGGTTACTTGGTGACAGAGTGGATGGAGAGTTGAACCTGAGTCAGGAGGACTTAAGTTCAAATCTGGTCTCAGAAACTTACTAGCTTTGTGACCCTAGACAAGTCACTTAAATCCTATTTTTCTCACTTCCTCATCCATAAAATGAGCTGAAGAAGGAAATGGTTAAACCACTCCATTATCCTTGACAAGAAAACTCTAAATGGGGTTATTAAAGATAGAATGTGAGTGAAAAATAATTGAGCAAAAGAAAAAAAGTCTACATGTTGGTCTTCGATGAGGCAACATGTTTGTCATGTTGGACATTCTTTACATTTTCAGTAATAATGTAATAGGGAAGTACCTGT
Source organism: Bettongia penicillata ogilbyi (assembly GCA_023548195.1). Lineage (NCBI taxonomy): Eukaryota > Metazoa > Chordata > Mammalia > Diprotodontia > Potoroidae > Bettongia > Bettongia penicillata. The sequence continues at coordinate 16,779 of JAJHZJ010000401.1, forward strand.
AATTTCTATTGGTGACAAAGTTGTAAGTGTTTTTAATACCACTGTGGCTTTTTTCTTACATTCATAAATTAAGGAAATAATAACTTTTGCTTAGAGGTTAATAATGATAAAAAATATGTTTTTCTTCTGATTCAGGTTCATGGAATCCCCATCCACTCTAAAATGTATCTTTTGACCCCTTGAATGGTTTGTGGAGTTTAGCTTAAGCAGTCTTATAAATGAAAAGTACATCAAGATGATCCAGTCATTTTGATTATGCCCATAGAACTATGTAAAACCACTGTCAGGAATCATAGCCAATGGATATGTTAGTTGTGTGCAAGTGAGTACTTGTGTACAAGCATCACTCAGGCAAAGGTCCCTCTACTTTGGAACTTTTCTCCTAATATTCCACTGTCATTTCTTACAAAATAACTTGTTTCAATCATACAACTATAATCCTGAAGTACTAACCATGATCCATAGGGTATGTTGACCAATATCAAGATGATACTAATTCTACTTCTTTTTCATTACAGATTAAAGGAATCATAATAATTTCCCTCCTGATCCCATTCCTGATTGGATTTTTAAGAGAGAGTCTATGCTAGTTGGATTAATCACTATGAAGAATCTGAGGTCCATATTGTTATATTAAACTCATTATATTAGCTATAGAAGAAGAAAATACATCTCAGAGGAGTTTCTGGAAGTATACTACAACAGAACTTATCACATGTACATTTTATCTTGCTGTTGTTCAGTCTCGTTAGTTGTGTGCAATTCCTTGTGACCTCATTTGGAGTTTTCTTGGCAGTGATTCTAGAGTGACTTGTCATTTCCTTCAACAGATCATTTTACGGATGAGGAAACTGAGCAAATGGACTTAAGTGGTTTTCCAGGGTCATACAACTAGTAAGTTTCTAAGGACAGATTTGAACCCAGGTCTCCATATTCCAAGTCTGGCGTTGTATCCACTGCACTAACTAGCTGTCCTTGCATTTTATCTAGGATTTTACTATTCCTGAGGTCACTTGATAAAAAATATTTTATTATAGTCAAATCTCCATATCTGAAAAGTAGTTCATTTTCCATTGGAACAAGCTCAAAGTCAGATACAGAAAAGAAGTTGTATGTGATGTATAACAATATTAATGGTGCATGCATTTTAAAACATAAAAAGTGCAAGTGGGTAATTTAGTTGAATTCAACAAATATTTATTAATTTATGCTATATGTAGGGTAATGAAATAAGAGACTCATATCAAAACATTTTCCATCTAATAGGAGAGAGAAGTTACACATTAAAAAGAGTGAATAAATGCAAAAGAAATATCCATACAAAAAGTCCAGAGAAACTCAAGGAGGAATATATTATATCCATGAGGAGAGTAAAAACAGGGAGGAAGATTATGGAAAGCTTTACATTTTGAAAGAAGTTAACTAGTTCTGACTGAATGCCATTCCAGTTATAGGAAAGATGGTAAGCAAGATTCACAGAAATGAAAGAGAGAAGGATGAGAATGGACACAATGACACTGATTAGCCAAACTCCTAAGTGATGGAAGGACAATTCAATGGCATGTGGTTGGACAGGCAGGTTTTCAGATTTTGAGAAAATGAGTGTTAGACTAAAGAGGTCGGCTTTTTTCCCCTCATTTTTTTTTAATTTTGATTGCAAAAAAGGAATCCTTGGTAGTTTCTTAAGGAAGGGAAGGATGTAAAGAAATGTTCATTCAAGTGTTTTATGAAAATCTGAAGAACTTCAAGTGACTTTCTGGAAATTGTTAAGTTTAGTAAACCATAAAAGGAAAGAAATAGTCTCTCCCTTGAATTTGCATAAGAAAAACATTTTAAAAGAAGCAAAAATATTAATCATTAAACATAAATTAAGATATGTGCATCTTCTACAATAAGGAGAAAGTCCAATATCACCCTCCATACATCCTGTAGAATTATGACTTGTGAACAAAATTAGTATAATTGAGGAATGTGCATACTTGAAAATTTTGGAGGAATGAATAATTTTTGCATATGGCAGAAATAAATTAACCAAGCAGATAGTCAGAGATATAATAGTTCTTTACATCACTTTATTTTTTTTCTATTCCTTGACCTGCGAGCTACTCATTTATAGTGTAGTAGTTTCTTTTATACAGAGACTGAAAAAAAATGAGATAGCTTGACTTCTGTGATAAATTCCAAAAATCAAGGGCATACAGTTATAATGGTAAAGCAAGAATTCTAGTTTACAAAAAAAAAAAATGGCCCCAAGTGAAAATTTAATTTTCATTATATATCTTAAAAATGCACATTTGTCACATTATTCATAAAGAAAGTCCATATTACAATTCACAAAATTTGGATGTGAGGGTAACAAATTAAGACCCTCACCTTAGTCATGTTACATAGAAGAATTAAAATGAATGGGAGAAATCATAAAACAAACCAAAACAATACAAAAGACAATGATCTGCTACATTCTGCAATTGAATAGTTCTTTCTCTGGATGTGGAAGGCATTTTGCCTTAAACGACCATAGGGAATTTTTTAAGTCCTTGAGTTGCAATGAAGTTCTAAGTCTACCAGAAAAAAATCCTCACACACTGTGGGTGTTGCTGTGTACAAAGTTCTCCTGGTTCTGCTCCTTTTGCTTAGCATCAGATTGTATTATTCTTTCGAGGTCTCTCTGAAATCTTCATGTTTATCATATCTTATAGCACAATAGTATTTCATTGCATTCATATACCACAATTTATTCAGCCATTCCTCAATTGACATGCTTTCCCTTGATTTCCAGTTTTTGGCCACCACAGAGTGCTGCTAAATATTTTTGTATATGTGGGATCCTTTTTCACTTTTACAAAAATCTCTTGAGGATGCAGTTCTAGAAGTGGTGTTGCTGGGTCAAAGGGTATTCACATTTTTGTAGCCCTTGGGTCATGGTTCCAAATTGCTCTCCAGAGTGGTTGGATCAGCTCACATCTGTAACAACAATGAATTAGTGTTCCACTTTCCCCACACATCTTCTCCAACATTTATCATCTTCCTGTTTTATCATGTTAGCCAATCTGATAGGTGTGATGTGGGATCTCAAGAGTTGCTTTGATTTGCATCTCTCTAATCAGTAGTGATCTAGAGAATTTTTTTCATAATACTATAGATAGCTTCAATTTTTTCCTCTGAAAACTGCCTGTTCATATCCCTTGACCATTTATCAATTGCGAAATGACTTGTATTCTTGAACATTTAACTCATCTCTATATGTTTTAGAAATAAGGCCTTTATCACAGACACTAGTGGCAACAATTCTTTCTCAGTTTTCTGCATCCCTCCTAATCTTGGTTGCATTGGGTTTGCTTGTGCAGAAACTTTTCAGTTTAATGTAATAAAAATTATCCATTTTGCATTTTATAATGCTTTCTGTCTCTTGTTTAATCAAAAATTCTTCCCCTCTCCATAAATCTGATAAACACTCTATTCATTGCTCCATTGATTTATTTATAAAATCAGTCCTTATACCTAAATCATGTACCCATTTGAACTTTATTCTTGTGTGTGGTATCAGGCATTGGTCTATGCCTACTTTCTGCCATACTGTTATCCAGTTTTCCCAGCAATTTTTTCAAACAGATAGCTCTTATCACAGAATCTGGGGTCCTTGGGTTTATTAAACAGTAGATTTCTATATTCACTGACTACTGTGTCCCACTTACCTAATATATTCCACTGGTCTACCCTTCTGTTTCTTAGCCACTATCAAGCAGTTTTGATAATTCCTGCTTTGTAATACAATTTGAGATCTGATAGAGCTAGCTCACATTTCCTAGCATTTCTTTTCATTGGTTTTGATATTCTGGATCTTTTGTTCTTCCATATGAATTTTGACATTATTTTTTCTACACCTAGGAAATAATTATCTGATAGTTTGATTGGTATGGAACTGAATAAGTAAATTAATTTTGGTAGAATTTTCATTGTTGTTATATTTCCTCAGCCTACCCATGAGCAACTGATGCTATTCTGCTTCCACTTACTTAGTTCTGACTTTACCTGTGCAAAAAATATTTTGTAATTGTGTTCATATAGTGCCTGGATTTGCTTTTGCAGTTACACTCCCAAATATTTTATCATGCCTAATCTAGCTTTAAATGTGATTTTTTTTTCTCTTGCTGTTGGACTTTGTTAGTAATGTATAGAAATGCAGAACATTTGCGTGGGTTTATTTTGCAACTTGATACTTTGTCAAAGTTGAGTGTTATTTCAAGTAGTTTTTTCCTTGTATCTCTGGGATTCTCTAGGTATATCATCATGTCATCTGTAAAGAGTGATAACTTAGTTTCTTCTGTGGTTATTGTAATTTCTTCAATTTCTTTTTCTTCTCTTTTTCTTACAACTAATATTTCTCCTACTATATTGAATAATAGTGATTGTAATGGGCATCCCTGTTTCACTCGTAATCTTATTGGAAATGCATCTAGTTTATCTCCATTGCATATAATGTTTGCTGAAGGCTTTAGGTGGACACTGCTTATTATTTTATGGAAAGTTGAATTTATTCCTATGCTCTCCAGTGATTTTAGTAGGACTGGGTGTTGTATTTTGTCAAAAACTTTCTGCATCTATTGACATAATCATGTGGTTCCTTTGTTTTGTTGTTGATATGATCAATAATGCTAATAGCCTTCCTAATATTGCATGAAACTTGCATTCCTGGTAGAAATCTTACCTGATCATAATGTATTGTTCTCGTGATAAGTTGCTGTATTCTTTTTGCTAAAATCTTATTTAAGATTTTTGCATCTATATTCATGAGAGGAATTGGTCTATAATTTTCTTTCTCTGTTTTGTATCTTCCTGGTTCAGGTATCAAAACCATATTTGTATCATGAAAAGAATTTGGGAGGAAACCATCTTCCCCAATTTTCCCAAATAGTCTCTCTAGCATTAGAATTAACTGTTCTTTAAATATTTGATAGAACTCACTTCTAAATCCATCCAGCCCTGGAGATTTTTTCCTAGGGAGTTCATTTATGGCTTGCTCAGTTTCTTTTTTCTGGGATGGGGTTATTTAAGTATTCAATTTCCTCTTCAGTTAATCTGGGCAATTTCAAATTTTTTTGAAATAATCATCCATTTCATTTAGATTGTTGAATTTATGGGCATAGACTTGGGCAAAGTAATTTCTAATTATTGTTTTAATTTCTTTCTCAATGGAGGTGAATTCACCCTTTTTATTTTTATATTGGTAATTTGGTTTTCTTCTTTCTGTTTTTTAATCAAGTTAATCAAAGGTTTATCAATGTTATTGTTTTTTTCATAAAACCAGCTCTTAGTTTTATTTATTAGTTCAATAGTTTTCATAATTTCAATTTTATTAATCTCTCTTTTGATTTTTGGTATTTCTAATTTGATATTTATTTGGAGATTTTCAATCTGTTCTTTATTTGAGCTTTTTCAGCTGCACGCCCAATTCATTGACCTCCTCTTTCTCTATTTTATTCATGTAGACATTCAAAGATATAAAACTTTCCCTAAGAGCTGTTTTTGCAGTATTCCATAAGATTTTGTAGGTTGTCTCATTATTGCCATTCTCTTGAATGAAGTTGTTGATTGTTTCTGTGATGTGTTGTTTAACCCACTCATTCTTTAGGATTAGATTATTTAGTTTCCAATTCACTTTTGGTCTATCTTCCCATGGCGTTTAATTACATATCATTTTTATTGCATTATGATCTGAGAAGGACGCATTCTCTGCCTTTCTGCACTGAATTGTTAGGTTTTTATGGCTTAGTACATGGCCAATTTTTGTATATGTGCCGTATACTACTGAGAAAAATGTGTATTCCTTTCTCTCCCCATTAAATTTTGTCCTGAGGTCTATTATATCTATCTTATTCAGAGTTTTATTCACCTCCTTACCTTCTTTATTCTTCATTTTAAGTTTAGATTTATCAAGTTCAGAGAGGGGGAGACTGAGGTTGCCCACTAGTATAATTTTGTTGTCTATTTCTTCCTATATCTCCCTTCACTTCTCTAAGGATTTGGATGCTCTGCCACTTGGAACATACATGTTTTGTAATGATATTGCTTCATTGTCTATGCTACCTTTTAGCAGAATATAATTTGTTTCCTTATCTTTTTTGATCAGAGCTTTTTCTGGTTTTGCTTTGTCTGAGGTTAGGATTGCTATCCCTGGTTTTTTACATAAACAGAAGCACAATATATTCTGCTCCAATCTTTAACCTTTAGCCTGTGTGTATCTCCCATTCGTTTATTGAATTATGGTTTTTAACTCATTCTGCCATCTTTCTCCATTTTATGGGAGAGTTCATCTCATTCACATACACAGTTATGGTTACCACCTGTATTTTTCCCTCCATGCTCTTTCCCAGCATTTGTGCTTTTAGTTCTCCTTTCTCCCTTCCACTTCACAATAAAATTTTAATTTTTGACCACCACCTCCTGCAGTCTTCCCTTCCTTCTTTCAGCCCCCCTCCCTATTATTCCCCTTTACCCTTGCTACTTCTTCCCTCCCTTTTAGCCTCCCTTTCCTTTTCTTTCCCCCTTCCCCTCCTACCACCTATAGATATGGTTAAATTTATATACTCAATTTAGTTTGTTGTTCCCTCCTTGAACCAAATCAGATGAAATTACCTCTCAAACAATGCTCATCTGCCTTCCCTCTTTCCCTCTAGTGTAATATAATATTGTGCCTGTTGGTGTTATATAATTTACCATTTTCTGCTTCCTCCTTTTCTCATCTGTTACAATCCCTTCAGGCACTTAAATCACATCTTTATCACCAAATCATTTACTTTATACCTGCTCTCTCTCTCTCTATGTATATCCCTTTCATATTTCATAATAGATATACAATTCTCAAGATTAACAAGTATCATCTTCCCTTCCAGGGAAGTAAGCAGTTTACCCATATTGAGTAGCAAGTTTTCTTTTCCCCTGCTTACCTTTTTATACCTCTCTTGAGATCTGCCTTTGAAGATTGGATTTTCTATTGAGTTCTGTCTTTTTTACCAGGAAGGTCTGGAAATACCTTATTTCATTGAATATCCATCTCCTTTCCTAAAATTTGATGCTCAATTTTTCTGGGTAATTGATCCTTGGTTGTAGTCCCAACTCCTTTGCCATTTGAAATATTGTATTCCAGTTCCTTCAGTCTTTTAATGTAGAAGCTGCAAGGTCCTGTGTGATCCTAATTAGGATTGCTGTCTCTGCTTTTTTACATCAGATGGAGTACAATATATTCTGCTCAAGTATTTTACCTTTTCCCTGTGGGTATCCCCCCATTTCAAATGTATTTCTTGTAAACAACATGTTGTTGGATTATAGTTTTTAATCCATTTTGCTATTGTCTCTGTTTTATGGGAACTCCTCGATAATTGAATTTTTTCTTTCTGGCTGCCTGTAGTGTTTTCTCTTTCACTTGTTAGTTCTGGAATTTGGCAACGATATTCCTTGGTGTTTTTATTTTGGGATCCCTTTGGGGAAGTGAACGGTGACTTCTTTCAATGATTATTTCACCCCCTAGATCTAGGACGTCTGGACAGTTTCCTTTGATGGTTTCTTGGAAGATATTTCCCAGGCACTTTTCTCATCATGTCTTTCTGGTAGGCCAATAATTCTTGGCTTTTCTCTTCCAGTTCTGTTTTTCAGGTCAGTTGTTTTTCCAATTAGATATTGTACATTTTCTTCTGTTTTCATTGTTTCGAGATTGTTTGACTGATTCCTGATATAGAGTCATTAGCTTCTACTTGCCCAATTCTAATTTTTATAAATTTTTAAAAATAACTTTTGTATCCCCTTTTTCATCTGTCCTATTATGCCTTTAAGGTGTAATTTTCTCCAGTTAGTTTTTGTACTTTCTTTCCCATCTGTCCAATTTTCCCAGTTAGGTTTTGTGCTTATTTTTTCTTTTGTCCAATTTTTGTTTTTAAAGAGCTATTCACTTCATTGAATTCTTTTTCTGTACTTTTAAAATCATTGGCCAGTTTTTCTTCTATTTCCTTCTTCAGCTTCTCCAAGAGTGTTTTTTTTTTTTGCATGCTTTATAGTTTATACCCCCTTCTGAAGCTTCAGATCGGAGTACAGTCTCAATATTGACCTGTTTGGTATTCATGTTTTGGTCCTTGTCCCCATAAAAAGGTGCTATGGTCTTTTCCTTCCTGCTTTGCTTCTTACTCATGATGATGCAACTTTGTGCATTGTGGCCTCTGGTTCTTTCATCTAGAAACTTAAGAGCCTGATGCTGAGCTGGCTGGTGTGAGAAAGCACAGGTAAGGTGAGTTCTTTTTTTTCTCTTGGATATTCCTGGTTTAGCACTGGAGCTAGCTTGTCAAATGTTGGGGAGGGGTGCTCTGGTCACAGGAGATCTCCTTAGCTGAGCTAAAGCAAAGGCAAGCTCAGTGGTGGGTGATCCTTACTGTCCTAGTGTCTTTCCGTTTCCACCAGGGTGCTGAGGCATACCCGGATCCTAGTGTGTTGGTGGTTGTGAGGCTCCACCCCCTTGAAGCTCCAGATTTCCTCCTGGTTTGCTGAGATGGGGCTGTCTGGGACAGCTCTAGTCCTTCACTACAGTGAGAGGAATCTTAGAGATTTTCCTAGCCTCATGTGCTACAAGACTGTTTGCCCCTTCTGCTCATCCCATCGTTCAAGGATTTTTCTGGGGAAATATTTTATGTTTTTTCAAGGTCAACAAGGGGATGGGGAGAGAACATTTACTGATAACTCCACCATTTTTGCTTCCTGAAGTTAAAATAGGTGACTTACAAACATTCAATCTGCAGGCTTATAGTCTCTGGAGTAGCTGCTGCAGATACCTGAGGCCCCATGACCCTCACTCGTTTGTTTCCACTGGAATCCTATCCTGGGCTGATATGTCCAAGATTCCACCATGCTACCTCTGCCTCAGGCTGCCCTGCGACTTTCTTGCTTTACCCTGCCATGGCGGGGACATGTGTACTGGGAGCTGTGTATTCCTCCACCTGCATGGAACAGGTCTTTATCATCTACCTCACAGTCTGTCCTGTGCTATGAATCTGCCCCCACCTGTCCCCTATTGGATTTTGCCCCTCCAAAATTTGGTAGGATTCTTTTTTTAGAGGTATCTAAAGTAGTTTGTCTAAGAGTTTAGGTGTGTAGTTGCTCTCACTCTGCCATCTTGGCTCCATCCTGTATATACTTCCTTGTTAAACATTTTCACATTAGTCATGTTGTATATAATGGGAGGAACTATAGAAAGGAAAAGCAAAATAAAGCAAAAACAGAGAACAAATGGAATGCTTCCATCTGCATTCAGGCTCCATATTTCTTTCTCTGGATATGGATGGCATTTTCTGTCAGCAGTCTTTTGGAGTTGTTTTAGGTCCTTGCACTGTTGAGAAGAGTTAACATCTAAGAGCTAAGTCAGTTAACACACAATGTGGTTGTTATTGTGTACAGTGTTCTCCTGGTTCTGTTCACTTCACTCCCTATCAGTCCATTTAAGTCTTTCCAGGTAATTCTGAAGTCCACCTGCTCATCATTTCTTATAGCACAATAGTATTTCATTACATTCATATACCACAACTTGTTCAGACATTCCCGAACTGATGGATATATCCTCAATTTCCAATTCTTGGTCACCACAAGAGAGCTGCCATAAACATTTTTGTACATGTGAGTCCTTTTTCCATTTTTATGATCTCTTTGGGATGCGGCCTTAGAAAAAGTATTGACAGGTCAAAGGATATACACATTTTTACAGCCATTTGTGCATAGCTTCAAATTACTCTCCAGAACTGTTGGATCTGTTCACAACTTTACCAACAATGAATCAGTATTCCAATTTTACCACATCTTCTCCAGCATTTTTCATTTTTCTCTTTTGTCATGTTAGTCAATTTGATAGGTGTGATGTGGTACCTGATAGTTGTTTTGATTTGCATTTCTCTAATCATAGTGATTAAAGAGCATTTTCTCATATGACTATTGATAGTTTTAATTTCTTCCTCTGAAAAGTGACTGTTCATATGTTTTGACCATTTATTTATTGGGGAATGACTTATATTCTTTCGAATTTAACTCAGTTCTCTATATATTTTCAAAAAGAAGCCTTTCTCAGAGACAATGGTTATGAAAATGCTTTCCCAATTTTCTTCTACCTCCTAATCTTAGTTGCCATGTTTTTTGTGCAAAAACTTTTCAATTTAGTAATCAAAATTATGCATTTTTGTATTTCAAAATATTGTCTATATCTTGTTTGGTCATAAATTTCTCCATTCTCCATAAAGATGATAGGTAAAGTATTGCTTGCTCTCCTAGTTTGCTTATAGTGTCAGCCTTTATATCTAAACCATGCACACATTTGGACTTTATTTTGGTATACAGTGTAAGATAGTGGTCTATGCCCAGTTTCTACCATATCACTTTTAGTTTTCCCAGCAGTTTTTGTCAAATAGTGAGTTCTTATTCCAGAAACTGTGGTCTTTGAGTTTATCCAACAATAGAATACTATAATCATTGACTACTGTGTCTTGCGCATCTTACCTATCAGTGATCCACCACTCTATTTCTTAGCCAGTACCAAATAGTTTTGAAGTTAGCTGCTTTATAATGCAATTTAAAGTCTGATATGGCTAGGCCACCTTCCTTAACATTTCTTTTTATTAATTTCATTGATATTCTGGACCTGTTGTTCTTCCAGAAGAATTTTGTTATTATTTTTTCTAACTTTAGAAAATAATCTTTTGCTAATTTGATTGATGCCATGACATGGAATCAGCAATCTATACTGACAGATTATTTACTGTTTGAGATTGGGTAATGGTATCTATATTTAATTCAGTTACATTTATTTCAATAAACATCTATTAAGTGCCTACTGAGCCCTAGTCACTGGAGATACAAGTAAAGGTAAGACAGTCCTTGCCCTGAAGAACTTACAGTGTAGTGATAGAAGACATTACACACACACACACACACACACACACACACACACACAGCTAAAAAGGGAAATGGAACACAAGAAGATACCTAATGCACAGCATCTTCTTCCATTGAGTTGAAACCAGTAGGGCTTCAGCTGGAGATTGGAGTAAGCTGGCAAGTCTAAGTGGTTATATTTGGAGCAAATAGGTGGTACAGTGGTTTTCCAGAGTTCAAGTTTAGCTTCAGACATTTGACAGCTATGTGACTTTAGGCAAATCATAATGACTCAGTTTGCCTTAGTTTTTCATTTGTAAAATGAACTGGAGAAGGCAATGGAAAACCACTCTAGTGTCTTTGCCAAGAAAATCTCAAATGTGATAAAAGAGTCAGATACACTTAATATGTTGTTATGTGTCCCCAAGTTACTGAAGCTTTGCATTCTTACTTACATTGGTCACTATTCATGGAGCATCCTTATCTTCCCTAATCTCTACCCTGAGTCCTCTCTCTTCCCATTTAAATTGTATTTATCTTTCAAGAACCAGATCAAATGATATCTTCCCATGAAGCCTTCACTACTCCTTTCCTTCACAAGTTGGAAATGTTCTCTCTCTTCTTCAAACTCTAATTAACATTTTTATTAGTAGCTTTCATATATACTTTTATTACATTTCCTTTTCCAATACTCCTGGGAGGTTGGTGCAAACTCATTTTACAGTTAAGATGATATATTTTAACATCTTGTGGTATATATAAAACAAATTGAACATAAATAATATGACTCTTAGCTGTATAAATGTTCCAAAGTATCATTAGTGAGTTATTTAAATTAATTGCCAAATAATGAGCCCTTTAACATCCTTTATGCAGCATAATATTTGTTGGAACAGTTCTTTTTGTCTGTCAACCACTTTGAAAATAATCTCATCCTTCTCACTGTCTCTCTGCTTTGGGGAAATGGGTTTCTGAATCTGAAAAGATTCAATCTGAAGATAAAGAGTTCCCCAAAAGTTTATCCCCAGCCTTAGACATAAGTTAACTTTAGGAATTAGTCATTTTAATCATAGGAATAATTCATTTTCTGTCTCCAGTTACTATTCCTAAAAAACACATTTTTATTGTTATCTTTTGTTTTCTAAGACCTATGTTCTCCAACATATCTCCCCCACCTCTGTCAGATATGCATCTTTTATGACAAATAGTTTTTAAAAAGGGGGGAAATCACTTCAGCAAAACAAGCTACATATCAAAAAAGTCACATGGTTAGTGATCTACACCTTTGCAAAGAAGATAGTGGAGGTTCTTGGTCGTTTATCTGTTTTTTCTTGGGGGGAGGGCAATGTTAGTCATTATATAATTACATTATTCTTGACAGATCTGTGATTTTCTTTTTTTAGCATGTGTTCTAAAATTTACTGGACTTAAAAAGTTGTTGTGAATAGCAGCAGTGCCAATGCAATATTCACAACACCTATAGCAGTCATGAATACCCTGACACAATTCTGAATCGTGAAGTACAATAGATTCCCCACGTGGAACACAGAACCAAAAACATTTATTCAGATACCAGAAAGTCAAACCCATCACAACAATAAAAATCTATGCACAATAAAAATAGAAAGGATAACACCATCCCCAAGCCTTCCCCGTGCTAGACTTCCCACGAACCAGCTCTCTTAAATCATGAATAGGCTTCCTTTAAATGAAATGCCTTTCTCACACTCACAGACAGTTGAAGGCTTGCCTTTGTCCGTCCTTCAGTTCTGACTGCGCTCATGACTAAATTCCTCTCTGTTCTGCTCTAGTGCCACCACTTCTTGCTCCACCCATTCAGCAAGTTCCTCTCCCCACAGGCTCCATTTGACTCTGACTTCAGTGTGATGCAGGCAGGTCACACGGGTCTGTTAATGAATGGGAAAGATCTTCCCATTTAAATTACCATTACAACAACCAGAAAAATAAAAATCATCATTGTGGCCAATCTGGATGTGAATTTGGATAGAATGACATTTGAATGAAAAACCTGTGGAATGTTACATTTTAAATAAAACTTTTCCTTCTTGGGTAGCCCTAGACAGAACTTGTAGATTCACTGAAATAATCTCTATGTCATGATGAGGCATCAGAGTGGTAAAATGGTAATATTGCACACACTCACACTCACACCCACATGCTCACTCACCCACACCCACACACACACACACACACACACATACTTACACGCATAAACACAATCCTATACATACTTATGTTCAAATACATATGTGTGTATATGTATATACACACGTGTGTATGCATATATATTTATGTATATATACAGATATATGTAGGTAGGTAGGTATATAAATGCTATTTGTCCTTTGTTCTTGAAGAAGACCATATTATCAGGAAGGTGATTCCATGGCATTCAAGTGAATTGGATTTAAGCAAGGGAGGGCTGTGGAAAGTCACAAGCCTCACTTTCTCCTCTGGAGCCATCTGGGCCCAGTGGCGGGATATAGATCAGGGTACCTGGAGATGGCTCAGGTTAAAGTGGGGGACCTTTGCCTTTTCAAGTGTCAGGTCTTTATCAGGTTTCAGTTTGACTGAGGCAATTCCAGTGCAATGATTGAGGCTTAATAAGAAATTGATCTGGAAGGGGAAGAACCTCAGGGTTTCTGCTAAAACAAAAACAATTGTTATTTGCATTCATTCTGAATGAATTGAGGCCCAAACAATGACCATATAGGAGTTGTCCTGGAATCTGTTACTGGCCAATCAATGAGAGAGAGTCAGAGTGATTTGAGGTTAAGGTTGGTCTTTAATAAAGAAAACAAACCAAAAAAAGGTTCAGAGATTAAGTTTCTGTTCCCTTTGGGCAGGTAAGTGTATAATAGTCTATGTGGACAGAGGGAAAAAGAGAAAGAAGGAGAAAGTATTGTATTATATATATATATATATGTATATATATACATACATATACACATATATATGTACATATATGTAATATTTTCTGTATATATTATTCATATATATGCATATATAGTTATATATAGTTATATAATTTTAGTCAATAGTTATTTTTTCTTGATTTTGATTATTTTTATTCTTTTTTTTTCCAGAATAGAATAATATTCCATTACAGTCATGTATCATAGTTTGTTTAGCTATTCCTTAATGAAAGGGGAGCTACTTTCTTTCTTATCTTTTGCTATCACAATTTGCTGCTATAAATTTTTTGGGGTATACTTAGTAGCTTTTCTCTTATCAACAACTTCAAAGTATGTGGAAGCATCATATGCATATATCATGCATAATTCCAAATGGAATTATTCGTGTAATTCCACAGTTATCATATTAATTCACATTTCCACAGTGAATGCACTAGCATGACTATTTTCTTACAACTCTTATAGCATTGAAGTCTTCGCTATTTTGCAGTGTATGAGGTAAAATCTGAGTTGTTTTTGATTTACATTTCTCTTATTATTAGTGATTTGAAACATTCTTTCATGTGGTTATAAATTGTTTTTAATTATTCTCCTGTGAATTGGTTGCTCATATACTTTTGTCATTTATCTGTTGCAGAAAGACTTTGTAAACGTCTCTTTCCTATCATTTATAACTTCTTTTACCTCACTTATCTCTACATACTGTGAAATCCAGTATTGTTGGCCTACTCTCGACACAAGACAATCTACTAGGCCTGGAATTCTCTAGTTCATGTCAATCTATTGACTTATTTGCTTTCCTTTAGTTCCTAGCTTTTATCCTATCTTCTGTAAGTACCCTTTTTCTGATTCTTCTTAATGCTAATTATTTCCCTCTAAAATTATCTCTACTTAATCCTGGAGGTATCTTGTTTCCTGTAGTTTTGTGTAACTTAACTCTTCCAGCATTCCCTTCCCCTTTTACATTTTGAATTCTTTGTAAGGTCATAGGGAGAAATGGAATTGGAAATAGCAAGAGCAATGGTCACTTGCTGCTGAAGACCTGTGCATTGCAAGACCTTCTCATCACCAACATTGTATTCCATTTACCTAAATGTAACAAAACTTGATGGATGCACCCTCACAGCAAACATTGACATCAAATAGGCTATATGACTGTAAGGAGAAGAGACAGAAAAGATGGGAGAGTGGCAAAGGCAATGTGTGGTGCAGAGTGCTGGACTGATCATAGACTTAAAGGCCAAAATGACTACCAAAAGAATTAATGTCGACAAATTAGAGCTTGTCTCTGAGTGTGAACAGTTTGTTGCTAACTTGGAGGGAAAACTGAGTCAACACACAGTTGGTAAGAGTGTAGAAAAAAAGTAGTGGAAGACTTTCGAGATTTGGTGGATAGCACTGCATTTGCTTATCTGGGTCAGAACACTCACAAACACCAAGTCTAGTTTGATGAAAATGATGGGGAAATTTAGAAGCTGCTAAATGAAAAACGAGAACTCCACAGGATTTACCAACAGGATAGTTCAACCACCTCTAAGAAGGCAGCATTTAATTCCATCAAAAGCAAAGTACAAGCAAAACTTACAGAGATGCAGGATTCCTGGCTCAGTAAGAAGGCAGATGAAATTCAGTTTTATGCTGATAGTAACAATCCAAAGCATTTTTATGATTCCCTGAAAGTTATTTATGGACCAAAAACTTATGGTGCATCACAACTACTCAGTGTTGATGGAGACACATTGATTAGTGATAAGGACATGATTCTAGAGAGGTGGGCTGAACACTTCCATAGTATTCTCAACAGACCACCATCAATCGATGCTGAGGCCACTGACTGTTAACCTCAGGTTGAAGTCAATCCCTCCTTAGCTGAACTTCCAACTGAAGAAGAGGTTTTGAGGGCGGTTAGGCTCCTTTCATGTGGCAAATCACCTGGTGCTGGTTCTACTGCAGTTCAGATTTACAAGTTATGGGGATCATTGCTCATATAAAAGCTGACTAAAATTTTCCAGGTTACATGGCAAGAAGAAGTTATCCTTCAGGAGTTCAAGGATGACTCCATTTTCTATCTCTGTAAGGGTAAAGGGAATAGATTATACTGTGGTAATCACAGGGGAGACTCTCAATCACTGCTGACAGTTTTATTGTTAGAGTCCTCCTTCAAGTGAAGGCTGATTCTTCACCTGGAAGATAGTCATATACCTGAAAGTCAGTGTGGTTTCAGAAAGGGCCAAGGAACAGTTGATAAGCTGTTTGCTTCCTGACAACTCCAGAATAAATGCCAGGAGCAGAACAGGTCTGTGCCCAATGTTTGTAGATCTGAACAAGGACTTTGACATTCTTAGTCATGAGGGCTTATGAAAAATTATGTAAAAATTTGATTTCCCAGAGAAGTTCATCAATGTTGTACATCAATTTCATGATGTCACATTTGCCTGGATTCTGGAAAATCAACAATACTCTCGTACCTTCCCAGTTAACAATGGGGTGAAACAGGGTTGTGTGCTTGCTCCCATGCTTTTTAGCATGATGTCTTTAACCATGTTGACAAATGCTTTCAGTGAGGAAGAACATGGCATCAAGGTCAACTACCATACTGATGGTAAAATTCTTTAGTTTGAAAAGGCTACAAGTCAAGACCAAAATGGAGGGAGTGGTGGTGCACAATTTTCTGTTTTCTACCTCTGAAGCTGAGATGCAGCAAAGTATGGATCAATTTAATAACCTATGCTTATTTTAATTAACACCATGAAAACACAGGTTTTTCTTCAGCCACTATCACACCATCCATACCTGGAACCATCAGTTGCAACAAATGGAGAAGTTTTGAATGCTGTGGATAAATTCAATTACTTTGGTAATGTACTTTCCAGGAATGTACACATTGGCAATGAGGATGATGCATGCATTGCCAGAGCTAACTCAGTGTTTGGGAGGCTCCAAAGAAAAGTTTAGGAGAGAAGAGGTATTAGACTGACTATCAAACTGAAGGTCCACAGAGTCATTGTGCTGACCTCATTCTTATATGCTTGTGATACATGGACAGTTTACCAGCACCATGCCAGGAAACTGAATCGCTTCCATTTGAACTGTCTTAGGAAGATTCTGCGCATCACATGGCAGGATAAGATACCAGACACTGAAGTCCTTGCTCAAGTTGAACTGCCAAGTATTCAAACTACCCTTCAGAGTGCAATTCAGATGGGCTGGCCATGTTGTTTGAATGCAAAATGTATGGTTGCCAAAAAGAGCATTTATGGAGAACTCATGTGGAGCAGGCGATAACATGGTATCCAGAAGAAGCAATACAAGGATACTCTCAAGAACTTTGGATTTCTTTGTGCAACATGGGGGACACTGGCACAGACTGCTCAACATGGCATGTCCACATCAGAAATGGTGCTGTGCTCTTTTAGCAAAGCAAAACTGAGACAGCACAATGTAAACACAGAATGTGCAAATTTGGGATATCTACCCCAAATGTTTACATGGACTATCTCTGCCCAGCCAGTGGTAGAGTATTCTGTGCTTATATTGGTCTGATCAGCTACAGTTAGACACACTGAAATTTCACTTTATCATGGTGATGTCATTTTGGTCCTCTTCGAAGATGGACAATAACTACAGCAAAATAGTATTCCATTACAGTCATATACCACAACTTGTTTAACCATTTCCCAATTGATGGGCAGCCCCTTGATTTCCAGTTTTTGACCACCACAAAGAGAGTTGCTCTAAATATTTTTGCGCATGTGGGACCCTTTCTCATTTCTGTGATCTCTTTGGGATACAGTCCAAGAAGTAATGTTGCTGGGTCAAAGGGTATGCACATTTTTGTAGCTCTTTGAGCATATTTCCAAATTGCTCTCCAGAATGGTTGAATCAGCTCACAGAAACACCAGTAATGAATTAGTGTTCCAACTCTCCCACATCTTCTCCAACATTTATCATCTTCCTGTCTTGTCATGGTAGCCAATCTGATAGCTGTGATGTGGTACCTCAGAGTTGTTTTAGATTTGAATCTCTCTAATCAATAGTGATTTACAACATTTTTCTGTATGACTATAGATAGCTTTAATTTCTTCCTTTGAAAACAACCTGTTCATATGCTTCGACCATGTATCAACTGGGGAATGACTTGTATTCTTGTACATTTGACTCAGTTCTCTATATTGTTTAGAAATGAGGTCTTTATCACAAACACTAGTTGCAAAAATTATTTCCCAGTTTTCTGCTTCCCTCCTTATTCTTGTTGCTTTGGGTTTGTTCGTGCAAAAAGTTTTCAATTTAGTGTAATCAAAATTATCCATTTTGTACCTCATAATGTTCTCTGTCTTTTGTCTGTGTCAAAAATTTTCCATTCTCCATAAATTTGACAAAATGCACTATTCCTTTCTCCCCTAATTTGTTTATATTATCAATCTTGTATACAAAGATCATGTATCCATTTGGACTTTATTCCTTTGTATGGTGTCAGGCATTAGTTATGGTCTAGTTTCCACCACACTGTTATCCAGTTTTCCCAGCAATTTTTGTTGAACAGTGAGTTCTCATCCCAGAAGCTGGGGTTCTTGGGTTTCTCAAACAGTAGATTGCTATATTCATTGCCTACTGTGTCTTGAGTACCTAACATTTTCCACTGCTTTACCCCTCTGTTTCTTAGCCAGTACCAAGTGATTTTGATGACTGCTGCTTTATAATACCATTTGAGATTATCCCTGTCCTTTAAAAAGTAATTCACTTAAGGAATTAATGGAAATTTGTCTTCCCTCCCTTTCAAGTTCTTTTCTCAGGCTTTAATTTTTTTTTATTCATTTGTTTTCTAGAAGTGATTTCCTTAAATTTGTATTCTTTCATCGAGGATTTTTAATACTTATTTATTCCTTCTTTTATCTGTGCTTTACTCTCACAATTAGAAATTTTAAAGTATTTTTTCTTGTCTTCTGTCTTCTAAGCTATTTTTATGTAATTCCCTTATACAGCTTAATCTCTCCTTTTACCCTTTTTATTGTCAGTATTTTGCCTCCCTTGTAGGAACATCAGTTCCTCCAGAAGTTAGAGGGAATAGAAATATTGTTTGTGGTAGAAGTTTCCTTTTTCCCTCATATGTTGCCTAGTTCTTTCTCTGAATGTCATCCTCCCTTTTGATTATTATATTTCCTATTTCTCATGAAGTCTGTTTTTTGGGTCCATACTTTCCTACCCTCATGGATGCTAGTTTTCTCTAGGATTTCTAATCTTCCTTCTGTTTAGCCAAGATGTTGTGCATAAAGACAAAAAAACTCTTTTGGTTGTCTATGTGAACACCAGATCCCTGTATATTATGCCCATTGAAAAGGAACTAAGTGCTATTACAGGATATTTTTCTTCTTGGTTGAAGTCTTTCCAAAGAAGTGAAAGAGGAAATAACTAATTGGGGATACAAATATATTGAAAATGAAGGACAATCAGGAAGCAAAGCAACATATGAAAGTGTTAAAAGAATACAAGCTCTCTATACCACCAAAATATGTTGATTTTAAGTTAGAATGCCTAGATATAAGTAAGATATCGTAGGTCTCCAAGAATAACATGCAAATATTTTTAAAGGCTACACACTATAACGTAAGACATAATGCCAGAAAACTGACCAGTAATTCCTAAACATAGAGAACAAAATGCTAATTTAAAGAATCTATAACAATTGTGTTTAATGGTGTGTCTCTTTATATTTGTCATGTGTTAATATGAGACTTACTGTGATTTATGGCAAAATGTTACTTTAAGCCCAATTTTCAACGGACTGCTTTTCAATTCTACCAGAAGTTCTTATAGAACAAAAACTCCTTAGCGCAGTAATCAATTTTCCCAAATTCATCATAACATAAGAGTATTCAGTACTAATAAGAAACCACAAAAAACAGTCAATCTGAGAAGCAAAACATCTGGACATGAAATCTAAAAATTACACATTTCAGTATATTTTTTAAAGAAAACCTCTTTTATAAATGAATTGATATTACTCCTTTTTTTTCTATTGTTTAAATATTTCTCGTTGCCATATCACTCATTCTTCCATAACCCAGCTTCTTCCTCAGAGGTTGTAGTAGTTATTTCCCTTTCATTATCATTTACATGATGAAGGTACATCAAACATTCCCCTGTATCTTCTCCCATCTCTCCTTTCATATGTAATCACAGCATCATTACTAACTTTTATGTGGTACTTATCATGTGTCAGATACTGTGCTAAGGATCTTACAATTATTCCATTTGATACTAACAACTCTAAGAGATAGGTGGTATTATTATGTCATTTTTACAGATGAAGAAACTGAGGCAAATAGCTTAAGTGATCCATAGCCAGTAAGAGTCTCAGGTGAGATTTGCACTCAGGTCTTCCTGATTACAGGTGGGCATTCTATCCATCGCTCCTACCCCAGCCCCCCTATCATGATACAGCTTAACCAAAAAAAAAAAAAAAAAAGATTAATGTGTAGATGGAGTGTTATGAGCTTCCACTTATAGTCTTTAAGACTTATTTTTCCACCCTCACTTCTATTAAACTCTATTTTCTTATTTATCTCTTCATTTGCTTTTAGAAAGATTTTTCTTAATGGCCCTTCTTTGTTATTTTGTTGTTGTCATCCTCATTACTGTTGTTATTGCTGTTTAAATTTTGTATTGTTTGTTTTATCTTTAATTATCTTCTCTATTCCATATTTGGTTAAAAAAATTCTCCCTTGCTATTAGTATGAAAAGTAACTGATTCTATTCTCTTCCAATTGAGTTTAATGGTGTGCCTCTTCATATTAAAGTCATGTGTTAATATGAGACTTACTGTGATTTATGTCAAAAATATTATTTTTACTCCAATTTCTAACAGACTGCTTTGTAGTTCTACCAGAAGTTCTTATAAAACAGAAACTCCTTACCTCAATAATCAGTTTTGACATATTTATCAAACACTGTTACTTTTTTTTGCTTCTGTTTCCTGTTTTGTGAGGAAAACAATATGTTTAAGAACTTTATGTCAATGTAGCAATGTCCAGGAGCAAGTATTGAAACATATTCAAGATCACCTTGAGACATCATACCTATCTATACTAATGAGGTTTGAGGATGAATGTACTGTAAAAAAAGCTGTCATATCTTTGAGAGAGACAGTAAAGAAGCTGAGGTTACAGAAGCCACAGGCAGCTGAGACACTAAAATTATGGAAAGTCCTACTTCAGTGGTATTTTTCAGACTTATCTTCAAGTGAAGGAGAATAAGTGACAAAGGGAGAGGAAATTTTGTAATATGCTCTTTAATTTTTTTAGTATATCTAAATCTATTATGTTTCAGGATTTTGTATCTCAGCTTCCCTATTAGATAACATTTTTCATGATAGTGCTTTGCCCAGTGTTTTATGGGGGTGGGGGTGGGGAAGTATGATGTTCAAATTAAAATAATGAAATGCTCCTGGAAAATGAGTCAGACTATAGTTTAGATTGCAATTTCTTCCATCCTCATTACAGAACTGAAAGGACTAAGATTTCATCAAGAAAAATGCATTAACTGATATAACAGAATCACAAATTACTTGAGCTTTAAAAAGGTCTTGAAAGGAGGGGCGGAGCCAAGATGGCGGAGTAGAAGGACGCACATTTACGAGCTCCGAGCCCACAACCCATGGAATTGAGGTAAAGGGAGATCCCCATAAATTCTGAATCTCTGCAGGGGGTGCATAAACATAGGGGAAGAGATTTCCGTTCCACTGAACCCTGGAGAGCCGTCCCTGGGGTCCTTCGCACTCCGGAAAGCGGACCCACCACCCCCACCCCCGGCCGCGACCCAGAGAAGCTGACCCGAGCAGACTTCTGAGAGGGAAAGCTCCGGGGGAAGCTCCGGCAGCCGGGAAAGTCCCTCCGCCCACAGAAAACTACAGGTCAAGTAAGAAAGAAGGCTGCGATTAGGGGAGGGGAGCGGAGCGCCTCCGTGACTCGGGCCCCCTCGGGAGGAAGCGGCTGCGGCAGAGACGGGGGCAGGAAGCGGGGAAGGCAGAGGCGTGGGCGGGCGGCTGAGGCGGCAACGGCCCGGGACTCAGGAATTCCCCAGCAGCAGGTAGGATCTTCAATACTGAAGGTCTTTCCAACCTGAGGGAGCTGAGCAGGGGAGACGGCCCTGCCCCCACCCCGCTCTACTGCTGAACGCCTCTGAATAAAACCCCCAAGGGAGCTGAGCACAGCAGGCGGGGCCCCCCCACCCCCACCCGCTCCGTTCCTGAAAGTCTCTGCAGGAAGCCCCTGAGGGCCCAAGATTAGAAGGCAGCCCTGCCCCCACCCCTGCGCCAGAACTAAAGCTTGCCGCGGGGAAAGCGCATTTGAATCTCAGAGGCCAAGCACTAGCTGGGCGGATCCAGGTGGAGGTGGAAAGGAATCTCAGAAGTCAAGTAACTGGCTGGGGAAAATGCCTAGAAAGGGGAAGAAAAATAAGACTTTAGAGAGTTTTTTCCAACAAATGCAAATGATCCCGAAATTCGGATCTGATGGGGAGGACGAGAACGTATTTTTTCCCATCAGGGAAAGATGTGGAGGGCGGGGCCTCAGTACCCCAGACACCCCAGGGGGGGTGTTGGGTGGGCTCAGGCCTTGGAAGAGCTTAAAAAAGGATTTTGAAAAGCAAGTTAGACAGGTGGAGGAAAGACTGGGAAGAGAAATGACAAAGATGCAAGAAGAGTATGAAAAAAAGGTCAATATCTTGGTAAAGGAGACCCAAAAAAATGCTGAGGAAATTAACACCTTGAAAAAATAGGCTCACTCAATTGGCAAAAGAGGTTCAAAAAGCCAATGAGGAGAAGAATGCATTCAAAAGCAGAATGAGCCAAATGGAAAAAGAGGCTCAAAAGCTCACTGAATTTAATAGTTCTCTCAAAATTAGAATGGAACAGATGGAGTCTAATGACTTTATGAGAAACCAAGAAATCACCAAACAAAACCAAAAGAACGATAAAATGGAAGAGAATGTGAAATATCTCATGGGTAAAACAACTGACCTGGAAAATAGATCCAGGAGAGACAACTTAAAAATTATGGGACTACCTGAAAGCCATGATCAAAAAAAGAGCCTAGACATCGTCTTGCATGAAATTATCAAGGAAAACTGCCCGTGACATTCTAGGACCAGGGGCAAAATAAGTATTGAAAGAATCCATCGATCACCACCTGAAAGAGATCCAAAAAGAGAAACTCCTAGGAACATTGTGGCCAAATTCCAGAACTCCCAGCTCAAGGAAAAAATCTTGCAAGCAGCTAGAAAGAAACAATTCCAGTACTGTGGAAATACAATCAGGATAACCCAAGATCTAGCAGCTTCTACATTAAGGGATCGAAGGGCGTGGAATAGGATATTCCAGAAGGCAAAGGAACTAGGAACTGAAACCAAGGAATCACCTACCCAGCTAAACTGAGTATAATACTTCAAGGGAAAATATGGTCTTTCAATGAAACAGAGGACTTTCAATCATTCTTAATGAAAAGACCAGAGCTGAAAAGAAAATTTGACTTTCAAACACAAGAATGAGAGGAAGCATGCAAAAGTAAACAGTAAGGAGAAGTATTAAGGGACCTACCAGAAATGAACTGTTTGCATTCGTACAGGGAAGGACAATATTTCTAACTCTTAAAACTTTTCAGTTTCTGGGTGGTTGGTGGGACCACACATACACATGTACACGCATGCACACACATACACACATGCATTCACATACAGAGACAGAGAGCACAGATTGAACTGAATAGGATGGGACCATACCTTAAAAGAAACTAAGGTAAATGGTGAGAGAGAAATGTAGTGAGAGGAAAGAGGGGGAAATGGAAGGGGGTAACTATATGTCATTTAAGAGGCAAGTAGGAGATGTTTTTAGTGGAGGGAAAAAGAGGAGAGCTGAGGAAAAACAAACAAACAAACAAACAAAAGTTTACCCTCATCACATTTGACTAAACGAAGGAGTGAAATGCACACTCATTTTGGTATGAAAACCTATCTTACAGTATAAGAAAGCGGGGGAGAAGGAGATATTGGGGGGGGATGATGGAAGGGAGGGCAAAGGGAGGAGGGAGTAATTGAAAGTCAACACTTGGGGAGGGACAGGATCAAAGGACAGAAGAGAAACAATGAGGGGCAGGTTAGGAGGGATGGCAGTTCAGTTAGTCTTACACAACACGACTATCAGGAAGGTCATTTGCAAAGCTACACAGGTATGGCCTATAATGAATTGCCTGCCGTACCAAAGGGAATGGGTGGGGAGGGAGGGATGGGGAGAATTTGGAACTCAAAGTTTTAGGAACAATTGTTTAGTATTGTTGTTGCAACTAGGAAAGAAGACATACAGTTAATGAGGAATAGAAAGTCATCTGGCCCTACAGGAGAAAAGAGAAGATAGAGACAAGGGAAGGGAGGGATGACAGAAGAGAGGACAGATTGGAAATAGGGAAAATTAGATTGCTTGGGGTATTGGGGTGGGGGGAGGGGAGAAAAGGGGAGAAAATTTGGAACCCAAAAATTTGTGAAAATGAATGTAAAAAGCTAAATAAATAAATAAATAAATAAAAATAAAAAAAAAAAAAAAAGGTCTTGAAAGTCCATCTGACTAGAGCAAACAGGCTTTTCATGCAAAGGAATTTCAATTATTCAAGAAAATTTGCAAGTATTTTAAATTTGATTTATGGAATAAAATTTTATTTTTGCACATAGTATTTGCTTAATATATTGACTTACGAAACTGGGAATATTTAAATGAAATAACATTTTCATATGTCTATGAACAGAATAAGCATTTACTAAGAGATAATGCTAGTCACATTCTAGGGTAAAGGGATTTGAAGATATCTTAAGAGAAAATATTTTTAATCCTTAATGGGATATAAACTAAAATACTCAACCATGGTTACATGTGAATGCATTGATCTATTTCATACAGTACCTCGAGTAAGTAATTTCTTTTTGTTATGAAATGCTCTTCAAGTTCTAATCCATTGAAAAATGACTCTGGCAAATGTTAACAGAAAACTTACTACAGTATCTGACCAATTACTTGAGCTATTGCATAATTCTTTAATATTTTAATCTAAGCATATTCAGAAATGGATGTAAAAATAAAATATAATTGTAAAAATTGTGAATGAATAGAATAGAAATGTAATGATATAGAATGAGGATTTTGGCACAAAAATGAAGGTTCTTTGAGAAAATATTAAAAACATATGTAAAATCTTACTCAATAAGGAGATTATAAGCATTAAAGAAGACCTAGGGAATTTCAGTGCAACACTTATTCTACCAAACCCCAATTTCATAGACAGGTTTGGTCTCCAGAAGATAGCTATTATATCTCCCCTCAGGTTAGTGGAATTATCCCTGAAAATTCAAGGGTAGATTTTCTAGTTTAGTAGTTCACAGATTCTCATTAGTGCATTTTCCCCCACTAGTTACCATTTTATATGACTTCTATACCCAGATTTATTTAGCTTTTATTTGGAAAAGGGATATTATAATGCGATATAGTAAGACTAGTGGGAGTCATGATAGATCATTGTATTGTTGGAAATTCGTGTCTTTCAACATTATTCGTTTTAATTGTAGTTATAATGATATAATTTGTTCTGATTCTGCTCTCTTCACTCTCCATCAGTTTATACAAGTGTTCCCAGGTTTCTCTTAACACCTATCTTCTCTATTTGTTATAACACTATAATATTCCATTAAGCTCATATAGTATAAATTCTTCAGTCATTCCAAATGGCTAAGCACCCTTGGAGTTTCCATTTTTTACCAGTACAAAAAGAATCATTACATATTTTGGACATATAAGGCATTTTCCTATTTCTCTGATTTCTTTGGTGTATAGGCTGAGAGTAGTATCATTTGATAAAAGAGCATGCATAGTAAATGTTGAGGATAATTTCGGTCTAGAATGGCAGTTCCAATTCAAAGCTTCACCAAGAATACATCAATATGGATGTTTTCCCACAGCACATTCAAAATTTGCCTATTTGTGTACTCTGACAATCTGATAGATGCAGTGTGGAAGCTCAGGATTGTTTTAATTTATATGTGTTTATTTTGTAATGATTTGGAACAATTTCCACATGATTGTTGACAACCTGTATTTCTTCCCTTGGAAAGTATTTATTCATATTATTTGACTATTTTTTAAGGAATGGCTCTTATTCATATAAATTTAACTAGTTCCTTATGAACTTTGGAAACATAATTTTTATCGAGAAACTAGCTACAGAGACATTTTCTCCAATAAATTATTTTCATTCTACTGTTAGTTTCATTGGATGTGATTGTGTAAAATCTCTAATCAATACTGCCATTTTTGTCTTCTGTAATTCTCTTTGTTTCTTGTTTGGTGATAATCTCTTTCCTTATGAATCTAGAAGGTAATTTCTTTTTTATTCCTCTAACTTACTTATACCTTTCATTTTCTTTTTGACTTATTGCTATTGCTACAATTTCCAGTCGTATATCTGGTAAAAACATGGACATCCTCAATTCAGCCCTGATTTTCCTAGAAAGGACACTGCTATACACCTATTATATGTAAGACTGAATTTTGGTGTTAAATACATTCTATATATCACATTTTAAAATGTCTATCTATATATACTTTAGTTGTTTTTTAAATAGAAGTAGGTGTTGCATGTTGTGAAAAATTTCTTCATCTGTTGATATGATTATATGATTTTGTTGTTTCTCTTGTGCTAAGCTGTTGACTCTTTATAAATCTCTCAACAGTCTTAATTTCTTTTCTATGACTTTCCTCCAATCATCTTGTTTTGTTTATATTATTTTTAAGAACTTTGGATAAATTCTCCATCATTTTGTATAGAAATTCTAATTAATCATGGGGTCAAACTGATCATCTTTGAAGTTTTCCTTATAGCCATTATAGAATTATTTTTATAATCCATATCATGATAAAACTTTTTTATTCTTTTTGTTCATTCATTCATTCATGATTTCAGTCTTAATTCAAATCTATGTTAAGGCTAGGCACTTTCTGGAGGGACTGTTATGGCCTTGTATTGTCCTGGAATGTCTCATCTGTTGTTATGCTGTTGAGGTCAGAGCTGGGGCAGAGCCCTATTTTATTTCTGGGATCTGGTTCTAAAATCCCTTTGAATTCTCTATCCCTTTTCTTGAGTAAAGTGACTTACCTGGGTCTCATGACTTAAGAGTTCAATCTTAGATCAATTTTTTCATTTCACAGATACCATAAAGCCCCTTTATGTCTTTATCAGGAGGCTGAGTCTCATTTGATGTCCCAAGGATCAGGAATAAATTCACAATGCTGAGTTTCTGTTCAGACTCAGGTAGTTGAGTCAGTGGCACAGTCTGCAGTAAAACAGCTGGGACCCCAAGCTGAGTCAAGTAATGGCAGAGGGAACTGGGTTGTATTGTTTCCACCAGTTCCATCACCTTAGCTGGTCTTTCTTGTACTTTTTAATCTAATCAAATGACCTTAATTTACTGGTTGTTTGATGCTGTATGGATGTTTTCAATTGGTTAATGTAGGTAATTTAAGTGGTCTGGGGATTCAGTGGAGAAGGTTAGGTGCCTTTTTCATATTCAGTTCATACTTCCAATTAATTGATTTAATGGAGAAATATGGATTATTCTTCCAATCCCACATAAAGTAATTCATTGTTTAGAAATGTTAGCATGTTCTTAAGTGACTATTATCACTTAATAACAGTTTAATAAGTGTTTAATGACAGGTAGAAAATTTTCAATAATGGTAATGTTGGTATAGAATGTTATTGATTTTAAGGATTCATTTTAAGAAATAATTGGAGAAAAAAATAATAGACCTACTTTTGGTCATATTAAACATTGTCTCATTTCTCATGTCTCACAAAAAAGACAAAGCTGTGAAATACTTTCCTCTTCAATAAGAAATTTTTTTCTGAAAACAAGAATGTCTAAATAGAAACATAATATACATTTCCCATGTCATTTATCTGAAGTTCCCATTAGCCAAAATGATATTATAAATCTATAATTCAATTATTCTGTTATCATTTGTAAGCAACTTGTGTTACATTAATGATAAGGAATGAAGTCCAACCTGGATGCAATTATTTGAAATAAAACTAATGTCATTAACTTTAAGAGTTTAGTTATGAGAAATATCCTTTCACATAAGGATTCAGTTAAACAAAATTGCTTTCATAATATAACTTTTAGTTAATCTATTTTTTCTCATGATTTAATTTATGAGGAATATATTGTCATATTATACTAGCTAATAGTTTTCTATTGCAATTCTCCCACTTAAATGAGCAGAAAGTAAAATGGCTTGTTCCAAATGTAAAACTGTGACAGTTCACTGAGGGACATTTAAAATTTCTATAGATTCTTAACTACTTCTTTAAGACTATAGCACTTAGCCCCTGTGTTGAAAAGCTTCTACCTTAAAGACACCAGTAATCAAATAGAGTTAAATGGGAAAGAAACTGTTTAATGGTTTCTTAACTTCGTATATGAGGGTATCTCAATGAGAATAACATCAATAGGATGATGAAAAGTTCGTAGATTTAGAGCTAGAAGGCACCTTAAAGTTCATCTAGTCCAACTGCGACATAGATAAGGAAGCTGAAGCCCAGAATCTCTAAACAACAGGGTCATCCAGTTTGCAAATGGTTGGTCTGGGATTTGAACCTAAATCTTCCTGACTTCAAATCCAGGGTTCTGTTTACTGCATTATGATATTGTCAACCAAATCATTTATATTATATGGAAGTACTATATGTAATATTGAATCTTAAAAATGAATTAAGACGTTTAAGAAGATTTGTATATATGATTGTCATATCTACTTACATACACACACTAAATATGTATATGTATGTGTGCACAATAATTAATGAATAATATTTAACATTTGCATTACACTTACTATGCCAGATACTATGCAAAGGGCTTTACAATTACTATCTCATTTGATCCTCACTGAAATCCTGGGAGGTAGGTTCTATTAATATTCCAATTTACAGATAAACTGGGGCAAACATAGGTAGTGAATTTGAGGTCAAATTTGAACTCTAGTCTACTTAACTTTAGGTTTGGCATACCACCCATTGTGCCATCTCACTGCATATAAATAAAAAATAACCACATTTTATACACACATAGGTATAAGTATATATACGTATTATGTATAAAAATATGTATATACATATGTATATGTGTGTATCTGCAAAGACACATATATACATATTTTCAATACATATATACACACAGATATATACATATGTACTCTATACAGAGACATAGATATGTATATACACATACATCACATCTTTATATGTGTGGGAAAGAGAGAATTGAAGTTCTACTGTGCATCACAATGTATAAAACTTATTTGACTCATAAGATAATTCATTCTGTAGTAGAATCAGGTGCTTTGTGGTAAATTTTAAATTTAATTAAATATTATATTGTGTCTTAATAAGGTGTCAAATGTTAAGCCTAAATCTTCCGATACCTTTGGAAATATTTTTTTTTTATTTTACATTCTAAACAATACACTGGAAGGTTAAAAACAGAATCCTCCTTCAAAAGGTGTTTGTTATACCTCCTGGAGGAAGTTAAGAAACTGTTAAAATAAGATTTAGTATGTTGTAATACAATGGCTCTAAACTTCGGCTTCAAAGACTTAAGTTTTATTTAAATGTTATTATTTGTAAGTGCTCTGCCTGGGATAAGATTGACATTTTCACTATATTGTCAATATTGCCTATATTGTCAATAAAATGCTTACGCTTGGGAGATGGTTGATTTCCCATCTTTTTTAAAGTTTGGAATTAATGAATGAAAAGTTTTCATTAAGTATTGCCAGACATTGTACAAGTGCCAAGGAGACAAATGATAATATATGATAACGTCCCTACTCACAGTGAGATGTTATTGTAATAAGGAAGACACATGTATAGGAGTCAGATACAGGAATGGTCTTTTTGTTTTGGAAGACATAAGGATGAACAAACACATGGGGGACTGAATTGACATGTCCTTCCCAAAAGTAATGGAAATAGAAATGTGATTATAATCTCAAAAAAGAGGTTGAAAACAGGCAAAAGAGAAGAAAAAGGAGGGGACTAAGAACATAGAGATGCACTCTGTGATTGTAATTTTTCATTTTCTGTTTCACGTATATGGTAAGAAAAGATGGAGAAATTAGTCTTTGTTGGAGAATGAACCATCATTTCAAAAGTGAATGCTTGTCAAACAGGTAAGTGATAGGTTATAATGGAGAGAAGATTGTACTAGGAGTTGGGAGACCTCCATCCTTTTCCTCCTTATGCCATTAACAAGCTTCAGTATGTCACTTGACCTTAATGGACCTTGATTCAATCATTTTTTATAAGGGTGTTCTTTGAAAGCTCTTTTTCCTGCACATCTTTAAAATTTAATGATTTTAAGATTGATGAAAAGAAGATGAAATAAAATAAATTACTTTAAAGGTTTTGACTCAAAAGACATCTCAAGGGACATAGTAGTTACATTCAAGTAGTTTAAAGGAATGTCATATGGAAGCAGGATTAAACATTTTCTTTTTGACTCCCAAGGACAAAACCATGAATACTAACAAAAAAAATTTGTAAAGAGAGAAATTTACTTTATGTCATGAAAAATTTGATAACTATTACACTTATACAAAATTCTAACTAGATCTCACTTGTAGTAATGTGTATTCAAGCAGAAATCTGGGGACCACTTACTGTTTATATTGTGATGGGGATTGATTTTTGAAATTGAGTTACTCTGCATTGTTAAGGAAGACCTTCAAATTCTAAATGCTATGATTAAGAAGGAGTTAAAAAGAAGCATTCTATTTAATCTCTGGGGGAAAAGTAAAAATATTTTAATCAGTGATTATTGAAAGTTAATGGCAATAAATTCAGTATCAAATTACACCTGTGTGCTTACTTCTTTGAAAATATTCTATGGAGGAGGAAGAGCCAAAATGGCCGAGTAGAAAGACTCATGTATGCTAGCTCCGAATCCACAGCCCATAAATTTCCTGTAAAAAGAACTCCCCACAAATTCTGGATCACTGCAAGCTGTACAGAAACACAGTGGAAGAGATTTCCATTCAGGAGAGCCCTGGAAAGCCATCCCCTGGGGTCTGTGGTGCCTCGGAAAATGGAGCCCACTCCTGTGCTGCCCTGGCCACACAGCCCCAGAGGAGCAGATCTGAGCGGGCTTCAGGGATGGAATCTCCAGTGTCCGTGAAGGTGCCTCCACCCACAGGCGCTACAGGTCAGTGAGAGAGACTTCTAGGCCGGCAGAGAGGGGAGGGAGGTATCTCTGTGGCTCGGGCCCCCCTGGGAGGCAGCAGCAGAGGCAGCAGCATAGGCAGCAGCAGCCCAGGATTCTTGGGGCAGAGAGGAGCTCCATTACGAAAGGTCTCTGCATAAACCCCCTGAGGAAACTGAGCCTGGGAGGGGGCCCTGCCCCCACCTGCACCATTACTGAAGGTATCTGCATAAAGCCCCTGAGGGAACTGAGCCTCGGAGGTGGCCCTGCCCCGACCTGAGCACCAGAACTTAAGCTCAGATTGAATAGCAGCCCCGCCTGCAGCAGAAAGCCCTGAGGCTGGGAAGCAGCATTTGAATCTCAGACCCCAAGCACTAGCTGGGCAGATCTAGGTGGGGGTGGAGAGGAATCTCAGAAGTCAAGTAATTGGCTGAGAAAATGCCCAGAACAAGGAAGCAAAATAAGACCATAAAGAACTACTTTCTTGGGGAAGAGATGTTCCTTCCTCCTTTCATTTCTGATAAAGAAGTACAATGCTTGCCATCAGGGAAGGATGTGGAGGTCGGGGCCCATCTATCCCAGACATCCGAGGTGGATGTGTGGTGGGCTCAGGCCATGGAAGAGCTGAAAAAGGATTTTGAAAATCAAGTTAGAGAGTTGGAGGAAAAACTGGAAGAGAAATGAGAGAGATGCACGAAAAGCATGAAAAATGGGTCAACACCTTGTTAAAGGAGACCCAAAAAGTGCTGAAGAAAATAACACCTTGAAAAATAGGCTCACTCAATTGGCAAAAGAGGTTCAAAAAGCCAATGAGGAGAAGAATGCTTTTAAAAGCAGAATGAGCCAAATGGAAAAAGAGGTTCAAAAGCTCACTGAAGATAATAGTTCTCTCAAAATTAGAATGGAACAGATGTAGGCTAACGACCTTATGAGAAAGCAAGAAATCACCAAACAAAACTAAAAGAATGAAAAAAATGGAATATAATGTGAAATATCTCATGGGAAAAACAACTGACCTGGAAAATAGATCCAGGAGAAACAATTTAAAAGTTATGGCACTACCTGAAAGCCATGATCACAAAAAGAGCCTAGACATCATCTTTTATGAAATTATCAAGGAAAACTCCCTTGATGTTCTAGAACCAGAGGGCAAAATAAGTATTGAAGGAATCCATCGATCACCACCTGAAAGAGATCCAAAAAGAGAAACTCCTAGGAACATTGTGGTCAAATTCCAGAATACCCAGGTCAAGGAGAAAATATTGCAAACAGCTAGAAAGGAACAATTCCAGTATTGTGGAAATACAATCAGGATAACACAATATCTAGCAGCTTCTACATTAAGGGATTGAAGGGTGTGGAATAGGATATTTCAGAAGTCAAAGGAACTAGGACTAAAACCAAGAATCACCTACCCAGCAAAACTGAGTATAATACTTCAGGGGGAAAAATGGTCTTTCAATGAAATAGAGGACTTGCAATCATTCTTGATGAAAAGACCAGAGCTGAAAAGAAAATTTGACTTTCAAACACAAGAATGAGAAGAAGCATGAAAAAGTAAACAGCAAAGAGAAGTCATAAGGGACTTACTAAAGTTGAACTGTTTACATTTCTACATGGAAAGACAATATTTGTAACTCTTGGAATTTTTCAGTATCTGGGTAGTTCGCAGGATTACACACACATACACACACATACACACGCGCACACACATAGGCATGCACACACAGAGACAGAGAGCACAGAGTGAATTGAATAGGATGGGATCATATCTTAAAAAAATGAAGATAAGTGGTGAGAAAGAAATGTATTGGGAGGGGAGAGGGAGAAATGGAATAGGGCAAATTATCTCTCATGGAAGAGGCAGGCAGGAGACTTTTTAGTGGAGGGAAAAAGAGGGGAGCTGAGAGAAAAACATGAAGTTTACTCTCATCACATTCAACTAAAGGAAGGAATAAAATACACACTCATTTTGGTATGAAAACCTATCTTACAATACAAGAAAGTGGGGAAGAAGGGGATAAGCAGGGTAGGGGGGATGATGGAAGGGAGGACAATGGGAGGAGGGGAGCAATTTGAAATCAACACTCTTGGGGAGGGAAATGATCAAAAGGGAGAATAGAAGCCATGGGGGGCAAGATAGGATGGAGGGAAATATAGTTACTCTTACATAACACGATTATTAATGGAAGTCATTTGCACAACTACACAGATATGGCCTATATTGAATTGCCGTCCCAAAGGGAATGGGTGGGGAAGGAGGGATGGGGAGAAGTTGGAACTCAAAGTTTTAGGAACAAATTTCAGTATTGTTCTTGCTACTAGGAAATAAGAAATACAGGTAACGGGGAATAGAAAGTTATCTGACCCTAGAGGACAAAAGAGAAGATGGGGTAATGGAAGGGAGGGATGATAGAAGAGAGGGAAGATTGGTGATAGGGGAAATTAGAATGCTTGGAGTATTGGGGTGAGGTGAGGGGACAAATGGGGAGAAAATTTGGAACCCAAAATTTTGTGAAAATGTGTATAAACAGCTAAATAAATAAATTTATTATTAAAACAAAGACTATCTCACATCATTCTCAATTCTTTTTTCTAATTTTTCTTCTATGTCTTTGATTTTAAAATCTCATTTGAGCTCTTCTAGGAGTTTTTATTGACCTGATATCAATTCATATTTCTCTTTAAGGCTTTGCATGTAGACATTTTGACAATGTTTCTCCCTTCTGAGTTTGTATTTTGATCTTCCCTCTCTCCATAGTATATTTCTATAGTCAGAATTTTTTGTTTTTGTTTTTTTTGCTCATTTTCCAGCTTATTTAATGACTTTCAAAGTTAAACTCTTCTCCTGGGATATGGAGGATACTGTCCTACTCTTCTTGCACTGAGGGTCAGGGGTCTGGCCATTGTACTACTGTGCTGGAGTCTCTGAGTCTGGATACTTGCCTGCTGTGTGCAGCTGTGTTGGGGCTACAGTGCCTTGGTTGCTGACCTTTACTGGAGTTAAGGACCTGCTACTGCCTTACCCAGACACAGCTTACACTGGGGTATGATCACCTTTTACCTCAGTGAGATAGATCTTTTTCTATAGTCCTTCTAAATTGCCTTGGGCTAGAAAATTGCTTCACTTCATTCTTTTATGGATCCTTCTACCACTCCAGAATTCATTTTGAGTCATTTTTAAAAGTTGCTTTGAGGGGATTTGGAGAGAGCTCAGGCAAGTTCCTGCCTTTTTTCTGCCATCTTGGCTCTACCTCAATCACCTCATCCCTTTCTGTAAGGTGAAAATAAAAACAAAAACCAAACAACCACATATGTATGTATGCATTTTGCCATACATATGTATGTATATATGTGTGTGTATATAAACATATACACATGTATATGTGTGTGTAGATATATGCTGAAATTATAGCTATTCCTGCTAAAACTTTAAAGTACACTTGATTTGAAAAGATCAGACTCCTAGTAGAGAGAGTTCAACTGAAAAAAAAAAGAGATCTTAGTTGTAAGCCCATCTCTGCTTCTGGTATCGGTATCTGTGTCTCTTTGGGTATCAGTTTCTTTTTCTGCTACATTTGGGGATTAGACTGCTTTATATCTAAGATCCTTTCCAACTGTCACATTTGGATTTTATCTCATGTTATGATTTGTTAGTTAATAACTTATTTTTATAAAATGGGCTTCTATAAAAGGGATCCATTTTCAAATTTCTTATTTATACATTTATAGTTTTCTCCACAAGTTTCTTTTGTATGGTATTTACCCGTGACTACTAGTAATAAGTAACTTCTTTTGGGCATTGACATTTCTGGCAATTAATGTCACAGAGGAATAGGCAAAATTCAAGACAGAGGGTTTGTCTGTGATGTCCTCCCACACTTCTTTCACTGCAACCTTTTCACACTTCCTGGCAGTGATTTTGTATGGCTGTTCAGTTATTTACTATGAGGCTCTAACATTAATTTCTCAGGCTTCAAAACTACCCACCCCCTTTCTTTCCCTGTTTCCTCTGTGCTTTCATTTTTAGGTATGTTAGGGGGGAAAAGGAAAAAAAGATTATTAAATTCACATTTTTCCACTTCGCTTTTATTTTCTCCCTTTCCCTCACATCCCACATCTCTTGTCTTTGTCTTTCTTTTGCATATCTTCTCTTAATTTTATCTCTTCTTTTTCTAAACTCTCTCAGCTGTTTTCTGGTAAACAAACATAAGAGTAGTGAGATTAAATAACCACCTAATAATTAGACATTAATGATTAAGACATGGGATATTTTCAGGGGGATTAATAACTAAGACGAATTGACAGCCCTTGGCTATTTTTCAGGGTCAGTAATCCCAAAGACATTTCTTGTAGCAAGGATGTGGCTGATTATAGTTAAGTTAAACTGAAAATAATGTCATGTAGCATCTTGAGTTTGCTCTTCCAAATGGTGGATATAGGGTGACTTAGGGAATGACATGCCCAAAGAGGAGAGTCAATATTAACAATATAATGAAATAAGATGCCTACTTTCCTTGGAATCATGTCATTCTCAGCTAAAACAAACAACAAAACACCCCCCAAAAAATAACCACAATACAAAACAAAATTAAATAAAGAAGGTTAACTTGTAGTACAGCGAGTCATAAATATGACTTGTTTTTATCCTAGTGGTAAAAAAAGAAGCTGGGAAACCTTTTCAGGTAAAAAAGGCAACCTTTATTGAAGAAACAAAGGTGGTGGTCTGTAGTCTGAGAACACGAGTCACAGAATTCACATTTATAGTTCTCATACATGTGGCTCAATTTTGTCCTGCACATCTGTCCTGCATATTCCTCTATATCATCATTTTAATATAAAGATATAGATGTAATTATTATGGTCACATATTTAGGTTACACATTTTATAATGTTAATGTCATAATCTTAAGGCTAACGGACACTGGTTTTCACTTAGGACTATAGCATAGTTTCAGTTACATGGATTTTGAGCTGGAACTCTATTATTACTATGAATCACTCAGTTACTTCTTATCCTATTAAAGTGATAGTAGCTGATAAATGATTAGGAAAGGAATGCAAAGCAAGCCACTCAAGCCATTGACTATTTATTTTTCCCATTTTACAGTCAAATTTCCATTGTAAGCGATTGTCTATTTTTCTCTCCTCATAGTGATTTTTAAAGGTAGTTTTCCATCCCTCTTTTAGAACTGTTGGCATAATGACCATAACTCATTTTTAGTGCTTTAATATATTTGTATACTGGTCTATTCTACTGTTGCTACATATTTAGGTTGCTATTTCCTACAGAAAATATTTTGTATTCTATGAATACAAAAACTTGATTTTATTGAAGATTCAGGGGAAGGCCAAGACTTTAGAAATGGATTAAATAGTGAACCCCCCTGTTGTATGTAAAATGTTATTAGATTTATTATTTATTTTGCTATTTGTAGTGGGTGAAATTTTGTTTTTGACCAACTGATTCCTCCTCTCCCAGCCTAACTGATGGAAATATATAAGGAAAGGCAGTAGTCAGAGAAAGAAATTTTTAGTCCTAACATACCTTTACAAAATATGTAAAAGGGAGAAGGGGATTTCTCCCTTCTCATCACTGTCAGTCATGGGTTCATTCAGGAAGGCTGCCATCTGGGAGCAGAAAGAAAAAAGGATCAGAACAAGAAGATACTTTAAACAGTATAGCATCTAGAAGCAAAGAGCTAACTATTGACTGAAGAGAGACTTAACCCTGACCATTGAGTTGAGCTGAAATGGGGAGGAAGCCCAGGGAGCCCAAACAAATGACAAAATGAAAGGAATGCAGTACCCCAGAGAAAGATATAGGGAATAATGTGAGTACATTGCTAGAAGAGAATGCTTATCAGGGCACTGGAAACAAAACTGCCTAAGTCACATATTATCTACATGTCTGTATCACAACCAGTATACTAAAAATTTGTGCTCACTCTTTGTACTGATATTGTGTATATTTATCATTGGATATATTCCAGATTTATGGGTGGAAGAATATGTTGCTGCTGCTCTCACTATGAATCTTAGAAATGCCTTTGCTTTGAATTAATCATGTCTATTGACTGAGTAAAAGTAGGCATTCTAGTGGGGACTCATGAGCTATACTTGTAGGAATATGAACCCACAGATTATTCTCCATAGGATCTCAAACAATAAACCTATGGATGATAATTTTAGGAAATATTCCAGAAAGAATACTGCAGCTATGTACTATTAAATATTGCAATTTAATATTTATTTCCCTTTACATTTAATTTTTCCCTACATATATTAAATAAAATGAGATAAGCTTTCTTCTCAGTTTTCATTTTCTTACTGACCTGTCCTCAGTATTTACTCTCTAGAGCAGGGATTCTTAACATGACACCTAGAGAATCTCAAGGGGTCAATTGATAGATTTCAGGGGATCTATGAATTTGGATGGAAAAAACAATCTTTATTTTCACCAACTGTCATCTGAAATTTACAGTGCTCTTCAGTTATTTAAAATATTATTCTAAGAAGTTCAAAAGTTGCAATATACTGCCAGAGAAAACCATGACATAAATAACCAAAAAAAAAGCTGTCTTTTGTAAGATCAGATAATTTACCTGCCTCACTTTAAAGTGAAAGTTGATTTTTGTAAGACCTATTTTAGAAATGATAAACTCTAATCCTTTGAATCTCTGTGTAGACATACACAGACAAAAAGAATTAAAACTTAGTTAATTCTACCTTCCTTATATATGGATCTTCTAAGATGAAGATATCTTAGATCTGACTTACTTATACCTCAATATTTTGCTATGTGAATATTGCTAAGACAAATATTCTACTTCACTCAGATATTCTATTTCATTAAAAACCACGTGAAGAAAAAAAATATATAGTAATAAAGGCATCCTACCATAAATAATATATCTCTTTATGCACGTTATACAAATACTGCATGATATACCTTTATGCAAATTGAACTTACGTTTGAGGGCCAATGTCCTGGACTTGTGATTTCATCAGCGTAAATTGTTTCTAGTATAACATGTTTTCCTATCAATGAAAACTACAAGTCAACTATTACCTGTAGTTCACAGCATCAGAGATCTAGAATTGGAAAGACTTTAAAGGCTGTTTAAAGCTAAGTTACTTGCCCATGTCAGAGGTGAGATTTGAATCTGTATCTTCTCACTCTAGATTTAGGATATTTAAGTTCTTGAAATTTGGTAGCTGATTAAGTTTCTGAGGCCAGATTTGAACTAAGGCTTGACACTATCTGTCATCTAATTGCCTCCTTTGGCTCTACTACATGCTTGAGCTACTATCTTTTTTTTTTTTTTAAACAAGAAGTTTATTTAAACAACAAGATGTTTGACTTAAAGGGAAAACTATCTAGGATAAATTTCTTTATAGTAATTTATCCCTACTGAGAGACAGAGATTGCCCTACATGTAACAGCTACGTACAAAAAAGTTATAAAATCGTCCTTGGTTTTACAATGATAAAAAGAAAAACATTGAAATTATCCAATCAAAAAGGTATGCAAGAATTTTTTGTAGGTTTTTTTTTTTGTTCTTGTTGTTAAACAGTGAGAGCAAAATGGAATATGCTGGAATATAAAGATAAAAGTTGAATGAGCATGCCACTAATGGAGAAAAGGGATATTTTCACAGAACCTGTTTGTTTTTTCCCTTCCCCATCTCC
The DNA here is from genome assembly GCA_023548195.1 of Bettongia penicillata ogilbyi. NCBI lineage: Eukaryota > Metazoa > Chordata > Mammalia > Diprotodontia > Potoroidae > Bettongia > Bettongia penicillata. Next base: position 55,598 of record JAJHZJ010000401.1, read on the forward strand.
ATTTGATGTTGATCAAAACATACCATCGACCATGTAGTTAAAAAAATATATGCATTATGCCTTACTTTATGTACAATAAAGGAATGGGGGAAGGGAATCAAAGAAGAGAGAAAACTATACTGCAGTAGTCAGGATGTGGATGGACCAAATCTTGGTTTTCTAATTGTAAATGTATTGTTTTCCTTGGGAGCACAGTTCTGGAGTACAGTTGTAGATTTTCTTTTTAGTAAGTGCCTCCTGTCTGCTGCTGGAATACATCAATTGTATCTTCACCCTCCATTTCCAACTCTGCAGGTGTGTCTGTTTCATTGATTGGTTGCCCATCAAATCGGAATCTGATCTGCCTCATTGACAAACCCTGTCATTCACAATAGGCTTTCATTAGTTTACTAAGTGGTGTGTGCCTCTTAATCTTAAATTGCACCACCGAACCATCTTGCCCTGCCACCTTCAAATTAATGTGGTCATTGTTTTCAGTCTTGACTCCTTCCTTCGGCTTTTCGTCGGCCATGGCGAGTCCGGGGTTCTCCTCAACCACCGTTTCACAAAAGAGGCACCAGGATGGTCCGCTCCAAGGGAATGGGGGGAGAAGCAGCAGCGGCAGGAGCAGGAGCAGGAGCAGGAGGAGGAGGAGGAGGAAGAGGATGATGGTGATGGTGAGGAGGAGGAGGAGGAAGAGCAAGAGGAGGAGGAGGAGGAAGAGGAGGAAGAGTTTGAGCTACTATCTTATTTTTATGCTTTAATTAGCAGAGGAGAGAAGTCAATGCCTCCAATTGTAAGGGATGGTTTGGAAATAGTGCTGACTAACTGAAAATATACTTGAATTTCCAACAGATCAGGGATTGTTATTAGCCAGCATATTTAAGTAGCTAGAAACAGTAGAATGAGTGCTAATTTTTTTTTAATGAAATCTAACATTTCTCTGTAAATTAAAGCCAATCGAAAGATTGAAAAAACAAAGTGATAGAGAAGCCAGATAGATAGAATGATGATCACGTTATGTGGTCCTTTCTATTATAGCACCTATGTGCATCAGTGTTTCTTGGCAGTGTAACGTCAGTGAAGGGAAAGTGCATATTAGGATATTCCCTCTTATAGAGCCTGTGAAATATTCTTTTGCATCAACATCTAATTTGACAAGCTCCAGTACTTAGACTTGTACAGAGCCACAAAGGGTTTAGATTCTCTTCTCTCAACTTGAAGATCACAAATACTCAGGTATTTGGTAAATTCTGAGGCCATTCCCTTACCTTCAGAGCAAGTACAGAAGTCCCCCAACTAGAGGAAGTCCACTGCAGGTGTGTGGATAGTGGACAGAGAGAGGTGCCTGAACTCAGGAATTTGGCCTGAAATATTTATTAGCTGTGCAACCATGGGCAAGTTGCTTGACTCTGTTGGCCTCAGTTTTCTCTTCTGTCAAATCAGTTGGAGAAATAAATAGCAAACCTTTCAAGTATTTTTGCCAAGAAAACCCTAAACAAAGTATCAGACATGACTGAAAAAATTGAACAACAATAACAAAAGTCACCATCCCTTCACTTCTCAGAGTTATCTAAAGATCTTCAATCCACATTTTCAAACATCTTCTAAAATTCAACACTCTTGAAACCAAATTCATCATCTTTCCTCAAAATGGTGTATAGCATCCTCCTGATCCTAAAATGTTTATAAGGCAAATTCTATAATAAGTTTTTAAAAAATGGAGACATTTAAATTCTGTTATTGAAGATTTCAAAATATTAAATGATCTTGGGCAAATGACTTAGCCATGCTGGGCCTCAGTTTCCTCATCTGTATAGTAAAGGTTTTGAATTCTATGATCTGTAATCCTAAAATATTTTTGGCTATGTTGTGAAAATTACCCTGAATAATTGTGAAGGAATACTTTATATCAAACTATTTTATGTGAGAAATAATGTTCAAATATCAAAACCAGAAAGGGATAGAGCTGAGAAAGAAAACTATAGTCCACTATCACTAATGAATATTAATGCAAGAATGTTAAACAAAATCTTAGGAAAATAGAGTCATATATTTACAAATATTCACTGTTTCAATTTAGATGCATGCATAGGAAGAATGTCCAAAATTGGGAAAGCAATTGACATAATCATGTTTAAAACAGAAACAACTCAACCCATATAATTGTATCAATACATATAATAAAAATCATTTGACAAAATATACCATGTCATCCTCACTATTTCTTAATATCTAGACATAACAATAAAAGAAGGGGAAGAAAATAAAGGTGTATATATTGGCAAACAGAAAATACAGAATTTTTTTTTTACATGTAACATGGTTTGTGCTGAACATTTCAGAGAATTAGCAAAGGTAATAATTGATGTAATTAGTATTTTCAATGAAAGAACAGGATAGAAAATAAACAGTCTTATCAGTGTTTCATATAATAACTACAAATATGTGGATTTGATTGAAAGAGAAATTTACCACAAATTACATAAAATGTATATGATATCCGAGAGTTAATGCACTGACACACTCGAAATTGCATAAAGACAACTTCAAAAAATCTCTTTACAAAAATTAAATAAGACTAAACTGCAGTGAAATTCATTATTCATTGTTAAGCCTTGCCAATCTTTTAAAAATGATACTACCTAAAGCAATTTACAGATTTAATACTATAGCCTCAAACTGACAATAAGTTACTTTATAGAACCAGAGAAAACGTTATCAAAATTCATTTGGAAGAATAATATGCTTAGAATATCAATAGAAATAATAAAAAAGGAAAATAAAGGATGACTAGAATTTTCAGACATTAAATTACACTATACAGCAGAAATTATTCATGTCATTTTGTATTGGTTTTAAAAATAGCAGATAAAATCACTGGAACAATAGATAAACAACATTCAGAAGAAACCCAACTTAATTGCCAAACCTTCCATATACCCATGAACACAAACTATTGAAAGAAGATCTGTTCAACAAGAACTTCTAGGGTGTATGGAAAGAAGTTTTTTTGTGTTTTTTTTTAATATAGACTTAAACTACCATCTTGCTGTATTCCACATTAAAGTCTTAGAGATTTTATATATTTATTCTGAATATTAAAAGGAACTTCATCAAAACAATTACAGGCAAATGTACGCACTTCTTATAGCTATATCATGGAGAATTGCTTTTCACAATGAAATAAATCATGCAGTTTGATTTAATTTTCTAGATTTTTAGTATTTGACCAATACCAGCAAATATGAACATTACCATGATAGAAAAAGTACATGGAAAAGAGCACAAGTATGTATTATGTATACTTTATATTTTTAATTTGATATATTATTTTCCCCAGTTACATGAAAAAACCCCTATTTTCACCTTTGTGTATTTATAATTTTTTGAATTCAAATTACTTACCTCCCCTTCTCTTTTATCCCTTCATAGGGAAGGCAAGCAATTTAGCATATATTATACATGCAAAATATAGTTCCTTATTAGTCATGTTATGAAAGGAAACAGATTTTAAAAAAGCAAGAAAAATAAAGCAAAGAAAAAGTTTCCTTCAATCTGTATTCATACAGCACTGGCTATTTCTTTCTAGATGATAGCATTGTCATCATAATTCCTTCAAAGTTGTCTTGAATCATTCTATTGTTGATTATAATTAAGTCACTCATAGTTGATCATTATACAATATTGGTGTTACTGTATAAAATTTTCTCCTGGTTCTGATCATTTCACTTTTCATCAGTTCATATAATTCTTCCTAGTTTTTTTTAAATGAAAACATTCTGCTCATCATTTCCAATATCATAATAAATTCTAACACAGTCATAAACAACAACTTGTTTAACCATTTCCCAATTGATGGGCATACCCTCAATTTCCATTTTTTTTGCCATGACATGAAGAGCTGCTATAAATATTTCCACAAATATAAGTCCTTTTTCTTTCTTTTTTTTTGTTTTTGTTTTGATCTTGGGGCTACATACTTAGTAGTGGTGTTGCTTGATCAAAAGATATAGATGATTTTATAACCCTTTAGGAATAGTTCCAAATTGCTCTACAGAATGGTTGACTCAGCATACCACTTCACTAACAGTACATTGTTGTCTCAATTTTTCCACTTTGTCCATTTAAAAATGCAGACTGACTACTAAAGTTAGTGGTAAACAAAATGAAAGAAAATAAAAGATGCAAATGGACCAATTGCAGCAGGCACATTTTCCAGCTCAGGGAATGAAAGAAAAGAATCTCAGCCATCACTTGCTTTCTCCAGATAGCGCAACATAGGTTGGTTTTACCTTAACTTTTTTTCTTATTCTTTATTACAAGCAAAGGCTTGCTGGAGTGAGGGCATTAGGGAAGAAATATCCAGAAATTACAGCTAACTAAAAGCAAAGGACAAAAACAAACAAATAAAAAATTCCCTTTAGGATATCTATCACCAATCATTGAAAACATTCATAAACCTGCAACCTTTACTTTCTTATTAACCAAGTAACTAATGAGAATTACAGATCTCAAAATTTTAAAAAAAATGACTGAATTCTATGAAATTGATGAAAATTCTCCAAGAAACTCTGACCTGTTCTGCTAGTTTGATTGTATCAGATTCCTATAGCTCACAAAGATCTGATATGCTCATTTTATGCTAATAAACCTTGCCTTAATCACAGCTCTTACTATCATTTCTATATCTTCTACAACTGAATTATTGTGAACAGATCCTAGTGAAACTTTTGAACAGATACAGCTGCCTAAAAACCTAGGCAATGTGGGTGAACATTTGTTAAAGCAACTTAATTTCTGTCATTTGTTATTTTCACCATGCCTGTGAAAGAGTAATGGAGATTCCAGGGAAATAGAGGGACTATGCCTTGAGTAAACATAATGTAGGAATCCCGCAAAGGGTTCCATAATAGATTAACAGCTGGTAGAAAGTTTGAAAAAAATTATATTTGTCTTGAATCTTGTCTTATAGCCTTGTGGAATGCTATTTGCTTGAATCAAGAAACCTGATACATCAATAATTTCTCAGCTTATCACCAATCTGTGCTTGTGATGAGGGTGAGGGTAGTAATTGGACTTTTGTTCATACATGGCTACATACATATATGCATATATATACATGTATTACCCGTATATACACATATGTATCTTGTAAAAGGATTAGGTTAACTATGCAATATAAACTTGACTTGTGTCAAAAACATGGATAACAAAAATGTGAACAATTTTCATTCATCATGTATTAAGCACCTGTTGTATACAAAAATGGGTCAAACTATTTAAAGGAAAAAGTAAGTATATAGGGCAGGTATAGTGGAAAGAATGCAATAGTTGGGATAAAATCCTATATGATTCAACACATTTTTATACAGTGATCATTGCACTAAGCACTGGGGATATAGTTGGAAAAGAGAAGAGGTCTCTTCAAGAAAATTAGAGATATGAAAAGATTATTTCAGACAAAAATGGGTGTGATAAAAGATACAAATGGTCCCTACTTAACAGAACCAAGGAAGATTAAGAAGAGGTGTAAAGAATACAGAAAAGAACTATGCAACAAATATCTTAACATCACCAATACCCATGATGGTATGGTTACTGATCTAAAGTCTGACATCCTGGAGAATGAAATTAAAGGGACCTTAGGAAGCATTGCTAACAATAAGTCTGGTGGAGATGATAGAATCCAGTAGAGCTATTTAAAATCCTAAAAGATGATACTGTTAAAGTGCTGCATTCAATATGCCAACAAATTTGGAAAACTGAACAGTGAGTGGCTACTGGATTAGAAAAGATCAGTTTGTGTTTCAATACTAAAGAAGGGCACTACCAAGGAATGTTCAAATGAATGGACAATTCTACTCATTTCACACACCAGTAAGGTTAAACTTAATACTTTGTAAGTTAAATTTCAACAACATGTGAACTGAGAGTTACCAGAGCAGTAGGCTGGTTTTTGAAGAAGCAGAAGAACTAGAGATGAAATTACCAAAATTCAGTGGATTATGTAAAAATCAAGGGAGTTCCCAGAAAAAAAAAAAAAAAACCACACATACTTCTGCATAATTTACTACACTAAAGCCTTTGATTTTGTGGATCACAATATAATGTGGCAAGTTCTGAAAAGGATGAGTATCAGTTCACCTTATACATCTTTTGGGAAACATGTATGCAGGACAAGAAGCAACAGCCAGAACCGAAAAGGGAACAATTGATTGGTTTAAGATTGGAAAAGGAATAAGGCAAAGCTGTATATTTTTCCCTCATTTATATAGAGAGTACATCATATGAAATGTCAGACTGGAATAATGAAAAACCACAGTTAAGTTTGTCAGGAGAAATATCAGCAGTCTCAGATATGTAGATGATAAAACTTTGTTTGCATAAAGTGAAGAGAAATTAAGAAGCCTGTTTATGAGGATGGAAGAAAAAAGTGTAAAAGCTGGCTTGATGTTTAACATAAAACAAAATTGAATTGCATTAAAAAAAATCTAAGGTCTTAGCAATTGGTCCCATTATGTCCTGGCAAATAGAGGGAGAAGAAATGGAAGCTGTGTCAGATTTTATACTCTCTTACTCAAAGATCACTGCATACAGCAACTACAGCCACAAAATTAAAAGATTTTTGCTCCTTGAAAGGAAAGTTATGTCAAATCTTGGTAGTATGCTAAAAAAATGGAGCTATCATCTTGTCAACAAAGGTTATTATAATTAAAACATGTTTTCTTTTTTCCAGTATCATTGTATGGCTAAGGTATTTGGACCATAATGAAATCTGGGTGGTGCAGAATAGATGGTTTTCAAACTGTAGTGCTGGAGATTTTTGAGAGTTCCATAGGACACCAAATAGATCAAGTCAATCAAAAGAAGTAAATTTGGCGTTCACTGAAAGGTCAAATGACAAGGCTGAAGCTTAAATACTTTTTCCATATAATAAAAAGACTGGACTGGTTGAGAAAAAATACCTCATCTTGAGAAGGATTTAAGGCAAAAGAAGAAAGGAATGACGGAGGATGATAGTATCATGGAAATAATGAAAATGAACTTGGGCAGACTTTGACAGTTATTGGAATATAAAGGAACTAATGTGCTATGATCCAAGGGTCATTATGTGTTGAATATGACTGAATGATTGAACAACAGTAATACTGCACTAAGCACTATGATACAGTCAGGATTACACAGGATTTATCAGCTTCTATAATAAAGGATTAGAGAGGTTGTGATGTCATAATGTAGAAAGCAAAAAATCAACCTCCCAGCAAAACTGAGGATAATCCTTTAGAAAAAATATGGATATTCAATGAAATCTGAGAATTTCAAACTTTCCTGATGAAAAGATCAGTGGTGAACACACAATTTGATAGTAAAATACAAGACTCAAGACAGCTATAGAAAAATAAACAAGAAAAAGAAACATGTTATTCAGTAAGGTTAAACTACTTATATACCTACACAAGGAGATGATGCTTGTAACTTTTGAGAACTGCATATCTATTAAGGAAATTAGAAGTGTACATAGAGGTGTGGGTATAAGTTGACTTTGATGTGATGATATAATAATTATTAAGGGATGATATAAATGTTTGTAATGAGAAAAGAGGGAGGAAGAATAGGGTAAATTAAATCACATGAAGAGTCACACAATTCTTACTGTAGTGGAGGGAGAAGAGAGAGTGAGTGAGCATTAAACCTTACTCTCCTCCGATCTGGCTCAAAGAGGAAATAGCATAGATATTCTGCTGGGTATAGAAATTTATCTTGCATTACAGGACAATAGGAAGAGAAAAGGTAAAGGAAAAGGAGCGGGACTTACTGATGGGAGGGGAGATTAATGGAGGAAATGGTCAGAGGCAAAACACTGGTAAGGAAAGACAGGATCAAAGGAGAAAGAAAAGTATAAATAGGGGGGAGAATAAGAAGGAGGGAGATATACTGTTAGTAATCATATAGGTATGAATTGGATGAATTTCCCCCCAAAATAAAAGTGTACAGCAGAGTGGATCAAAAACAAGAATCCTACAATATGTTATTCACAGGAAACACATTTGAAGAAGAAGGATATAGGTAGAGCAAAATTAAAAGGTGAAAAGATTGAAGTGGAATATATTATGCTTTAGCTAAAGTTGAAAAAAAAGTAGGGGTATCAATTCTGCTATCACATAAAGCAGAAGGAAACGCAGACCTAATTAAAAGAGATAAAGAGGGAAACTACATCTTCTTAAAAGATACCGTAGACAGTGATGCAATATCAACACAAAGCCTATATACATTAAGTGGTATAGTATCCAAAATATGACAGAAATTTAGTGAGTTAAAGAAAGAAATAGAGAGCAAAACTATACTAGTGGTATACCTCAAATTCCTACTCTCAGAACTAGATAATTGAACCACAAAATAAGCAAGAAAGAAGTTAAAGAGGTGAATAGAATTTTAGAAAAGTCAGACATGATAGACTTCTAGAGAAAACTGAATGGAGATAGAAAGGACTATACCTTTTTCTCAGCAGTATATGGCACTCACACAAAATGTGACTACTTATTAGGGCATAGAAGTCTTACATAATCCAATGCAGAAAGGCAGAAATATTAAATGCATCATTTTCATATCACTATGTAGTAAAAATTACATGTAATAAAGGGCCTTGGAAAGATAGACTAAAACTTAATTGAAAACTAACCACTCTAATACCAAAGAATGAGTGGGTCATAAAACAAATCTCAGAAACAAACAATAATTTCATGAAAGAGAACAACAATAATGAGACAACATACCAAAGTTTGTGGCCAAAGGAGGTCTTAGGAAATTTTTATATCTCTAAATGGTTACATAAATAGAATAGAGAAAACAGAGATCAATTAGTTGAGCATGCAACTAAAAATGCCCATTATTACCACTATTATCCAGTATTTTATTGTAAATATTAGCTTCAGAATTAACAGCAGAAAAACACAGATGACTTTAGAATAGGCAATGAAGAAAGAAAACTATCACTCTTAGCAGGTGATATGATGATACATTTAGAGAATTCTAGAAAATAAGCTAAAACGTTTTGAAACAATTGACAACTTTAGTAAAGTTGAATGATATAAAATAAACCCCCAGAAATCATTGGCAGTTCCATATATTACTAATAAAGACCAGCAGTGAGAGATAGAAAGAGAAATCCCATTTAAAATAATTGCAGACAATAGAAAATATTTGAGAATTTACTTGTCAAGAGAAACCCCACAACTCTATGAACACAACTACATAATACTTTCCACACAAATGAAGTCATATCTAATTAATTGGAAAAATGTCAATTGCTCACTGATAGGTAATGTAATAAAAATGACAATTCTACCTAAATTAATTTATTTATTCAGTGCCATGCCAATCAAATTAGCAAAAAATTAATATGTAGAGCTGGAAAAATAATAAAATTGATCTGGAAAACATAAAGTCAAGAATATCAAGGGAATTAATAAAAAAAATACAAAGAATGTGTCCTAAGCTGCATCAGATGAAAACTATATTACAAAGCAATAATTATGAAAAGTTTTAAAAACTATTTAGTACTGGCTTAGAAATAGTGTTGTGGATCAGTCAAATAGGTTAGGTACACAAGTTACACTCTTTGATAAACCTGAAGACTCCAGCTTCTGCAATAAGAACTCACTATTTGACAGAAACTGATGGGAAAATTGGAACATAGTATGGTAAATCTATGCAAAGACCAATATCTCACACTATATACCAAGATAATGTCAAAATGGGTACATATTTAGATATAAAGTCTGTTACTAAAAGCAAATTAGGAGAGTAAGAAATAGTTTACCTATTGAATCCAGGAAGAATTGCAGAATTTATGACCAATCAAGAGATAGAAAACATTATAAAATACAAAATGGATAATTTAGATTACAATAAATTTTTTAAAAAATCTTACACAAACATAACCAACACAATCAATATTAGAAGAAAAGTAGAAAGCTGGAAAATAATTTTACAGCTAGTATTCCTGATAAAACCTCATTTCTAAACTATATGGACAACTGAGTCAAATTACAAGAATGCAAGTCATTTCCCAATTGATAAATGGTAAATAGATATGAACAAGCAGTTTTCAGATGAAGAAATTAAAGCTATTTATGGTAATATAAAAAAATGCTCTAAATCCCTATTGATTAGAGAAATGCAAATTCATGAGATACCACCTATCAGATTGCCTAATATGACAGAAAAGGAAAAAAAAAATAAACATTGGAGAAGATGTGGGGAAATTGGAACAATAATAGAGTTGTGAGCTGATCCAACCATTCTGGAGAGCAATTTGAAACTCCGAATGAAGGGGTAAAAACCCATGCCTACCCTTTGACCCAGCAATACTACTACTAGGTCTTTATCCCAAAGAGACCATAAAAAGGGGGAAAGGAACCATACATATGAAAATAATCATAGCAGCTATTTTTTTGGTGTCCAAGAATTGGAAACTAAGTGGATGTCCATCAACTGGGTAATGGCTGAACAAATTGTGGTATACGAACGTAACAGAAATACTATTGTGTTTTGAGAATTGAAGAGTAGGTGGATTGCAGAGAGAGAGAAAAAAAAAAAAACAACAACCACCAAATCCTGGAAAGACTTACACAGACTGATGCATAGTAAAAGGAGCACAACCAAGGAAAATTATTGCAGTAAAAGTAACATTGTGAGATGATCAAATATGATAGACTTATCTCTTCTCAGAGATATAATTTTCCAAGACAATTGCAAAAAACTCATGATAGAAATTGCTATCCATATTCTGAGAAAAACTACAATGTCTGAATGCAGATTGAACCATGTTATTTTCACTTCTTTTGGCTTTTCCTTTCTCCTTGTTTTTTTTTTTTATTCTGATTCTTTTTTCTCACAACATGACTAATGTCAAGATATGTTTGACATGATTGTACACATATAACCTATATCAGACTGCTTGTTCTTTTGAGGGGGAGAGAGGGAAGAGAGGGAGGGAGAAAAATTTGGAACTCAAAATCTTATAAAATAAATGTTGAGAGCTATCTCTACATGTAATTTGAAAAAATACAAATACTATCAATAGTTTAAAAAGAAAGGAAAATAGCATCTTTCTCTTCAAATTATGTTGCACTTACAATTTTCACTTGTGTATACATTGCAGTCTATAAGCAGACTCTAACCTCTTTGAGAGCAGGTATTGTTTTCATTTTTGTCTTTGAACCCCTAGGACCTACCTGCTACTGACCCGTTCCTTACTAAATATTTATGCAGTTCAATTATTGATCTGAATTAAATTGAAATGAAATCTTAAGGTACATATCTACCACCTTTTGTGGACTGGAAGAGATAAAGAAAGTTAGTTAAAGACTGTTACTATTATCATAGACTAGTTATTATCTTCCGAAAGATTTTAGTTCCTCAACTCATTAAGGACTGCATTCTTAATTCCAGCTCTAAACTCACATAATGAAATTTTCTTTTTTAAATCAGGTCGAGGAATAGCCAATGGGGTGAATGGAAATTATTTACTCTGAGAATGCTGACATTATTTCTGTTGCACCATTTGCATAATGATTGGACCAGGAGATTCTGAAACTCCTTTTTCCCCTCTGCTTTCTATGACTATAAATAGCAATATTTATCTTGGTAGTAATTAGTCCCAAATTCAAACCCTACCCTTCCATGCTTGGAGGCTCATTTCATCTCTGTGTTTTAGCTGACTGTTTTTTACTATAGACTCTAAGCTTTACTTAGGGGCTCTGAAGACTGAAGATGAAAATTAGGCCTCTCCTCATTTCTTGCCTTAAGAAATTCAGGCTTCATTATGTGACTGCAATTTTCAAGACAGGAAGAAGTGGTTTGGCTGAATTGTAGCATTCAGTGTTTGGACAAGCATGTCTGAATGTTTCTGGGCATTTTGTGGAAAGCTGCCACAATCAATTATGAGACAGGGCAAAGGAAGGTATTTAAATAAGTCAGATGAGCACAGTAGAAACACACACACACACACACACACACACACACACACACACACACCTGCATACATTTTTCTCTTAATCACGTCAAAGATCTTATTCTTGATATTCACGATGTATGTCTAAGTTAAGAATTGATTCACAAAAATTTGCTAACAAGGTAACTGCTATGGACACATTTGATTAATATACTTTACTCTATGTAAGTTTAGGATGTTTTTTCCTTCTTTACATGTATATTCCATTTTGTTGAGGGCTGAAACAAAATACATATTAGTATAATAGATTATGAAATTATTCTTTTAGAATGAAACTACAAAAGATTTGCTCATCAGTATATGATATTGTGCAGTGGCATAATTTGTAAGAACATAAAAGTAAAACAACCTGATCTAGTGGAAGACCAGATATGATCTCAAGAAGATTTTCCTCAGACATATACTGACTATTTGACTCTGGAAAATTTACTTAAACTCTCCATTGCCCAGGCATTTATCTGGAAGTATATATTGGGGTATGAAGCTAAGGTGGGGGAATATGGGAAGCAACCCCAAAGAACTCTCCAATTATTCTACTCTGTACAATTTTAAAATGAGTAATCACATCAAGTATTGGAGTAGGAGAGCCAAGAAAAGTTCAGAGTGGAACATTTTTCCAGCCTAAGAGGATTAAAGAGGTTATCAGGAGAAGTCTTTGACCCTGGGTTTGGGGGTCAACCTGTAGCATAGCAGCACCATAAGTGATAGGTCTTGAAGAGTGTTGTAATATTCATAGTAACAGCAGCTTTGGGAGTTCTCAGTCCAGAGATGGTAAGGAGTCAGAGAACTGGCCAAAAAGAGATTATTGATGACTCTTCTGAAGAGTTGGCTCTGGGTGCTGCTAGGTGCTGAACAGTAATTCTATTGTCCATAAGCATTTCTATGTTGCAATTCAAAGGTGGAAGGGAGTGCTTATGGTTGATTGCCAGGGAGCAGGGTAACTGGTCATAGTTCCAAGACAAAAAAGAGCACTAATGTTTGCAGTTGTAGGGGAATGGAACTTTCATGGGTACAGAGCAGAACACAGGACAAGACAACAGTGACCACATGTCTTCCTGTATTACACTATCTTGGAAGCACCAAAAACTTGCAGACATCCCAAACTAGCTCTAAAAGCAGAGCACAAAAAAGCTTGAAGCTTGCTACAGTAGCTCCCCACTTCTAGGTGAGCAGTGGCCAACCTTAACATAAAATTGAAAGTCAAAAAATAGGATGGATAATTGAGCAAAGAACAAAACATTAACTTGACAACAAAACTACTCTAATGGCAGGGAAGAACAAGACAAACTCAGGAGAAGACAATGATGTGAAAACAGCTGCAAGTAAAACCACAAAGATAAATTCTAATTGCAACCAAGACCAATAGAATTTCTGGAAGATTGGTACAGGAAAAACTGAGAAAAGAAGTGAGAGTGATGCAATATTATACATTGGAGAGAAGTTGTGAATCTACATTGGGATAAACATTTCCATCACTGAATGTTCACTATTCCAATTACATCACTGCACAAACCAAAAATGCAAGGTAAATTAAAAAAAATCCTAACTAGAGGGCATGTAGCATATGTCAAATTGTAAGAGCATGAGAATAATTTTCACACATGAAACAGAAAAAATACTCCTTTTCTTTTTCTCAGGGAATTCCATATTACTCAAAAGGGTAGCCTTACCTGAATGCAGAAGAGAGGAAACTCAATGTGGTTTTTAAATTTATATATGCACTAAGACCTCAAAACTAAATTTTACCAAATTAAGTAGTCTCCTTAACTAGTCAAGTTGGGTAATCTATCAGTCAATTAACCAAGATATAAAATTAAACTGAATTTTAGGCTTGAGTCAAGCAGTCATCTTAAGGGTAAATAATCTGAGAGTCTGCTGATCAATTGCATCACATTTCTCACTGCTCAAGCAATTAGTGGAAAAATGTCCTGTATTTGTCACTTATAGTGTAGCTACCTTGGGAATAAAATAACTATTCTACAGGAAAAAAAAGGTTTGAAGAGGATATAAATGAGCAGAGGAGTTCTACTAGCTTGTGTTTCACCCTTAGTTGTCAAGAAGAAATCTTCAAATAAAGACATGCAAATAAATATTTCTACGTTCTATTATATAAATAGCTGATGTTTATATACCATATTATGACTTATAGACCTTCCCCTCAAATAACTAGCTATTTGGGGCCAGTATGTGATCCCCATTTAGCAGATGAAAAAGTCAAGGCTTGGATAAGTGAAGCTGCCTACACAACATTAAATGGCTAATAAAACAGGTAGAATTTTATCTTAGGTCTCATGACTTAAAATCCCTTTCACTTTTCAATAAGGCATAGTCCAATGAAATGTGCTAAATGTTGAGAATTAAATGAATAAGGCAGGATATAAATTTTCTTGAAATATACCACATATTAAAAGAAAGACATATAAAATTATCATTAGTTTTTTAAAAAAATATAAGACACTACACCAAAATATCATGAGAATAATATATTATTATCAGGTAGCATTTATACCAGGAATGCAGAGCTGATCCAATATTAGGAAAACCATCAGCATCATTGATACCATCAATAAATAAAACTAACAAAAACCAAATGATTATCTCAAAAGATGCAGAAAAAGCTATTGACAAAGCACAATACCCATTTCTATTGAAAACACTGGAGAGCACAGAAATAAATGGAACTTTCCTGAAAATAATAAAGTGTCTCTCTAAAACCATCAGCAAGTATTATACGTAATGGGGATAAGGTAGATGTATTTCCGGTAAGATTAGGGGTGAAGCAAGGAAGACCATTATCACCATTGTTATTCGCTACGGTACTAGAAATGTTAGCTTTAGCAACAGAGCAGAAGAAACTGAAGGAATTAAAATAAGTAAAGAAGTAACTTAGATCTCTTTTTGCAGATGATTTGATGATATACTTTGAGAATCCTAGAGAATAAAAAAACTACTTGAAATTATAAACAATTTTGACAAAGTTGCAGAATACAAAATAAATTCAAATAAATCATCTGCATTTCTATATATTACTAACCAAGCCCTACAGCAAGAAATAGATATAAGAGAAATCACACTTTACTATAGACACTATAAAATATTTGGTAGTCTACCTGTCAAAAATGACCCCAAGGACTATATGAACACAATTACAAAACTTTCTTGCACAAATAAAGTCAAATCTAAATATTGCAAAAAACATTAATTGCTCATGGGTAGTCCAAGGTAATATAATAAAAATGACAATTCTACCTAAATTAATTTGCTTATTCAATGTCATAACAGTCAAACTACTAAAAATTATTTTATAAAGTCAGAAAAATTATATCAAAATTCATCTGGAAGAACAAAAGATCTAAAATATTAAGGGAATTAATGAAAATAAATGCTAGGGAAGGATAGCTTAGTAATACCAAATCTCAAATTGTATTATAAAGAAGCAGTCATCAAAACCACTTGGTACTAAGGAGTAGAAGGGTAGATAAGTGGAATAGGTTATGTACACAAGACATAATCGTCAATGATTATAGAAGTGTACTGTTTGATAAACCCAGGGACCCCAGTTTCTTGAATAAGAACTCACTATTTGACAAAAACTTCTGGGATAACTGGAAAATAGTGTGGCATAGACCTAGAAACTGGACATAGGCCAATGACTGACATCGTATATCAGAATAAAGTCCAAATGGGTACATGATCTATATACAAAGGTTGACACTACAAACAAATTAGGGGAGCAAGGAATAGTTTGTTTCTTAGACTTATGAAGAATGGAGAAATTTGTGATCAAAGAAGAGATAGAGAACATTATGAAATGCAAAATGGATAATTTTGATTATATTAAATTGAAAAAGTTTTACATGGACAAAGCCAATGCAACCAAGATTAGGAAGGCAGCAGAAAACTGGAAAAGAATTTTTACAACTAGTTTTTGTGATAAAGGCCTCATTTCTAAAATGTGTAGAGAACTGAATCATATGTACAAGAATACAGAGGAAGAAATTAAAGATATCTATAGTCAAATAAAAAAATACTCTAAATCACTACTGATTAGAGAGATGAAAATCAAAACAACTCCAAGGTACCACATCATACCAATCAGATTTACTAATATGACAAAATAGGAAAATTATAATTGTTGGAGAACATATGGGAGATTTGGAACATTAATTCTTTGTTAGTGGAGCTGTGAGCTGATCAAACCATTATGGAAAGCAAATTGGAACTATGGCCAAAGGGCTATAAAAATGCATACTCTTGGATACAGTAATACTGCTTCCAGGTTTGTATCACAAAGAGATCATAAAAATGGAAAAAGAACTTACATGTAAAATATATTTATAACTCTTTTTTGTGGTTGCCAAGACCTGAAAATCAAGGGGATGCCCATCAATTTGGTAATAACTGAACAAGTTGTGATATATGAATGTAATTGAATACTATTGCGCTATAAGAAATGACAAACAAGTGGACTTTAGAAAAACCTGGAAAGGCTTATATGAACTGAGGCTGAGTGAAATGAGTAGAAGCAGGAGAGCATTATACACAATAAGAACCACAGTGTGTGAGAATTTTTTCTAATATACTTAGCCCTTTACAGCAATGTAAGGACCTAAAGCATTTTTAAAGGATTCGTGATGTAAAATGCCATACACATCCAGGGAAAGAACTATAGAGTCAGAACTCAGAATGAAATAGACTATTTTCTTGTTCTGTTTTGTTCTGTTTTTTTTTCCTCATGATTTCCCTCAGTCATTTTAATTCTATGAAACTTGACTAACTTGAAAATGTGTTTAATAAGAATGCATTTGTGGAACTCATATAAGGTTGCATACCATCTTGGGGAGTAAGGGAGAGAAAATTTAAAACTTATGGAAATGATTGTTGAAAACTGGGAACAAATAAATTAATTTTAAAAAAATGAAACACACAAGAGAAGGACAAAAGGCTATGAAAGTTCTGAGGAAGGAAGGATTATTTCCCAAATTTCATCCAGCAAGGAAGACATGGTAAAGAAGGGAGTATTTAAGGTGGGTCTTAAATGATGAATAGGATATCGACAGATAGAAATCGTGCAGAAAACATTTCATACAACATGGGAAAAAAAGAAGTTTGTAGAATGGTGAATATTCCATTTCAGTTACAACATAGAGGCCGTAATGGAGAATACTATGAGGTAAGGCCTACCTGAGTAGATTTGGACCATGCTGTGGGTCATTGAATGCCAGGCAAAAGAGTTTAAAAATTAGTTCATAAATCATAGACAAGCATGAAAGAGCATCTGTATATGAATAAGATTAACTTAGTAGGAGTATGAAGGATGAATCCAGATGGAGAAGTAATCCACATGTAAGGAAAAGAAAATCTTAGGTAAGGTGGTGGTTGAAGTGTAAATGTAATGGAAAGGTAAGATAAGGAAGAGACTGGGAGGAAAGAATTGCAGGCCTTGGTGATATTTAGAAATATAGAGTAGAAGACAGTATCAAATCAAAGATGACACTATGGTTTTGTTGCTTCTTTATTAAAAAAATGAAGGCTGTTATTGAAAGAAACTATGATATGAAAAACAATGTTCAAACTGAAAACAAAATCTTCTTCCTTCAGTAACTCTGATGCTATATCTTTGCCCTAGAATTTCCCTAGATACACAGAAGTAAGAGGTAGGTACAGAATTCAGTGGTTGGGGAAATTAAGAGATTATTGAGATGACTCCTCTCTGCCCAAGTCAATTTAGCTTTTTCAAGAATTCTCAAAAGAGGTCAGTCCTTCAGAGTATTGCTTTTTCTAAAGCAAAACTGTCTCTGTCTATTCCTACCAATTTCTTATTCTCACGGTTTGTATAAAGATACTGTTCCCCAAGTCCCTTGTGAATACCATTCAAGAAACTACTCATTCTTTCTTGATTTCAAACTCTGTTAACAACACACAAGATAATCAAAGTGTGCAGAAATAAGGAAATTTCTGTTTTGCAACTCTAAATAGATTCTAATAAATGATGCAAAGTGAAAGAAATAACCCTGAAAATTGTGCTTCAGTTAACTCTTTTTTAATGTTCTGCTGAAGTAAAACAGTGCAGAACAAGAAATATTTACATTTATTTCGGGGGAAGCAAAACTAATTCAAAATGAAAGTATAAAAATGCTTATCTCCAATTCTATTTTTGAAAAGCACTTCTTCAGAACAGTCAGTCAGAGACATAACTGAATATATGAATAGACAGAATTCTTCAACACTCATTTTCATGGGAGATAACATACTCAATAGCACATCCTGTCCCTTGGAATGTGGTCACCAAGATAGGTCTATTCTTCTGCACTGTCTGTGCAAAAGTCTGCCTGTAAGTTGCCCTGAACATGGAAACATTTCAGCACTTAGCCAACCAGTGCTTTTGTGTACTCCTATCAAGCATTACCTTAACTTAAACAAATTGAGAATAACTGACTGGAATAATGAATAATGGGCCTAATAGATATGTTTTCCCCTTTTCATCTTGAAATCAGAATTGTTTAAATAGAATCAACCTCTTAAATGATGAAGAATTGAAGATACTGCAATTATAGTAGAAAGTTATGAATTTAAATCCTGATTCTGTCCTTTGACTAGTTGTGTCACCTTAAGCAAGCTACTGCAACTTTCTGGGCTTCAGTTTTTTTATCAGTAAAATAAAGGAGCTAAGCAGATTTTTCTAATTTAGCATTTGTGGCTATAAGGATTGCACTGCCTAACTCAAAGAATGATTCTGTGTGTGTGTGTGTGTGTGTTTATAATCTTATTATCTACTGAATCTTATTAATCTTATTATATACCAAATAAAAGTATCAATGTAAAATCTTGTTCTCTACCAAGGGATATATGTGAGCAAGCTTAGAGTGTGACAGTGCCTAGGGGGAGGGAGGTGAGAGGACAGCTAGGTGTATTTGTGCTTGTTTAGTTGAATGAATTGTGCTGCTTGAGATATGACTACCACCTGGTGGTTTGCCGGGGTATACCACGAGAGTAGTTGCACTCAAGATATTCTAGCTGACTATGAGGTGAATCTTCTATTCATCTCAGCGTCCTCTAAAGGCTACTTGATATTCCAGCAAGCTGGCACCCAGACTTCACTAGAGAATGTAGAGGAACCAAATCTCCAGGACGGGTTCATTTTACATATATTCTTCTATGATGTCTATCGTTGGTGGGCCAGCAGATTGAGAGTAAATCCATTGATCTGTACCTACACAGGTTAGCCTTGTGTTCCTCACACTTAGACTATCCCTATAATCAGCTTCCTGCATTTTCTCTGGATATTGTAGTTGAGTCCTGGGAATCAAAGAGAAAGTTTGAATGCCCAAAGAGTATATGCGCTAGATTAAATCCCAGGACAGTCAGAAAAATGTGAGAGCCGGAAAAGACTATCTATATAATTTATTAAATATTCTGTCAGTTTTTGTGACTTATTGTGACCCTGATAAGTACCTGTTATTGTAGATCCCAGTATTTTTCTGCTCCCTGAACCCATCTCCCTGTGTTATCTAATGATCAGGAAAATTGTAAAGGAAAACTGAAGATCCAGACAGGATTAAGTGATGCTAGAATGATGAGTAGAGAGTGAGAATTAGACAATGTAAATAATGGTAGGATAGAATTGCTAATGCTTAGCCACTGTTTTGGAGAATGGAGCAAAGGAGAATAATAAGTAAAAAATGGAACTGTGGTTCATTTTAGTAATATTGGAATTCATATAATTGTAGTTAGTGTATATGTTGTTCTGGTTCTGATTATTTTAGTTTATACAAATCTTCCTATATTTCTTTTTAAATTTATTCCTTTTTTAAAAAAAAAACAATATTTGTATATTTATCTCTGCCTCCACTCCTGTTTGTAACAAAAACAGTAGCAAGTGAAACTGACACATTGTTGACACACTATTCCACATCCAAAAAGCTTCATCAGTCTAATGAGAGAAAGTACATGTTTCATCAGCCCTCTCATTAATATTATTTAGGTTAATCTGATTTTTTTAGTATTTTTCTTTCCATAAATCTGTCTCTTGATTCTGCTTTCTTCACTCTCCATAAGTTTATAAAATCTTCCCCAGTTTCTCTAAGTAATTAAAATATCTTCTTTGTTTCGCAAAAAGTGCCATTAGTAAAATGGGGCTCTCCCTCATCTCAAATCTTCTTTGACCTAGAGATAAATCTCTATAGATAGCTATCAATTTTTACAAGGATCTCTAGATAGATCTATGTCTATGAAATTTATCTACTGGGAAAATAGGGAAAGTGGAGAAAACCATCAGATCATATAGATATTAACTAAATGGCATCCTTTATGAATATGAAGTGAAGGTGATGAATAGATTTAAGGGATTAGATTTGGTAGCTATAGTGGCTGAAGACGTAGGGACAGAAGTTCACAGTATTATACAAGAGGCAGCAACAACACAAAAAAATTCCAAAGAAAAAGAAGAACAAGAAAAATGGTTGTCTGATGAGGCTTTACAAATAGCTGAGGAAAGAAGTAAAGCAAAAAGTAAAGAAGGAACTTAAGATAATCTGAACTGAATGCAGAATGTTACAGAATAGTAAGAAGAGATAAAAAGATATTCTTAAATTAGTGATGTAAAGAAATAGAGAAAAAACAACAGAATGAGAAAAAAACAGGACATCTCTTCAAAAAAATTGGAGATATCAAAGGATTATTTCATGCAAAAATGAGTATGATAAGAGACCAAAATGACAGACTTAAAAGAAAAAAGAAGGTAGTAAAAAGAGTTGACAAGAAAACACAAGAAAAGACTATACCAGAAAGATCTTAACGTTATCAATAACAGTTATGGTGCAGTTACTGATTAGAGCCAGACATCCCGGAGAATGAAGTCAAGTGGACCTTGGGAGGCATTGCTAATAATAAGGCTAGTGGAGGTGATATAACTTCAGATGAGATACTTAAAATTCTAAAAAACAATGATGTTAAAGTGTTGCACTCAATATGCCAGCAAATTTTGAGAACACAGCAGTAGCCAATTGGATTAGAAAAGATAACATTTTTTTATTATGACCCAATTACAACTCAATATAACCCAATCCCAAAGAAGGGCAATGCCAAAGAATGTTCAAATTACTTAACAAATACATTCCTTTCACATGCCAGCATGGTTTTGTTTGATATTCTGCAAGCTAAGATTCAGCAATATGTGAACTAAGATTTTACAAGAAGAGTAGGCTAGTTTTTGAAGAGGCAGAAGAAGTAGAGACCAAAGTGTCAATATTTGTTGGATTATGGAGAAAGCAATATAGTTCCAGGAAAAAAATGTACTTCTGCTTCACTGACTACAAAGGGGTGAGGAACCTGCAGGCTAAAGGCCACATGTGGAGGTCCTCCTAGAGGTCCTCAAGTGCAGTCCTTTGCCTGAATCCAAACTTCACAGAATATATCCCCTTAATAAAAGAATTTGTCTTGTAAAACTTGGACTCAGTCAAAATACTGCACCCAAGGACCTAGAAGGCCACATGTGGACTCAAGGTCATAGGTCCCCTACTCCTGGACTACACTAAAGCATTTGACTGTCTGGATCACAACTAAATGTGGCAAAACTTCAAAGAAAAGAGAGTACAAGATGATCTTACTTGTCTTCTGAGGAACCTGTATATGGGACAAGAAGTAATAGTTAAAACTGAAAGTGAAACAATTAACTGGTTTAAGATTAGGGAAGGAGTAAAAGGATGTATATTATCACTGCATTTATTTAACTTATATGCAGAGCACATCATGTGAAATGTGAAATGCCAGACTTGATGGACAAAAAGCCAGAATTAAAGTTGTCAGAAGAAATATTAATAATCTCAGATATGCCAGATATATCACCCTGGTGACAGAAAGTAAAGAAGAATTAAGAAGTCCCTGGATGAGGTTTAAAGAGGGAAATGCAAAAGCTAGCTGAAAGCTTAATCTTAAAAAAATAACAGCAACCTAAGATCTTGGCAATTGATCCTATCATTTCCTGACAAATAGAGGGAGAAATAATAGAAGCATTGTCAAATATTTTAAAATCCTTCTTGAGTTCTTCCAAGAGGACTTTTTTGAGCTTGAGACCAGTTCATATATATCTTTGAGGTTTCACATGTGGGTATATATATAATGTTGTCCTGTTCTGAATTTGTGTTTTAATCTTCCCGGTCCCCCTAGTAAGAATCTATGGTCTTTATTTTTCTATGTTGCTTTTTGCTCATGGTCTTTGCCTTTTTTTCTGACCTTTAAAGCTGATCTGGTCTTCTAGTATACAGTGACCACTGTCCTCAGCTTCTTGTGCTGGGAGCTAGGAGTTACTGGCTTTGTGTGCTGGGGCCTCAGGCTCTGCAGTTGGAGGTTGTGGAGGCTGTAGTTTACCTGGTGCTGAACTAGAGCTGGTGATAGTCACTGGTGTGTTTAGTTGCCAGTGGGGTTTTTCTGTGTTTCTCTGGGTTTATGTTGAAGCTTGTGGAGTAGGGTCTGGGGGTAAGCATGGTCTTCTGGTGGTAACCTCCTCACCATGGTCTGTGCTAGAGTATAGGTGGGTTCAGTCTTTGGTGGATACCTGTCTGCCAATGCAAGCAGTGGTTCTTCATGCGGGCTTCTCCTGGTTCCCCCGGATATCAAGGCATGTAGGGGGTCCTGGTGTTAGCAATTGCATGCTCTACCACCCTGGAGCTCAGGAATTCCCTCTGGTCTGCTGAGGTATGGTTTGCCACTAGCTTGCCAGGATACCTTCTGTCCTTACTGTTCCCCTTCAGCCACAGAAAGAGAGATCTTTCCCCACTAATCCCCCTAGCCTCACAAGCTAAAAGGCTGCTGCACCCTATCTTTCTGTTAGCTCCATTGTTCCAGGATATTTTCAATGGTGGTATTTTTGGGGGTTTTCAAGGTCAATGAAGGATGGTGAGAGCGACTTACTGCTTATTCCACAATCTTGACTCCTGGGAGTAGTCAGCACTGTCAGATTTTATAATCTCATGCTCAAAAGTCACTTCAGATGGTGACTGCAAACATGAAATTAAAAGATTCTTGCTCCTTGGAATGACAGTCACGTCAAATCTTGGAAACATAATAAAAAAGTAGAGACATCACCTTGCCAACAAAAGTCCAAATGGTCAAAGCTATTTTTCTTTTCCTGTAGCAACTTGTGGCTATTAGAGTTGGACTACAAGGAAAGCTGAGTGCCACAGAATCAACACTTTCACATTGCAGGCTTGGAGAAGGCTTTTGAGAGTCCCTTGGAAAGCAAAATGAATGGCATCAGTCAATACTGAAATAAATTAAATTAGATTATTTACCGGAAGGTCAAACACTGAAGATGAAGCCTAAATAGTTTGACCACATAATGAGAAGACAGAATTCATTGGAAAAGACCTTCATGTTGGGAAAAATTGAAGGCAAAAGCCAAAGAGGATGGCAGAGGATGAGATGGATGCACAGTGTCTTTGAAACAATGGAAATGAACTTAGACATATTTTGAGACACAGTGGAGGATAGAAAGATCTGGCTTATTATACTTCAGGGTGTCAGAAAGAGTCAGACATACCTGAATGACAGAATAACAAAAATCGATCTGTCTATCTTACCAGGATGATTTGAGTGAACTGATGTAGGCATCAGTTGTTTTTTTTTTTTTTTTTTTCCCTTAGGAAAGCATTTCCCAAATATTCCTTTGGTAGTTACTATATTCCTTGTTTATGCTAGGGAATGGACAAGGGGCATTTAAAACATAAGATTAAATAATAGGATAAGTGATTTGAATTGGAAGAAACCCTTGTTATCTTCACACAGAAAGGAAACTGAGGGTGGGAGGTAAAATAATTTGCCCGCTATCACAGACACTACAAAGTAGAGCCCAGATTTGAATTAAGGTCTTCAAACTACAAGTCCAATAGTTTCCCCTGCAACATTCAGACCCACAAAATTCACCTTTATGTAGCATTTTGGAGATTACAAAATGGGTAAGGGACATTTTGGGTCAAAAATAGAGGAAATTAAGCCTTTTATTTGATTGACAAAGTACTATATGTAAATATATGGATGTGCTTGTGTGTATGCAATATCTGTAATACATGTATATGATTGTGTTTATATATATATACAAATATAACTATGTTTATAGTTACATAAATATATGATACTAAATTATTATTTATTATATTATATTAAATATATGAATTATATAATATATAAATATATGATATATATTTATATGTAACATAAATATATAAAATAAAAATTATATATTATATTAAATATATTATATTTATAATATAGCTATATTTATAGTTATATAAATATAACC
The DNA here is from genome assembly GCA_023548195.1 of Bettongia penicillata ogilbyi. Classification (NCBI taxonomy): domain Eukaryota; kingdom Metazoa; phylum Chordata; class Mammalia; order Diprotodontia; family Potoroidae; genus Bettongia; species Bettongia penicillata. Next base: position 79,894 of record JAJHZJ010000401.1, read on the forward strand.
ATATATAAATAACTATATATATAGTTATTGACATGTATCAATGCCTACATATAGTGTACAATCTTAGATTTCCCCCTTTAGGGTGCAAAATATCACTGGTATAAACCTTCTCCTTCCCCTCTATGTAGACTTCATAGAAGCCATTCAGGAATCACTGGTCATGAGGCTTAACATAGTTCCTATGAACAGCCCTAATGTTAGCAGCAGACCCTGCAAAAGATTCTTAATGTAGCTTGTGTCAGTGCATTTAAATAACTGTTATTTCAATCCTATGCCTTACCCAAAAAGACACTGCCAATTTGGCTCAGTGAGTGATAAGGACAGAACAACTAGACACATTTTCTTTCTTTTTTTGAAAAAAAAGTGTATTATGCCTATCATCTGTGTACACTGTTCTTTAGAGGATTAGTGTCTGAATCCTTGCCTGAATTTCAAATCATCTTTTAGATGGATATTCTTGTTTCAACTGCACTTCTCTTGATTCATTTTGATTTGCAAATCACTTTGAGCAGTCCACATGACCTGCATTATTGTATGAATGAGTGACAGCATTTTGCTAATCTGAGCTTTATTTCAACATGCATCTGTGAAGTAGAAAAGTGCTAGGATCCGCCGAACCATATATGCCTCTAATTACCTCCATTTTGAAGAGCTCTTACTTTTCAGTGTAATAAATTATGCTTATCTGTATATTTCAAAGAAATATTACTATGGCCCTTTTTACATTTTAATATAAAACATAGAGTTGTGTGACTGGAAGAAAAGTTGGGCTAGTTTTGTGATGAGAGACAAAGACAGACAGACACACACACACAGGGAGAGAGAGAGAGAGAGAGAGAGAGAGAGAGAGAGAGAGAGAGAGAGAGAGAGAGAGAGAGAGAGAGAGAGAAATGATTATGGATAACCTATATTCTTGATTGCTATCCACATAATATTGAGTGAATATAAGGAAAATTCTAAACCCATTGGGTGGAAACCTGTAACTATGAATGATTTAGGAAAGTGCTTGAACAAGGGACACACAGAAAAGAAGACATGGATGAGTTGCAATTTGCATTCTGGAGGGAATTTCATAATAAACATCATCACAGATCCATTGAATTATTGAAGAGTGACAGTGTTTAGGTCATAAAGTCCACACAGGTAGCTTTTGGGGAGTATAGACTTCTGTGTGCTACATGATTTGACAACCATCCCAACTTCCACACCTTTAACAGCTACTGCTTCATTTTAATTTTATTGCATATTCAGTAGTTTAACAAAAATTTACTAAGCACCTACTATGTACCAGGCATTGTGAAAAATGCTAGGGATAGAAAAAAAATGGCAAAAGACAGCTTCTACTCTCAAGGAGCTCACACTCCAGTGTTGGGAGACATTATGCAGACAACTATGTCAATCTGTGTTCATAGGCAATCAAGAGATGCATTCTCATATTTCCTCATAAATTAATAGAAATGCAAAAATTTCCAATCAATTAATCAATTTACTTTGAACCTCGAGCCAAGTTTACAAATGAACTAGAGATACCTCTTTTCCTAAAAGTTTTACTCTTCTCTTCCTTTCTCTCAAACCCATCAATTTCAAGGACTTAAAGAAGCATCACTGATACTGGCTATAAACATATTAAGAGTGTAAAGAAAATTGATGTATTTTAAAAAGATGTTTTAAAATTGCAACAATTAACTATGAGGAGAGTTATTACTAGTGTCAGTCATCTCTAACTATAGACCTCAAGAACTAACTTGTCAATGATGAAATAAATCTGTTCTCTCAGGAGAGCAATTAGTTTCTTTTCAAGATATTATCTTTACTTAAGAGTTAAAGAGTCCTCTCAAAATTTGTGTTGACGTATTTTCTTTGACAGTCAATTCAGTCTTTCAGGAAAGGAGTTTAGTTCTTTCTTTATGAAGCCATTACAATGAACTACAAAATTATGTCTATACTATACCTGCACAAAGTTTTATATACACTTTTCCATAGATACTGTGACAATATCCAAAATGTCTCAGAAAGAAGCCATTCAATTAACAATATGAACACAATATCCCTCTATTTTTTCTCTATCAACATTCATATCATGGACTGCCCAATACCACAACTACCACTCCTAAATGAGTGGTCGATTTGTTGTCTACATGGTTACTGACAATCTCTAACCTTTCTGGTTAGTATTGTTGTTCGGCGTTTCCCTCTTGACTAGAATTTAAATGACCCATTTTTTTGTCAGAATTCTTATTGCGTGTTCTACTTTGAGTTTTGTAAATATAATCTTTATTAGATATTTAAGTCACTGTATAGAAGTCCCCAAGTAAATGATAAAGGTAAGTATAGATTAGCACTTCTTTTTTAAAATCATTCTTTTTCCTTAAGTGAAAATACATTGCTGCACCAGGAAAATTATTTCATAAGAATATATGACCAAACTAACTGAGTATGACAGCATTAAGTGCAGTTGTGTTTATGAAGGGTACAATGTATTTATAAAATTTCTTTTAAGTAGAAGATGCTATGGATACAAAGACAAAATGTGGAGAAAAGAACTCCTGCCTTCAGTATGAAAACACCAGTACATATGTGATCATTTGGATGTAAACATGGAAAGAGTATTAAAAATTATAATAATCTGATCTGGAAACATTTCTCATGGGGCAGAATTCAAGCTAAATCAGAAGGAAAATTAGTGATGTTAAATGGTAATGAAGAAAAACAAATATATTTTTAATATATCATTGTACAAAAGCATGGAAATGGTTGGACTATGAACCTGTAAGTCTTCTACAGAGGGTGCAGGTAAAACTTTAAAATTATTTTTACTGAATTTTTAGCATTCCCTATATTTATGCATATTCACATCCCTTCCAAATAACCATCTTAAAAAAATACATTTTAAAAAAAAAGTTTAACAAAACTAACAAATACATTTTTAAAGGATCATATTATAAGCAATATTCCATATCCATGGACCTAAAGAGTAATAGAGCAGTTGTCTTTTCATATATCATCTTTGGGGACAGTTTGTTCTCTATAATTTTGCAATATTCAATTTTATAGAAGTTGTTTTTCATATTTACATCAAATCATTGTGTGTGTTGTTTTTTGGCTTTCTTATCCATTTGTGCATCAGATAATGTAAGTCTGTACTTCTCTCTATTCATGATGTTCATTATTTGTTAACATATATTAATGTCCTTTTATATTCATGTCTCATAATTTCTTTAACCATCAGTCAATGACATCTATACTGTTTCCAGTTTCTTGCTATCACAAAATTGTTGCTTTAAGTACTTAGTACACACAGACTTTTCTTTTTCTGTCAATGACCGTGTTGGGGTATATGTATAGTACTAAAGTCTCTGGGTCAATGGATATGAATATTTTATTTATTTTCTTTATATAATCCAATTGCTTTCTAGATTGATTATATCAAATCAGAGCTCCACCAATAATGTATCAGTTGGCCTATCTTTCCTCAACCCTTCCAACTTTGTCTATTTTCATCTGTTATTATCTCTATCAATTTGTTCATTTATGAGGTGAAACCTCCAGGTTTTTTGATTTTGATTTTTCTTATTTGTACTAATTTTAAGCATTTTTCATACAGTCATTAATGATTTTAAGTTCTCCTTTTAAGAACTGTCTGTTTATAATGTAATGTTTGACTCCAGTATATTGGGCATGATTATTGGTCTTACTGTAATTCTTGTTCCTCCATATTTTGAAGAGGACCAATGACATCATGAGGTGATTGATGTCTTGACTCATGGTTGAATTGGAATTAAGTAAGGTAGAGTTGTACAAAGTCATTAGCCTCACTCTTCTAGAGACATCAAAGTCTGGTGGCAAGAAAAAAGTGGACAATTGGTGATGGCCCAGGATGCTGTGATTACCTTGCCATTTTTGATGTCTGACTAAACTCTGAGAGCTCAGCTGCCTTCGTGGGCATTGGAATAAATTGGTTTCATTCACTCAGGCCACTGGAAAGTCTTTGCTTGCTTGAGGTAGACATCACCTTAACTCTCTAATGTGTTTGAGCCCTGCCAGTTACCTTAACCTGATTTATTCCATCTAATGAGAAAGATTTACCAGGGTGTGACTGTTGCATATACTAAGCTTCTTGGTGCCACAGATTAGAGTTGGATAGCAGGTGAACATCAAAGGTGGATGAGCAGACATGATAGAGTGCAGCAAGCCCTTCCATCAGGACTGCTGGTTTACCTTGGATACCCCATATCCTATATACTATACATTTCATATATTTTTGTTGGTTTCTTACATTCACTGGATGTCAGACTAATAGAATATATTCATGTTGAATTTACTGTGAAATACGGCATAAAATTTTGACCCAAACCTAATTTCTGCCAGGATGCATTCCTGTTTTCCCAGAAATTCTTGTCAAGAAAGTTGTTCTTTCCTAATTAATTTTAATTTGAAATTTATTGAACATTGAGTTATTGAGTTCCTTTTTTTCAGCTTCTTCTTTGTCTTATCTCTTTTGCCAATTTACTTTTTTTACTTTAACCAATTACAAATTGCTTTGATATAGCATGAGATATAGAAGGAACATACTATACCTTTACTGTTGCCTTTTTGTTATTTCTCAAGATGTTCTATATAGCTTTAGCCTTTCAAAGTTAGGCATTTTTCCTGTGGAAACAAAAAAACAGAAATCAAGTTATCACCATAAATGCCAAACTATTAATAGCAGAACTTTTGTGAAGCCATAGAATTATAGAAAAAGGAGGTACATTGATTGATGTATAACTAAATTAATTGTGGTACATAAATATAAAAATGTATTCCTGTACCAAAAAAAACAAAAAAAACCCAACCCTCTAGATATGAAGAACTCGGCAAGTCATATTAATGGTTGTATAGTCAAGTAAGAAGGGTCTGTTAAAGTATCTTCACAAGTATTAGACTTACTTAAATCTACAGAATAAGAATAATGATAGTGAAGGCTTTTAAAATATAACTTTAAAAGTAGTCATCTTAGATCTCTGGTAATTACAGAAGGGTAATAGAAAGGGATTTGCATACCTTTCATTTAAACAAGGCATTTTTACAAACATTTCCCATATGTTGGAGATAAGATCTTAACAAAATGTAGAAAATCAGAAATACAAAGCATATCAATAATGACACAACAGAGAAAACGTATAGGACTTAGTTAAAAGAATTCTCAGGCAGAAAATATATATTGCCAGAGATTTTCATCAACAAAAGAAAAAAAAAACACAAATCAATGAATTGGGAATAAAGCAACAATTCAACCATCCTCAAATAAATAACAAAAAAAATCATGAAAATTAAAGAAGAAATTTTAAAAAATATCAAGCAAAAAGTTCACTAAATTAGTAAATACAGGTAGGAGCTATTTTTTAAACCAGTAAGATAAATACTTCATCCAATTAAAAGAAAAAAACCTAAAGAATTATATCAAAAATGAAAAGGGGGAATTCACAACAATCTAAGAAGAAATTGTCAGAAGCTGACAAAACTTGTAATGTACATGAAATAAACACTTTTAAAAGTAAAAAAAAAAAGCAAAGGTTTGACAAGAGAAGAAATGTACTTATCAAATAACCCTGTCACAAAAAATAAACAAATCAAAAATGAACTCCTAAAAAAAAGAACAGATTGCATTATAAGTGAATTCTGTTAAATATTCAAAGAACAAATATTTTCGGAGGGGCATGAATTATTTATTTGCATAATCAGGAGGGAGGATGAGGCCTTTTAAAGGATCAGATTAATTTCTAAAAATCAGAGTACCAAAGGATATTTGTTCTATAGTACACCTCCTTTATTTCAGTTTAATACCACACTATTGTTTTCTTTAATTAAAACTCAGGCACTAAACACCACTGCATAATATTAATGGTGAAAATATACTGCATCATGCACTGAATCAAATTGTTAAATCAACCAAAAATATTATAAAGACCAAGCCTGGCCTTGGAAAAGGATGAGGAAATCTACCTGTCACATATTTTCACAAAGGTGGAGGAACATGGATGTGCAACATTTTTATGGTATCAGACTCCATTCATGTATTTCTTAGTTTTGCTGAAGTATTTTTTTCCTTTCTTTTAAAAAATTCTCTTACCCTTTGGTGAAGGAAGAGGTAAGTGATATATTTTGAAAGTAATGTAATTTAAAAACAAAAAAAAATAATCAATTTAAAGAGAAATGTGAAAGGGTCATGTTCGTTACTATAAAGCATCTCAGATAATCATGGTCTTCGCTCTCAAAATCTGGAAACTGACATGAATGAATCAAATAGCAAATATTTTTCAAAATGTTCACTCAATTCCAGGCTTTAGGACGTATCACATTTTTGAATTATTTATTGTAAAATGCTATATACTAGCTATAAATTATTCCTAAACTATGGATATTTATCACTTTCCATTGCAGGAACATTGTAAAGTTGCCCTTTGAAAGTACCAACAAACCTACATTAAATAGTAAGTACTCTTATTTCCATCACCTACTTATTACTTAGGAAACTATATAGTTTCATGTAAGTATAAGCTGAAGGGTATATTATTCTATTTATAAATATTGCTATATATTAAAGATTCTTGTAGTTAAAACAATTTATCTCAAATTATTTACTACATAGGAATAGCTAATATTCTTATGAGATATCAAGATATTATACAAGAAATCCTGAAATCTGTATATTGAATGCAATATTATTTTTATCATTTGCCTTTGAAAGAATTAATGGTTAGGTATATTTCTTTTTATATCAATAGAAAACATTCACAATTTTAGTAATAACTGGAATTGCTACTTAGAATGGAAAAGGCATGGTGAAATTTTCTGAAATATTCCTTCTTACAATGGAAAAAGACCTTGGGACCACAAATCTCCTAATAATCATCTATAAAGCTAGAATGTTACCACTGCTGGTGTAGTTCTTTTATTACTTAAATATTCCTTCAAGCCACAAGGGAAAGAAGATTTCAAAATCAGTAGTCAGTAGGCTAAGACAATAAATTTCTGGTTTATAACAGGTCAGTTCCTCACTTTTATTAAATTGTCTTCTTGAAGATATCACTGGGAACTTAAAAAATAACTACACCATTTTAGTAGTTTTTGGCACCAAGATGATACTTCATAGACCTTGACATTTTCCATCTAAAGGTAGACATATTTGTTTAATTTTGGAAATCCTGCCATTCATTATGATGTTCATAATTTTATAGCTAAAGAAGAACTTCTTGGTGCACCTTCCAAATGCTTGGGGGCATACTTTAGATTATTAATGCCTTAATTATGTTAATTACAACAATAAGTTTTGTTGGAAACTATATCTTTTATTGAGTGAGGTATGATGTCTTTTATAAGTTGAAAGAATTCCACTTACTCTTTAATCAGACATATATTGAATTAGTTTTTTCAACATTAGGGATAGGCTTGTGTTGATCCATATACTCTCCTTCATCCGTATTACTTAGCGATCATATTTTTCAAGGTGGCTATCCTGGACTAAGAATGCAATTAAAGTTTATGCCACTAATAGGAACTAACTGGTCTGTCAATTTGTTCACATTAGCCACATCAGTATCATACTATAAGGGACTGGGCTAACCATATAATCCTCCATCAGAAATGTAGTATGTGCTCTAATACTCATACACCCCTCCCCAATTCCTCAGCAGATATTATTCTATGAACATAGATAAAAAGAAGCAATGATATGTGTAAACTATTTCCAGTGGCCAATGCTGACAGAATGAATTCAGGAACCAAAATTCTTGCATCAGGCAGTCATGAATCTAATTTCTCTTATGAGAAATGAAGTCTATTCTAAAAGATTACTCTGAACATCCACCTTCTACTAAGTATATCATTATGTATTCTTACTTTCAATAATCTAGTACCAACACCTCTGATGGAGGGCTTTCTTTGCCCTTTGTGGAGCTTCTCATCCACCTTCAGTGTCCATCTTTCATCCAACTCTCACCTGTAGCTCCAAGAATCTGTAGCATGTGTAGCAGCCATACCCCAGTAACATTTTCTCAACAGACAGTTTTACCGAGGTTGAGGGCAACCAATAGGCCTCAAACCTGATAGTGAATTAGGGAAAAATCTACATCACACATGTGAAGACTTCCTTGGGTGGAATGGGTGGATGAAAAAAAATGTTTCAACAGTCATGAAGGTGGCTGAATCAGGTGCTTTGGGGCACTTAGCACTTAGTCAGACAAAAAATGTCAAGGTCTACTGATTCAGAGTGAACCAGTAGAGAAGTTGACTCATCTTAAAGCATGAAATCACAGGTCCAGTCCTTATCCACAATATCCATTCATTGTATTTCTTCTGGGAGCAAATACAAGTTATATTGTTATATTATAACCAATGTTATATTAAAACCAATTTTCATATGTCAATATACATGTTGTATATTTTCCTCCTGTGCAGCATTTTTACCTATTAATATTTTTAAAAGGCAATTTTTTCATTCATTTGGCAAATAGCATATTACTTTCTCTTGTTTTCACATCTACTTATGACAAACTATTTTATATTATTTAAAATATATTATTGCATATGGAAATACCAATCTCTAGGTTGAACTTGAATATTTATGAAGCTATAGGAATCTATACATAAAACAAGTCTATTTCTTGACTCCTTTGAATGTTCTTTTTGGAATGAATTTTAAAATGGATGAATTTTCAAAAAAAAATATAAATTTCAGACTCACAGGGAAACTTTATAAGCCTTGGGGAAGTCACTGTGCCTTACATCATTTTGAAGTATGAACTTCATTGTATTTTAACTTAGTAAAATATGTGGAAAGGTAGCATCAAAGTTCATAACTTGCTTATTCATATATTTTCCTTTAAAAAAATATGGTGGCAAATTTGTAGCAATATAACTCTTAAAATATAGTGATAAAGTAATAATTTGAAAAGGAAATGCTTGTTTGGTAATCCTAGCTGTAATTCATGTTCATATAGTGGAATTTTGGGGAAGCAAAATTACACAGTTCTTTAAAGATCCCAACCTCTCTAAAATAAAGGCAACTCTCTTACTCTTGGTTTCAGAGAAGGTTCTGATCTGCCTTGGTAAAGGAATTTTATTTTTTCATCCAGGAGTTCCATATGTCAATGAAATTACAGTCCAATCCCTAACCCTGGCCTAATCATTCTTTCATTCTGGACTTTGCTTACGAATATACAAAGATGATAATTTAAGTATCATGTATGAGAAGCAGCAACCAAATCACATTAGCTGGTTTTCTAGAATATGTGCAAAGGTGTGTAATATATAATAAGTCTGAAACTTTGGAGCCAGTCTGTTAAGGGGTTTAGTTGTCAAGGACATGAGTTTATATTTGGTTCTAGAACATATAGAAAGCCAAGGGATCTTCTTGAGTGAAGAAAAATCATGGTCACAGAAAAGTTCAAGAAAACAACTTTAGAAGGTTTTGGCATATAGATTGTTAAAGTAAGAGACTAGAGACAAGGTGTGTAGTTAGGGAATTTTATAATAATCTAGCTGGAAGTGCTAATGGTCTGACCAAGGTGGGTGGTGGTATAATTAGAAAGGTATAGATCCATACACCTGAAATACTTATGCCTGGAAATCCTTTGATTTTCTTATTGCCCAACGCATGCTTTAAAATGTTAAAGTAAAAGACCTTTTGTTGTGTTTCAGATTATCGATATCCAGAGTCACTTGCAACAAATAACATTTATGATTATAATCTTAGAACATACCATCACTTAAATTTCACTTGGGTAACTGGTCTTGCTTCCCTCATCCATACTATTTCTTTTGGATTTATATTGATAGCTGAATTTTCCTAAGCATCTATATCTATCATTTTTAAAAGTTTTCTCTTTTCCTTTTCATCGTGACAGTTTACATCACCTAAAGTTTGTTCTTGAGAATATCCCATTCACCTTGGCTTGACATCTCCTTTAGACTTATAGGTCATAGGAGACAATGTATCCTTTTTCTTAACTCTTTGAAATTCACTATCTAAAACATAGGTGATATGTATCAGATTATGGATCATATTTTCCCTCATATTTTGTGAATGTTAAGATATAGTAGTCACCTCTTCCCAGTATTTTCATCATTCTTATTTTCTATTTCCTTTTGGCAGTTCAGAATTCAAACTAAAATAGCAGTTACATTTATCACTTTCTTCACATTTTCAATAATACATTAGCATTAAGATAAGTCAAGAATGTACCAATAACTAAAAAAAAAAAAAGACCCAACACATATAGAAATATTTGAGAAGTCATTCTTGTGGGAAGGGCTCTTCCTCATGCCTTTAGACCAGTTTTATGCTGTTTTCTGAATTCATCATTGATTATCCTCTTATTAGATATTTCTAATTTCACCGTTCTATCACATCATTTTCCTTTGAACTCTGACCCAATGTTTCCTACTCTGACTGATAAATTTTCTCAGGTGATCAAGCAATCAAAAAGAATTTATAAAAGGTTTACCATATTCTAGGTACTGTGCCAAATGCTAAGGCTATTGAGAAAGAATAGAAACAGTCCTTGCCCTTCAAAACTTACATACCAATGGCAGAGAAAAAACATACAATTAGTATATACATGAAAGAGTATAGGTGTTTTCAGAGTAAATGAAAGGTAGCTTAATAGCAGAAGGCATTATTAACAGTTGAGTAGAGAGAACCAGGAAAGGAATTGTGTAGAAAGTGATATTTGAACTGAGTCTTTATGGAAGCTAGGATTTTCAGGTGACAGAGGTGAGGAGGGAGCACCTTTAGGCATGGTGCAGAACTACCATAAAGGAGGAGGAGCCAAGATGGTGGAGTAGAAAGACTCATGTATGCTAGCTCCGAATCGACAGCCCATAAATAAAAAGAACTCCCCACAAATTCTGGAGCAGTGCAAGCCACCCAGCAACTCAGTGGAAGAGATTTCTGTTCCAGAGAGCCCTGAAAAACTGACCCCAAAGGTCCATTGTGCACCGGACAGCAGAGTCCAGCCCTGCGCTGCCCTGGCCATGTGGCCCCAGAGGAGCAGATCCGAACAGGCTTCAGGGATGGAACCTCCAGCGGCCATGAGGATCCCTCCACCCACAGGCGCTACAGGTCAGTGAGAGAGACTTCTGGGCTGACCAACTGGGGAGTAGGGTGTCTCCATAACTCAGGGCCCCTGGGGAGACAGTGGCAGAGGCAGTGGCAGAGGCAGTGGCAGCCCTGGCTTCCTGGAGCAGACAGGAGCTCTGCTCCATTACTGAAAGGTTTCTGCATAAACCCCCTGAGGGAACTGAGCCTAGGAGGTGGCCCTGCCTCCACCTGAGCACCAGAATTTAAGCTCACATTGACTAGCAACCTTGCCCACCACGGAAGGCCCTGAGGCTGGGGAGCAGCATTTGAATCTCAAACCCCAAGCACTAGCTGGGCAGATCTAGGTGGGGGTGGAGAGGAATCTCAGAAGTCAAGTAACTGGCTGGGAAAATGCCCAGAAAAGGGAAGAAAAATAAGACCATAGAAAGCTACTTTCCTGGGGAACAGATGTTCCTGCCTTTCATTTCTGATGACGAGGAACAATGCTTACCATCAGAGAAAGACATGGAGGTCGGGGTCTCTCTATCCCAGACACCCGAGGTGGATACCTGATGGGCTCAGGCCATGGAAGAGCTCAAAAAGGATTTTGAAAATCAAATTAGACAGGTTGAGGAAAAACTGGGAAGAGAAATGAGAGAGATGCAAGAAAAGCATGAAAAGCAGGTCAACACCTTGGTAAAGGAGACCAAAAAAAATGCTGAAGAAAAGAACACCTTGGAAAATAGGCTCACTCAATTGGCAAAAGAGGTTCAAAAAGCCAATGAGGAGAAGAATGCTTTCAAAAGCAGAATTAACCAAATGGAAAAAGAGGTTCAAAAGCTCACTGAAGATAATAGTTCTCTCAAGATTAGAATGGAACAGATGGAGTCTAATGACTTTCTGAGAAAACAAGAAATCACCAAACAAAACCAAATGAATGAAAACATGGAAGAGAATGTGAAATATCTCATTGGAAAAACAACTGACCTGGAAAATAGATCCAGGAGAGACAATTTAAAAATTATGGGACTACCTGAAAGTCATGATGAAAAAAAAGGGGCCTAGACATCATCTTTCATGAAATTATCAAGGAAAACTGCCCTGATATTCTAGAACCAGAGGACAAAATAAGTATTGAAGGAATCCATTGATCACAGCCTGAAAGAGATCCAAAAAGACAAACTCCAAGGAACATTGTGGCCAAATTCCAGAATTCCCAGGTCAAGGAGAAAATATTGCAAGCAGCTAGAAGGAAATAATTCCAGTATTGTGGAAATACAATCAGAATAACACAAGTTCCAGCAGCTTCTACATTAAGGGATTGTAGAGCATGTAATTGGATATTCCAGAAGTCAAAGGAACTAGGACTAAAACCAAGAATCACCTACCTGGCAAAACTGAATATTCAAGGGAAAAAATGGTCTTTCAATGAAATAGAGGACTTTCAAGCATCCTTTATGAAAAGACCAGAGCTGAAAAGAAAATTTGACTTTCAAACACAAGAATGAGAAGAAGCATGAAAAAGTAAACAGCAAAGAGAAGTCAGAAGGGACTTAGGAAAAGTGAACTGTTTACATTCCTACATGGAAAGACAATATTTGTAACTCTTAAAATTTTTCAGTATCTGGGTAGTTGGTGGGACCACACACACACATACACACACACACACACACACATGCACACACAGATGTACACATGTGCGTGCACACACACATACACACATGCACGCACATACAGAGACGTAGAGCACAGAGTGAATTGAATAGGATGGGACAATATCTTAAAAGAAATTAAGGTAAATGGTGAGAGAGAAATGTAGTGGGAGGAGAGAGGGTGAAATGGAATGGGGTAAATTATATCTCATTCAAGAGGCAAGGAGGAGACTTTTTAGTGGAAGGAAAAAGGAGAGCTGAGAAAAAAAAAATGAAGTTTACCCTCATCACATTCGACTAAAGGAAGGAGTAAAATGCACACTCATTGTGGTATGAAAACTTATCTTACAATACAGGAAAGTCGGGGAGGAGATAAGCAGGGTGGAGGGGATGGTGGAAGTGAGGGCAATGGCAGGAGGGAGCAATTTGAAGTCAACACTCGTGGAGGGACAGGATCAAAAGAGAGAATAGAAACAATGGGGGACAGGATAGGATGGAGGGAAATATAGTTAGTCTTACACAACACGACTATTATCGAAGTCATTTGCAAAACTACACAGATATGGCCTATATTGAGTTGCCTGCCTTTCCAAAGGGAATGGGTAGGGAGGGAGGGATGGGGAGAATTTGGAACTCAAAGTTTTAGGAACAATTGTTTAGTATTGTTGTTGCTACTAGGAAATAATAAATACAGTTAATGGGGAATAGAAAGTCATCTGACCCTACAGGACAAAAGAGAAGATGGGGACAAGAGAAGGGAGGGATGATAGAAGAGAAGGCAGATTGGTGATAGGGAAAATTAGAATGCTTGGTGTATTGGGGTGGGGGTAGGGGATAAATGGGGAGAAAATTTGGAACCCAAAATTTTGTGATAATGAATGTAAAAAGTTAAATAAATAAATTTATATTAAAATTTAAAAAATTGAAAATTAAAAAAAATATAAATTAAAAAAATAGTGTAAAGGCAAAGGAGGGAGAGATCATATGTACCAAAAATATTGTAAGTGAAGAATAGCAAATAGACTAGTCTGACTGGACCATACAGTGTGCACAGAATAATAGGAAATGGAGAGTATGTCAGTATTGCTGGATCATAGAATGTATTAAGAGACTGAAAATGAAGGATATCTCTAGTTTGTGATTTATATTTTATCCTAAAGGTTGTAAATGGCACTGTACTGTAATCATAATAATCAATCATTATTAATTAGGAAAATGATATGGGTAGGCCTCTATTTCTTAACAGCCAAATATGCAGTGGTATTTTTATTATTGTTTTTCTTCTTAGAAATTCCATAATTTTCCATCCCATAAGCTTCATGTAAGTTACCAAGATACTCTTCAGTAATGTTGCTATTTCTATGTCATATCTTATTCTGTTGAATCTGTCCCAGAACCTGCAAGGGTTTTGTTGTTGTTGCTATATTGAAAATATTCTCCCTCTTCGATTTTTGAAATAACCTTTTAATTAACCTCTGCCTTAAATTTCTTCCCATTTTAATCCATTCACTGCAGAGTATTTAAGGTGATTTTTCTTAAGTGCAGGTCCTACCACATTACCTTATTTTAAATTATAGTGGTTCCCTCTTAACATTAGGATTAAATATAATCTCTTTTAGTTACTTAGAGCTTTTCACAACCTGACCCCATATTACCTTTCCAAAATTCTTAGACTGTGCTTTGTTCTACATATTGTAGGATCTAGCCATACTAGCCTATTAACTTTTCCTCACACATGATGCTCCACCTCCTGGACTGAATGTTCCCCTTGACTCAGGTGTTCTGAGATCTTATCTCCACCTCTTTGAATCCCTAGCTTCCATATTCAGTTCAAATGCCACTTTCTTCAAGAACTCTCTTTTAGTCACTCCAACTTTTAGTCCTCTCCATTACAAAGTTACGTTGTCTTTGCTTTATGCCTTACGTATACCTTTATATCTTACATAATATCTCTCTCTCTCTCTCTCTCTCTATCTCTCTGTATACATATACAGCAATCATTCCTCAATTGAATATATGCCCACATATATATGTATGCATATATATGTATGCGCGTATGTATGTGTAAAATGCAATATGTATGTGTGCATGTGTGATGTAATGCATGTAAGTATATGTATATATGCATGTATGTCTATATATAATCATGTGCACATATGTTTTGTGGTACACAGATATTAGAATATTATTATATAATAAGAATTAATGAATAAGCAAAATAATGAAATTTTGTGAATACCTGTATGTGCATGTACATGTTGTACCTTGAGGGAAGAAATCATTTCATTCACTCTTTGTCTTTCTATCCCTAGTAACTGTCACAGTTTGTGAAGCATAGCAGATGCTTAAAAATTCTTTTGTTTAAATGAAAATATTTTTATCTGATATCCTTTATTAAAAATCATTGATATTATTTTGTTTTTTACATCATCTTCAATTCCAAATACATTCCTCTTCTCTCTCCTCAAAGAGCCAATCTTTGTAAAAGAATGTGGGGGGGATGAAAAGCAGAAAAGAAAAACAAAACTAATCAGTATGTCAGCTGTACCATAATCAATGTTCATATTTTCCCACCTCTGCAAAGAAGGGTGGGAAGGTAAATTTTTGCTTTTATTCTTTGTTGTTGATTTAGATCATTATGATTACTTAGTGTTTTAAAATTATGTTTGTGCTAGCCATATAAATTCTTAAGGTCATTGGATATTTTTTTTCTGGTTCTGATTACTTCACTTTGTATCAGTTCATTTACACTTCCCCATGATTTTCTATATTGTGCATATTCATTGGTATGCAGTAATGTTCCATCATGTTTATGTGCTACAATGTTTTTAGACATTTTCCAATTGATGGGCACCTACTTTCCTATTTCCAATTTTTTGCCACCCCAAAAAAAAAAAAAAAAAACCTGCCATAAATATCTCTATGTGTATGCAGCCTTTCTGTCTTGGATGTCCTTGGAATATGCCCTCCCAGTCACATCTCTACTTAAAGTGTAATGGAAACTCACTTATTTCACATACTTCCAAATTGTTGTCCAGAATTGTTGGATCAATTTACAGCTCAACCTACTGTTATGTGGCAGACGTCTCCTGACAACCTTTGTTAGGTACAATCCTTAGCTACAATTCTTCCTAATGACAATTCTTTTATTTAAAGCTGAAATCTTGAAAGCTATTTTCTGTTCTCAGACCATGTTCTATTCACTTTACCAATCTAACTTTTCTGAAGTCCTTGCTTTCAGGAAATGACAATGATATAAACCAAAACTTCAGATTTTTTTAACCTAGAATGGTATAATATCTAGTCATATTTTTCAGATTGTTCCTGATGGTATCATCTGTTCTCATGTCAGCCACATAGGGTGCATCGTGGTTTTTCAGTATAACTGCTGCTTGGCAGACTTCACCTATTTTTAAAAATAAAAGGTATAGCAAGGAAGTCATGATGACTCCTCAGTAGCCCATTTGATACTTAGGCCAATTGCCAAGAACTTCCTCTTCTCCTTTCCTCCTTATTTCATACCATTCAGATATATTTCGCCATGTTTTCCTCCTTCACTCCTGTTTCTTATGAAGAATTGACTTAGTCCTTAGCAAGGCTAACCCCTCTACTTATTCATGTGAGGTCATTGCAACTCATCTCTTCCAATAGATTGCCCTCTCTGACGTTCCCACTATTTCACTTATGTCCAACCTTTCCTTCCCTATTGACTAATTTCCTACTGCCTGCAAGGCTACCTATGTTTTCCCTATGTTGGAAAAAAAACCATTCAATTGATCCTTCCATCCCTGCTAACTATCATCGTGTATCTCTTCTGCTTTTTGTAGCTAAACCCCTCAGTAAGTACATTTACAGTAGGTGTCTCTGCTTTCTCTCTTCTCACTCTCTTACAGTCAACCTTCTTACCTTATCATTTCACAAAACTACTCTCTGCAAAGTTACTAATGATCTCTTCATTGCCAAATCCAATGAACTTTTCTCAATCCTCATTCTCCTTGCTCTCTCCACAGTCTTTGAGATTGTTGATCATTCTTTTCCTCCTTGGTAATTCCTTCTCTCTAGGTTTTCAGGACAGCACTCTTTCCTGGTTTTCTTTCTACGTAGTGACCACTCCTCTTTCTCCTTTTCTGGATCTTCACTCCTTTAAATTACAACCTAAAACTATAGGTATCTATTCAGAAACTGTCCTAAACCCTCTTCTTTTCTGTCTCCACATTACTTCACTTCTCTCATCAGCTTCTATGGATTTAATTACCATGTCTATGCTGCTGATTTTCAAATGTGCTTTCTTGCCCTAATCTCTCTGCTGACTTCCAGTTGTACATCTTCAAATTCCATTCAGTCATCTCAAACTGGATATCCACCAGACATCTGCAACTCAGTACATCCAAAATAAAACTCATTATCTTTCTCCCTACTCCCCACTTCTATGTTCTCTATTACTGTCGAAGGTAACACTGGGGTGCAGGATGTGTTTAGGGAGGACAAGTACCTTGGTGTGATGGCTGAAAAATCTGTTTTGTGGCTCTTTCCACCTTTGGTGTTCACCTGTTCCACCCAACTCTCACCTGTGGCTCCAAAAAGCTGCAGCATGGGCAGTGGCCACACTTTGGCAAACCATTTCGACAGAAGGGCCAAATCAGGATGAGGATAACCATGAAGTCTCAAACACTTTGGTGAGCTAGAGGGTTGTCTATCACAAGCATGTGAAGACTTCCTCTGTGGAATGAGTGGATGAGAACAATTTGTTTCAATGACCATGAAGGCAGCTGAAGCATGCAATGTGAAGCGCTTAGAGCTTGGTTAGACACTGAAGATGCCAAAGTCATCCACAGCAGCCTGAGTCATTGACAGCCATCTTGATTCTGTCCTGCCACTGGACTATGATGGCTCTGAAAGAAAGAGTGAGGCTGAAGATTTCATGCAACTCTGCCTCACTTAAATCCAATTTATGCATGAATCAAAGACATCACCCATACAATTTAACTATTATGCCTCAAAATCCTGTGGCAACAATCAAGTGATGAAGGAGTGATACGGATACACTGGGAGGTGTAGTCATAACACTGCCTACAGACGGCCCTGGCCATAGGGTTTTTTTCTTGTGGGAAGCAGCAGTGGGAGTCAGCAGCCCCTTGGTGTCTGAGGAGCCTTTTAAGGATCCCACTGTTGACTGCCTGGTGTGAGGAAGGGGCTAAAAAATCTGCCTTACACATTGTCTGCTTACCCAGCACTGGCCTCATTACTAGGGCAGGTGGGAAATGCCACTATGTGGTCAAAACACAAAATAATGCACAACATCTGCAAAGATCAGTCCATTCATCCTCAGCACATGGCATATACACACACCTATAGACAACATAAAATCCAATAGACCTGAAAGACAAATGGCTTTTGGTGCAAGAGAACTCAACAGGTATGACATTCAAATAGCAGCCCTGAATAAAACAAGGTTAGAAAATGAAGGCCAGCTTACTGAAATTGGAACTTGATACACATTTTTCTGGAGTGTGCACAGTGAAGACAAGTTTATAATTCTAGGTCACTTTAAGGCTAGAGTAAGCTCAGACTACCAGACATGGCAGGGAGTCTTAGGGAGGAATGGAGTTGGAAACAGCAACAACAGTGGTCATTTGCTGGTGAAGACTTGTGCATCTCATGAACTTCTTATCACAACACTGTTTTCCATTTACCTAAATGCACTAAAACTTCATGGATGCACCCTTGCAGCAAACATTGGCATCTAATAGACTATGTGATTGTAAGAAGACAAAAGATGTGAGAATGACAAAAGCAATGTGTGTTGCAGAGTGCTAGACTGATCATAAACTTATCTTTTTCAAGCTAAATATTCACATTCATCAAAAGTGCTGCGCCCAAGGCAAAATGACTACCAGAAGAATCAATGTCAACAAATTAGAGGACTTCTCCAAGCATGAAGAGTTTGTTGCTAAGTTGGAGGTAAAGTTCAGCCAACACATATTTGGCAACAGTGGAGCAGAAAAGGAGTGGGCAGCTTTCAGAGATTTAGTGTATAGCTCTGCATTTGCTCATCTGGCTCAGAAAACTCACAAACATCAAGACTTGTTTAATGAAAGTGATGGAGAAATTCAGAAATTGCTAAATGAAAAATGAGAACGCCACAGGACATACCAACAGGATAGTTCAACCACCTCTAAGAAAGCAGCATTTAATTCCATCAAAAGCAAAGTATGAGCAAAGCTTAGAGAGTTGCAGGATTCCTGGTTCAGTAAGAAGGCAGATGAAATTCAGTTTTATGATGATAGTAACAATCCAAAGCACTTTTATGATTCCCTGAAAGGTATTTATGGACCAAAAGCCTACGGCACATCACAACTACTCAGTACTGATGGAACCATATTGATTAGTGATAAGGACATGACCCTAGAAAGATGGGCTGAACACTTCCATAGTGTTCTCAACAGACCATCACCAATCAATGCTGAGGCCATTGACCATTTACCACATGTTGAAGTCATTCCATCCTTAGCTGAACTTCCAAATGAAAAGGAGGTTCTGAGGGTCATTACGCTCCTTTCATGTGGCAAAGCACCTGCTGCTAATGCTATTCCAGCTGAGATTTACAAGGTATAGGGGCCATTGCTCATACAAAAGCTGATTGAAATTTTCCAGATTATATGGCAAGAGAAGGTTATCCCCCATCAGTTCAAGGATGCCTCCATTGTCCATCTCTATAAGGGTAAAGGGAATAGATTGTCCTGTGACAATCACAGGGGGATCTCTCTCTTAGTCATTGCCGGCAAAATTCTTGCGAGAGTCGTTTTTAATAGGCTCATCCTTCACCTGGAAGATGGGCATATACCTGAGAGCCAGGGTGGCTTCAGAAAGGGCCCAAGAACAGTTGATGTGGGGTTTGCTGCCCGACAACTCCAGTAGAAATACCAGGAGCAGAGCAGAGGTCTGTACACAATATTTGTAGATCTGACCAAGGCCTTTTACCTGTTAGTCATGAAGACTTATGGAAAATTGTATCAAAATTTGGCTACCCAGAGAAGTTCATCAGTATTGTACATGAATTTTATGATGGCACGCTTGCCTGGGTTTTGGATAATGGACAATACTTTTGTGCCTTCCCAGTCACCAATGGAGTGCAACAGGGCTGTGTACTTGCTCCCAAGCTTTTTACCATGATACTTGCACTCTTGTTGTCAAATGCTTTCAATGAAGATGAACAAGGCATCAAGGTCAACTACAATACTGAGGGTAAGTTCTTCAATTTGAAAAGGCTACAAGTCAAGATCAAAGTGGAGGGAGAGTTGGTGAGTGACTTTTTGTTTGCAGATGATTGTTCACTCAATGAAACCTCTGAACCTGAGATGCAACAAAGTATGGATCAATTGTCTGCTGCCTGTGATAATTTTGGCTTACTAATTAACACCAAGAAAATACAAGTGCTCCATCAGCCACCACCACACCATCCATGTGTGGAACCACTGGTTAGAATGAATGGAGAAGTGTTGAATGCTGTGAATAAGTTCACTTATCTTGGTAGTGTACTCCCCGTGGATGTACACATTGACAATGAGATTGATGCACACATTGCCAGATTAGTGTTTGGTAGGCTCTGATGAAAAGTTTGGGAGAGACGAGGTATTAGACTGACTACCAAACTGAAGATCTACAGAGCCGTTGTGTTGACCTTGTTGCTGCCTGTGAAAACACGGGCAGTCTACCAGTGACATGTCAGGAAACTGAATCGTTTTCATTTGAACTGTCTTAGGAAGATTCTGAGGCTGACATAGCAGGACAAAGTACCAGACACTGAAGTCCTCGTTCGAGATAAACTGCTAAGCTTTCAAACTATGCTTCAGAGAGAGCAACTCAGATATGCTGGCCATGTTGTTCGAATGAAAATGTATGCTTGCCAAAAAGACTATTTTATGGAGAACTCACATGGGGCAGGTAATCACATGGTGATCAGAAAAAGAGACAGAAGGATATTCTCAAGGTCTCTCTCAAGAACTTTGGATTTGATTGTGCAACATGGTAGACACTAGCACAGGACTGCTCAGCATGGCATGTCCACATCAGAAAGGTTGATGTGCTCTATGAGCAAAGCAGAATTGAGATAGCACCAGGTAATCTCAGGATGCACGTACAGACTTGGAGTATCTACCCCAAATGTTTCCATGGATTATCTGTGCCCAATCTGTGGTAGAGAATTCTGAGCTCGTCTTGGCCTGATCAGCCACAGTGGGACACACTGAAACTTCACTTTATCACTGTGATGTCATTTTGGTCCTCACGGAAAATGAAGGCCAACAACAACAGGAGATAACATCATCCTTCCAGTTCCTCAGGCTCACAACTTAAAGAGTCATCCTGGATTCTTCACTATTTCTCATCCTCTGCATCCAAGATGTTTCCAAAGCTTGCCCATTTTACCTTGCAACAGCTATTGAATATGCCTTCTTCTCTCCTTTGATACTGCTACTCACCTAATGTAGACTCTAATAATTCACACCTTAATTATTAAAGCAATTTTGTGGGTTTGCCTGCCTCAAGTCAAGTCTTTCCCAACTCCTGTCCATTTTCCATTCAAACATTAAAGTAATTATTCTAAAATGTAAGTCTGATCAAATCACACACACCATCACCCTCCACCCCACTCAATATTCTCCACGGGCTTTGGATTGCCTCTCCAGTCAAATACAATATGCTATGTTTGGCATTCAAAAACTTTCATTACCTAGTGTTCTCCTACCTTTCCAATATTCTTACACCTTACTATTTTATTCAATAACATTAGGCTCTTGATTATTCTATGAACAAGACACACCATCCCTCAGCTCTGGGCATTCTTTCTGACTATCCCCTATGCCTGGAATCTCTCTAACACTTTGACTTCCTTAGCTTCCTTTAAGTCTCAACTAAAATTATACCACCTGCAGGAAACCTTCCCTAATCACTCTTCAGTGTTTTTCTTCTTTCAGTTATTTCCTATAAGTCTTGTATAGAGCTTGCTTTGTATATATTTGTTTGCATATTGTCTCCCTCATTAGATTTTAAACTCCTTGAGAGCAGTGACTGTTGTTTGGCTCTTTTTTTGTATCCTCAGCTCTTAGTCCAGAGTCTGACACATAGTAGGCACTTAATAAATAGTTTTGATTGGTGGATGTAGCAGTAAGCACACCAACATGCATGGGGGACCTCCTATCACAGGTTCTTAGATGTGTATTCATAAAAGAAAAACAACTTTCACGGGGTTAACAATCACGTTGATCAAACACATCTATCATTCCTTTAACCAAGTACAGGTATAATTCATTTAGTTCAGAGAATCAGCACCATGAAGTTCAAAGAAAATACAGAGAAATCAAAATATCCACAGATATGGCTTCTTTTGCCTGAATTCAAGAGAAAATTGGACCCCAACTGTGTGGCCATAGTTACCAGAGAGAGAAGCATGACATCTAGGTTCTCAAAACTGAGGGTCTCCTTAGTGGCTTCCCAGAATCCTCATCTGGCCAAACAAATACTTCCATGTCAGTAAACTCTAAAGTAATCAATAGCCATGGCTTCCTCTGCTTGATCATAATTCAATAGACAGGTACAACTGTTTGGCCATCACTACCAGAGAGGGAAGCATGACATCTGGATTCTCAAAGCTGGTGGGTTCCTTAGCAGCTTCCCAGAGTCCTCATCTGGCAATCAAATATTTTTACCAAAAACTATGCCCCAAAGGAAAACCTCACCCTCAAGGTATTTATACCTGTTTTAGAGTCAGAGGGCACCCCAACCCTTGGGAACCAGTGCCTCATTGCCAAAAGCTGTGGGCATTCCTACAAATCTTCCCTAATCCAACTCCCCTTAATAGGCAGGTCCATTAATGTGTGGGGAAGATCTTTAATCACATTAACAATACAAATACATACACTGTTTTTAGTTAAAGAAAGTCTTGTTTCTGTACTTTGCTCCTAGTAAAGGCTCTTGATTGATAAGGACAAGATTCAATCAGGCACTTGATTATACTAAAACAAAAACAACAAAAGATTCTAATTTTACTTGCCATTACAATAGACTGAAAAAAGTCTCATGGAATTTCCCTTAAGCATTGGCATTCCATTTTGTTAAGGAAACCATTTCAAAAGCTAAGTGAAGTAAACAAAGTGATAACATGCAATGGCAATTGCATTCCTCATAGAAGCCAGTAGGGTTGCCAGAACATTAAATGGGAGAAGCATGCCAGTCAGTAAATTATTATTTTTTATCAATATCTTCAGCTGCATTCTGACTGGTATTTAGTACTGTGCGGTGTACACTATCACTTTAGAAAAAAAAAAGTTCTGAGATAATCTAGCAGGAATAACATTCTCACTGATTCCCCTACCTCCCTTTACATACTGCTTACATTCATCTTACCATCACGTAATTGTTTCGATGGCTTTATCTTTATCTTTTTCCTTTATGTGTGGAAAAGCCTAAATCACTTGAAAAAGATCTCTTGCTGTTGTAAATCTTATGACTGAAGATATGTAACCCTCCAGACACAAAGTTTCCTAATTAGAATTTATCTTACTCTTTTGAAATGAAATAAATAGCACTGAGCTTTTTCATTAGGAATCTAATCAAAGGGCACACACACACACACTTCATACATCTGCAAACTATTCACACAGAAGCACAGGTATGTACATATATGTTTTTACTGAAATGTTTGATCTTTGAACTACATCTTCACAAATATCTTGCTGAGGTTTTTTGGGGAGGTGTTTTTTAAAATCTTGTAGAAAAAATTTGGATTTGAAGAGTTCAGTTCTTGGAGTTTCAGACTGCATAATTGATTTTTTTCTTCATCATTTTCGTTTGATGTGCTCCAACATCAGCCTGAAGCTTTGCACAACTTCGTGTTCACCATTCAAGCATGTATTCTCTGAAGCCATTTATTTTTTTCTTATACTTTTCAATTCTACCCACATTCTCTTTTTAAAGATAAGAAGTGGATATGTATCTCTTGCAAAGTGGAGATTTTTCACCCCTGTCATCTTTTCTGGGACCTTTTAGGCTTTCCAGTGATGTATAAATTGTTTGTTGCCTGGCAGACATAGTTAAACCATAGGTTATTCTTTCTGGACGTACTGGCTTAAGGAAGATATCCCTGAAAAAGTACTTTATTTAGCTAAGAAGTACCAGATGGGTCAATTGACAGAATTTTTTAGCTGCTTAAAATTTGAAAAGGCTTAGGTTTTTTTTTCCTTTGTATTTCATCATTTTTTCCTAATTATTTTCAATCAACATTTCTTAGTATCCTTAAGATTCTTGAGATCACAACAACAACAAAAACCCTGTAGTTTTAGCTATTACAGCTAAATTATTAAATGATGCAGATTATTCCAAGACATTCTTAAATTTCAGTTCTTCTGGTATTTAAATGATTTCTAGATCTTTTTTCTTCTTAAACTTCATTCCAGGAAATGCCATTATGTTTCAAGTTGAATAATAATAAGTTTTTAGCCTAGTTTTTTATCTTTTTTAAAATTAAAAGTGATCATCAGAGGCATTATTACATAGAGGGCAGAGGATAGCCACAGAGTCAGCAAGAGTTATGTTGAAATCTTGCATTAGATATATACAAGCTATGTGGGAAAGGAAAAGTCATTTTAATGGCTCTGGCTGCTCTCTATGTCTATGAGTTACAGACAAGTTTGATTATTTCCAACAGTGAAGGTAATTTCTTTAATTTTTAATTATTTATTTAGTATTTTATTTTTCCACAATTACACATAAAAATAGTTTTTAATATTCGTTTTTTTTCTAAATTTTGAGTTCTAAATTCTCTCCCTCTCTCTCTTCCCAACCTCTCATGGAGAAGGAAAGGCATTTGATACAGGTTACAAATGTGTAGTTATGCAAAAGATATTCCATATTAATCACATTGTAAAAAAAACAGACAAAAAACTCTAAGAAAAATAAAATTAAAAGACAGGATGCCTTGATCCATATTCAGATGCCATCAATTCTTTCTCTGGGAAATGGCTACCATTTTTCATCAAAGTCCTTCAGAGTTGTCTTCAATCATTTTATTGCTAAGAAAATAGGGGATAAATATTCTCAGAATTTAGCTGCAGGTGGAACCAAGTTGGGTGAGTGAGAGCAGCTACTCACCTCAACTCTTAGATAAACTCCTTCTTTTACCTCCAAAAAGAGGAATCTGACCAAATTATGGAGATGCAGGATTCAATTGGAGACAGACTGTGGCAGATTCACAGCCCAGGACAGACTGGAAGATCAATGGGAAGAATCTGTTCCATGAGAGTGGAGGAGCTCATAGTATACAGTGCAAGGGGTCCCAGTCATGGGGCTGATAGTTAAAGCCCCAAGGTGATCTGAGAAAGCAGCAGCACTGAGACAGAACAGTAGGGAAAAGTGGGAGCCCAGCAGAGCTGAATCAAGTGAGAGTTGTGGAAGGAGACCCAGGTATCTGCAAGAGCTGCTCCTGAGACTTTCAGCCTGTAGAATACATGTCTGCTAGTAACCTACTTGAACTTTCAGGAACCGAACTTGCAGAGTGGTAAATATTCTCTCCCCCTCCCCTTGTTGACCTTGAAAGAACCATAAAATATTTCCCCAGAAAAATCTTGGATCAGTGAGATCAGAAGAAGGAACAAACAGTCTCAGAGCACCTGAGGGTAGGAAAATCGCTAAGGAGTATTCCTCTGACTGTGGTGGAGGACCTGAGCTCCAGAGGGGTGGAGTTTAGCAGCCAACACAAGCATACAGGTGCCTCAGCACTCCAAGGGAAATAGGAAGATACTAGGGCTGCCCATGATCACCAAGTGCTTAGCTTGCCTTTGCTCTAGTTCAGCTGAGAAGGTCTCTGGTGACCAAACCACACCTTCCCCACACTTAAAAAGTTAGTTTCTGGGCTAGTCTGGGGAAAAACAAACAAAAAAAGAATCCAGACTACCTCTGATTTCTCACACAGGCCAGTTCAGCACTAGGTTCTTTAGCTTCTAGCTGAAAGAACCAGTGGCCTTAACATATAAAGCCTCCCCATCATGAATATGAAGCAAAGGAGGAAGGAAAAAAAAAACATAGAATCTTTCTATGGGGACAAGGACCAAAACACAAATACCAAAGAGGTCAATACTGAGACTCTACTCCCATCTGAAACTTCAGAAGGGACCATAAACTGCTCACATGAGCTCAGAAGAGCACTCTTGGAAGAGCTGAAGGAAGAAATAGAAGAAAACATGGCCAATGTTTTTAAAAGTGTGAAAAAGGAATTCGTTGAAGATAACAACTCTTTACAAAGGAAAATTGAATGGATGAAAAAGGAAGTACAAAACCTAACTGGGAAAATTGGAAAAATGGAAAAAGGACAAAAAACTAACTGGAGAAAATAATTCTCTAAAAGGAATAATTGGACAGATGGGAAAGGGATGCAAAAGTTAACTGGAGAAAATAATTTCATAAAAATTAGAATTGGCAAGTAGAAGCTAATGACTCTATGAGACATCAAGAATCAGTTGAACAAAATCTAAATAATGAAAAGAAAGAAGAAAATGTAAAATATCGAATTGGAAAAACAACTGACCTGGAAAATTGATCCAGGAGAGAATATCTAAGAATTATTGGCCTACAAAAAAGCTGTCATGAAAAAAAGAGCTTGGACAATATCTTCCAAGAAATCATCAAGGAAAACTTCCCAGAAGTGCTAGATCCAGAAGGCAAAATAGTCATCAAAAGAATCTACCATTCACCTCCTGAAAGGGATCCCAAACGAAAAACCCCAAGGAATATTGTTGCCAAAATCCAGAACTATAAAGTGAAGGAGAAAATGCTACAGGCAGCCAGAGAGAAACCATTCAAATATCAAGGAACTACAGTCAGGATCACACAGGACCTTGCAGCTTCTACATTAAAAGACTGAAAGAATTGGAATATGATATTCCATAAGGCAAAGGACCTGGGACTATAGCCAAGAATCAATTACTCAGCAAAGTTCAGCATAACATTTCAGGCAAGGAGACTAATGTTCAATGAAATAAGGGATTTCCAGACCTTCCTGATGAAATGGCCAGAACTCAATAGAAAATTCACTCTTCAAATTCAGGTCTCAAGAGAGGCACAAAAAGGTAAACAGGTGAAAAGAAAAACTTGTTACTCAATTTGAGCAGACTGTTGACCACCCTATAAGGGAAGATAATACTTGTCAATCTTTGGAAGTATATATCTCTTATGAAATATAAAAGGAATACACATAGAGGGAGTGGATATAAAGTAAATAATGTGACGATAAAAATGTGATTTAAGCATGTGAAGGGATTGTATCAGGAGGTATGAAAAGGAGGAAGCAGAAAAAGGCAAATTATATCACAGGAAGAAGTACAAGATGATATTACACTAGAGGGAAACAGGGGAGGGCAATGAGCATTGTTTGAGAGGTACTCTGATCTTATTTGATTCAAGGAGGGAACAACAAACTTAATAAGTGTGTACATCTAACTAGCTCTATAGACAGTAGCAGAGGAAGTGGAAAAGAAAGGGGATGGGAGGTTAAAAGGCAGGAAAGGAGGAATAAGGGTAAAGGGGAGTAAGAGGGACAGGGGATGAAAGAAGGAAGGAAAGACTGCAGGACATGGTGGTCAAAAATTAGAACTCTATTCTGGAGGGGTAGGGAGAAGGGGGATCTAAAAGCACAAGTGGAGGGAAAGAAGATGGAGGGAAAAACAGAGATAGTAATCATAACTGTGAATGTGAATGGGATGAATTCTCCCTTAAGACAGTGATGGATAGCAGAATGGATTAAAAACCATAATTCAAGAAAATGTTGGTTACAAGAAACACATTTGAAACGGAGGGATACACATAGAGTAAAGGTAAAAGGTTGGAGCAGAATATATTGTGCTTCTGCTGGTATAGGAAAAGCAGGAGTAGCAATCCTAATCTCAGACAAAGTAAAAGGAGAAATAGATCTAACCAAAAGAGATAAGGAACAAACTATATCTTGCTAAAAGGCACCATAGAAAATGAAGCAAAATCATTATTAAACATAAATGGTCCAAGTGGTTTAGCATCCAAATTCTTAGAGGAGAAGTTAAGGGAGTTACAGGAAGAAATAGACAGCAAAACTGTACTCATGGGGAACTTCAACCTTCGCCTGTCTGAACTTGATAAATCTAATCTTAAAATGAACAAGAAAGAAGTTAAGGAGGTGAATAAAACTCTAGATAAGGCAGGCATGATAGATCTCTGGAGAAAACTGAGTGGGGATAGAAAGGAATATACCTTTTTCTCAGTGATACATAGTACATATGCAAAAATTGATCATATACTAGGGCATAAAAATCTCACATACCAGTAGAGAAAGGGAGAGATAGTCAATGAATCCTTCTCAGATCACAATGCAATAAAAATTATATGTAACAAAAGGCAATGGAAAGAGATTAAAGATTAATTGGAACCTAAAAAATCTAATTCTTAAGAAGGAATGGGTTAAACAACAAATCACAGAAGCAATCAACATCATTCAAGAGAATGACAATAATGAGACAACTTACCAAATCTTGTGGAATACTGCAAAAGCAGTTCTGAGGGGAAACTTTATATTTTTTGAATTCCTATATAAATGAAATAGAGAAAGAGAAGATCAAAAAATTGGGCATGCAGCTGAAAAAACTAGAAAAAGAACAAGTTGAAAATCCCCAAGTAAATGTCAAATTAAAAATACTGAAAACCAAAGAAGAGATGAATAAAACTGAAATTAAGAAAACTATTGAACAAATAAATAAAACTAAGAGTTAGTTTTATGAAAAAAACAATAAAATTGATATAGCTTTGGGTCAAGTTGATTAAAAAAAAGAAAGATGAAAAACAAATTACCAGTGCCAAAAATTAAAGGGTCAACTCACCTCCAATGAGGAGGAAATTGAAACAATAATTAGAAATTACTTTGCCCAATTTTATGCCTATAAATTCAGCAATCTAAATGAGGTGGATGATTATTTTAAAAAATATAAATAGTCAAGGTTAACAGAAATTGAACAAGCCATTAGAGAACTTTCTAGGAGAAAATTTCCAGGGCTGGATGGATTTACACGTGAATTCTAATAAATATTTGAAGAAACAGCTAATTCTCAATACTATATGGACTATTTGGGAAAATTAGGGAAGAAAGAGTCTTCCCAAATTCTTTTTATGCTACAAATATGTTTTTGATACCTAAACCAGGAAGAGCCAAAGCAGAGAAAGAAAATTATAGACCAATTTCTCTAATGAATATAGATGCAAAAATTTTAAGTAAGATTTTAGCAAAAAGAATACAGCAACTTATCATGAGAATAATATATTATGATCAGGTAGGATTCTATCACCACAAATTTCATTAATGGAACAGTATCAAATTAGGGCTAAAATTCTGAAGGATTCTTGTTTACCCACTGCTTATATCCTCAAATAGGCCATCAGTGTGCCAGGGTATTAAAGATATGTGGAATTTGACTTCATTGATATAATTATTTCTATGGGTTATTGAAGTATGAAAATAGGTGTGAATATTAGAGAGCAGACCTCAGTTTAATCCTGCCTATTACCCTATCTATTATTATACTAACTCCCAGTTTTCCTAGGTTATTCCCTACAACTTAAATTACAGATAAGTTAGTCATCCTCAGCAAAGGAGAGAATTCCAACATTAAGAATTCCCTATGCAGAGGAATTTTTAAAAATATTTAACTCTCTTCGAATTCGAATTTGTGCAGAAATCAAGAATATTGGACACTATTCATTTATTGAGGACAAGTTAAGCATGAGATACTTTGCTAAGAACTGTAGGCAAACAAAAATATTAGGAAAAAATATTGTCCTTCCCTTCATGGAACTTACAGCTTAGTTAGTTGGAAAAAATGGTTTTCAAAACCATGATGGGGTAATCTTAAAGTTAATCTTTCTTTCCTTTTGTTCTGAAGGCCAGTCCATGGAAGAGCTCATTCTGAATCATTTTTCCTGGTTTCCTCCCCCCTCCCTTTCCAGTGTGGTTTTGTTTTATGGAAAAAGTAAATCCTTGAAACATTCTGGCTTGATTCTTGACCTGCTGAGAATATGAATAGTTTTACAGAATGTAATAAAGGAACTGGGGAGATCTCTGTTGGAGAAAAGAAGCAAATTTCCTTGGATAAGGTTAAAGACTGCTATAAACCTTCTTATATTATCTTGGCAAAGCCTATAACTGAGGTTATTTAATTCTTTTGTGGGTTCAGGGATCATGGGCTTCAAAATTTACTAGTGTTGCTCGGCTGGTTTCATCTATTTTTATGCCCCATGTGACTAGACTCGGTCATCTTATTTGCATTTTGTCATGTTTCTAATAAGTATACTCTCATTATGGTCACATGAGGGAAGCCATTTGAATCAACATTGGAAAACAAAATTTAAACCTTTGCAAATATTTGGCACTAGAAAACTATAACGTCTAAATAATGGAGCAGTTATTAGCATTTCTCCATATAACTGGCATTTTAGAAATGCTACCTCTATATTGTGAAGATAATTAAACTCAGACTTCTTTTTACCATGTCCACTGATGTCAAAGGTTCTTATTTAATAGTTAATCAGAAAGGTAATGTATTGTGATTTTTCAACGTCAGTGCCTTCAATATCCAGTTTCATCAACTCACATCTATATAGTGTGTAAAATTTGGCAGAGATCTTAGAGTCTATCCCATTCTTTGGCTTAATTTGAGAGAGGAAAAAACTGAGATTCAAAGGATGACTTCCCTTTGGTGACATGATAGAGTGAGAATTAGAACCCAAGTCTCCTGACTCTATCCACTACTTTTTCAACTATATCACACTATATCAATTATAATGAGGCTTTTAGAAAAGAATTTTAAAGCTAGAAGGGATTTTTGCAGATTATCTCACCTACTACCCACATAGATTGAAAAGCTTTTGAATAGAAAAGTTAAGTGATTTAATATTTTCAAATCTAGATCTGGAAAGGACATTAGAGAATAGTGAGTTCAATGCATTAATTTTTCACTGATGAAGATATAGAGGGTCAGTTGGATTATGTGATGTGCCCCAAGTTGTACAGATAGAGCTGGAAGAGAGGATTCAAACATAGATTCTCTGACTTTAAATCTAGTAATTTATGACTATAACATAAGATCAGAGTAAGTTGGTGTCAGAGTCTCAACTAAAACCCAAGTCTTTTGGGTTTTAAGTAAGTAATTCGAGAGTAACCCTTATGGTATTGGAGCATCATTGCTGCATAGGTATTTCTAAATACATGCCACATTTTTTTTCTTTATATTGTTAGAAATGATAAATTTTCATTAGGACACATAATTTATTTTGTAAGAACAGTCTAAAGGGAGACAGGATGGTTTAACAAGAGCACTTGCTGGGATTCAGGAACTAAACGATCAGATCAGACTAATCCATAAATTGTGTCTAAGGGGTTTAAAACACACTGTGTTTCAAATACCAAGGAGATAAAATACATCATTTACTTCAGTTTGTACAGGATAAGGATAAAAAAAGAAAAAGACAATGAGGAAGGAGTTGAAAATGTTAATAGCAACGGGGAAGAGGGAAGGGAATAAATATCTACGTAGTGCTCACTATGTTTCGGATATTGTGCCAAGTGCTTTGCAAATATGATCTCATTTAATTTATTAAGGAGAATTAAAACGATAGTGTAATGTTGACCAGAGAGAACTACATTAGGAATTATATTCTAACTGGGACTCAGTCACTAACTAGTTCTGTAACCTTGCAAATATTTAGCCAATCTGGCCTTAAATGTTTTTATCTACAAAAATAGAAAGTTCCACCTCTGAAAGAAAAAAAATGATGGAAAAATTGTGAGATTTAAAAATGGAAAGATAACAATAATAATAATAATAATACATTAATCAGGAGTTTAATTAATTAGTTAATTAACATGGTGAAGACATTTTTATTTTGGGATCATTTTCTTTTATAGTTTATATGTTATGAAATAAAAGGATAATGACATCAAAAGACTTTTATTTTAAATGAAAAGTTGAGACCAATGCCCAAATGATTCAGTGTCCTGGCCTTCAGAACAAAAGGAAAGAAAGATTAACTTTAAGATTATCCCATCATGGTTTTGGAAACTATTTTTTCCAGCTAACAAAGAGAAATGAGAGCAATGCAAGAAAATCATGAAAGGTGGATCATTACCTTGCTAAAGGAGACTCAAAGAAATGCTGAAGGAAACAATATGTTTTGGAAGATATTTTTAATAATATAAAAAGAATATAGTATAAATACATAAGCAGGTGGGTGGTGACATGGATAGAGTGCCAGATAGATGGAAAACTGGTAGCATATCCGGAGTCCGGAAGATTCATCTTCTTGAGTTCAAATCTAGTCTCACACACATACTCATTTATTAGCTGCGTGACCATGGGCAAGTCATAACCCTGTTTGCCTCAGTTTCTTCATCTATAAAATTATGTGTAGAAGGCAATGTCAAAACACTCCAGTATCTCTTCCAAAAAAACCCCAAATGGGGTAAGAAACAATCTGGCATTACTGAAAATGGCTAATCAATAGCAAGACAGAATAAATATATACTTAAATCAAATTATTTTTTCCATTCACCTACACTGCTTCTACTCCAGTGCCTTACTCAGTCATGGAACTTATCTTATATTTCAAAATAGAAAGCCATTGGAACAGAAGCTCTGGTTCACCCTATTTTTGAGAAGGTGATTTTTGAAAATAATTCTATTTATCTTCCTAGTACCAGTGTAGGGAGACTGAGAGAAGCTTGTTATCTGATAGTCCGTCAGAAGATGGGTTGTTTTTATTGTTGATTTGTGGGGAAAAGGAGTAAATAGCAACTTTAAAGACACAGGATGACTACAACCTACATCAGAGGATGGACCACCAGCACTGATGAAATAATGAATTTTTGAATCTGAAAAACTTTCCATTATCTTTTTAGTCACATGAGATCTCAACTTTGGAAAGGAACTCAGAAAATTGTAAGGTTGGATTTTATGACTTCTAAGGATATTTTGAGCCACAAATCTAGTATCCTATGATTCTGGTAAAGCTTCATTATGCATAATCAAGAACCTCAAGATATATTATATATGGAAGGTAAGTTACCCATGCTTGGCAATAAAGATATTTATAAAAAAATATTCATAATAAAGATTCATGGTTTCTTATATAATTTTTTTTTCTGTTCAACATTATATGCAAGTTGAGAGGCAGAGTCAAGATGGCAGAATAGAAAGAGGCACCTACTCTATCTCTCCCCCTATAGCCCATAAAATACCTGTAAAAATGACACTAAACAAATTCTAGAGCAGCACAAACCAAAAACAACAGAGTGAAAAATATTTCCAGTCCAAGACATCATCGAAGGTTGACAAGAAAGGTCTATCGCACCAAGTACAGAGCAGAGCGCAGCCCAACTTTGGCTGCTCGGCATTGCAGGTACAGAACCAGAGCAGGCCTCAGGGGTGGAATCCCCGGCAGCAGATTACTCAACTCACAAATGCCAGAGGCAGTTTCAAAGGTCAGTGAGAAACCATTTTCACTTGGGTGAGAAGGGAATGTGGTCTGGCTCTGGCAGCCCCAAGGCAGCCACAGTTTTGTGGTACAGCATCCATTTTAGGAGCCTTCAGCCTAAAGACCCTGGGAGAATCAAGTGACTGATCTGCATCTTAGCCCTGAGTGGCAGTCCTGGGGTGGGGAGGAGAACTGTCATTGTGGAGGTAGTGGTCCTTGTGCAGATGAAACCCTACTCACAGATCTTAGGCATAAAAGCTTGTGGTTGCTTCCAGACCAAAACGCAGGACAGGGGAGGAGGAAGCTCCTCTCCATTGATTGTGTTACCTTGGAGGAATTGAGAACTACACATCCCTAAAATATACTCTCCACCTGACAAAGGACTCAAAAGTGAAGTAAGAGGCTGAGAAAATGCCCAAAAAAGGGAAAACAATGAAACTATAGGTGGTTAAATTCTTGGTGAACAGATATTTTCTTCCATCCTTTCAGATGAGGAAAAACAATACATACCATCAGAGGAAGACATAAGAGTCAGACTTCTGCATCCAAAACTTCAAAAATATGTATACAATGGTCTCAGGCCATGGAAGAGCTCAAAAAGAATTTTGAGAATCAAGGAAGGGAGGTGGAGGAAAAATTGGGAAGAGAAATGAGAGCAATGCAAGAAAATCATGAAAAGTGGATCAATAACTTGCTAAAGGAGACTCAAAGAAATGCTGAAGAAAATAAGAGCTTTAAAAATAGACTAACCCAAATGGCAAAAGAGATCCAAAAAAAATCAATGAGGAGAAGATTACTTTTAAAAGCAGAATTAGCCAAATGGAAAAAGAGGTTCAAAAGCTCACTGAAGAAAATAGTTCTCTCAAAATTAGAAGGGAGCAGATGGAAGCTAATGACTTTATGAGAAACCAAAAAAAGAATAACTATAAAACAAAACCAAAAGAATGAAAAAAATTTAAGATAATCTGAAATACAACAGAAAAGAGAAATTTTAAATGACTTACTAAAGTTGAACTGTTTACATTCCTACACGGAAAGATGATATTTGTAACTCTTGAGATTTTTCTCAGTATTGAGTAGTCTATAGATACAGACAGAGGGCACAGGGTGAACTGAATAGTAAGGGATGATATCCATAAAAATAAAATTAAGGGGTGAGAGAGGAATATACTGAGAGGAGAAAGGTAGAAATGGAAAGGGGCAAATTATCTCTCACAAAAGAGGTAAGACAATGCTTTTTCAAAAGAGGGGTAAAAAGGGAAGTTAGAGGAAATAGTGAAGCTTACTCTCATCACATTTGCCTCAAGGAGGGAATAACATGCACACTCAATTTGCTATGAAAATCTAACTTATACTACAGGAAGCTGAGGATGAATTGGATAAGTGGGCTTTGTGGAGGATGATATAAGAGCAAAAGAGGAGGAAGGAATAATTAGAAGTCAGCACTTTTGGGGAGGAACAAGATCAAAAGTGAGAACAGAATAAATGTGGGGCAGGAAGGGATGGAGGGAAATATAGTTAATCTACTACAGCATGACTCTAATGAAAGTCTTTTGCAAAATTGTATATGTATAGCCTATATTGAGTGACTTACCTTATCAGTGGGGATGGATGGGGAAGGAGGGAGAGAAGTTGGAACTCAGTGTTTTAGAAATGAATATTGAGGATTGTTTTTGCATGTAACTGAGAAATAAGGGATACAGGTAATTGGGTGTAGAAATCTATATTGCCCTACAAGAAAAGAGAGAAGATGGGGATAATGGAAGGGTGGGGTGTGATAGAAGGGAGGGTAGAATGGGGGGATGGGTAATGAGAATGCATGGTATCTTGGGGTATGGGAGGGGAGAGACGGGGAGAAAATTTGGAACTCAAAATTTTGTGGAAATGAGTGTTAAAAATTAAAATGAACAAATAAATAGAAAAAATTTGAAAAAAATTATACACAAGTCTATCCTTTTTAAATTTTTTGAAGCTCACTGAATTCTAAATAAAAAAATACAAAATACGAAAACAGAGGTGATAATGATTATCAAATACTACTCTGTTTTCACCAAAATGGGTCATGAAAAACAAGCTTTACTTTCTTTTTTATTGTATCAGCAGATCAATAATGTTACAGGTATAATTTATTTTGATTTTTGCAAAGTATTTGATAAAATTTCTCATGTTATTATGAAAAAATGGAGAAATGTGAACTACTTGATAATACAGTTAAATCAAACTTGAATTGCTCAATTTAGACGTCAGTTGTTTAATGTTTCAAGGCCTAATTGTCAGCTCCCAGTGAATGCCCCAAGAATCTGTACTGTTTAAAGATTTTATAAATAATTTCAATTAAAGCATAGATGGCATATTCATTAAATCTGTCTATAGAATAATTTTACAAGGCATAGAAAACAAATGTGGAAACAGTCAGGACTTAAGAACATTTTGATATGCTTGAGCATTAGGCTGAATCTGATATGATGAAATCTACCAGGGATAAGTATACAATCTTAAATTTGCATTCCTAAAGCAACTGTTACAAGTACCTGATAGAGTAAACATCAATAGTAGTCTGCATGAAAAGTGTCTGGGAGTTTTAGTGTACTCCAAGCTCAATATGAGATAACGACGTGGCAGCAAGAAAAAAGTTAATGAAATTGTGCTCAGTTATGGGAACCACAGTTTAATGAGGTCAGTGATAAACTGGAGAACATGCAGAGAGCAATGTCTTAAACTGGATGTCCAGAAACATCTTAAACTCAATATTTCCAAAATAAAATTCATTCTCTATTCTCCTAAATCCTACCTCCAACCTTTGTTATTGCTACAAAAAGCTGGATTATACTCCCAATTCCTCAGACTAGCATCTTAAGTATTATCCTCAATTCATATCTCTCATCTCCTATTTCTAATCTCTTGTCATGGCTTGTTATTTCATGTTTGAGACATTTTTCAAATACACTCCTCCCACCACCAGACACACCTTTTCTCCTCTGATACTGCCACCACTCTGGGGTAGGTCCTCATTATCTCATAGCTGGCTGTTCTATTGCCATAGCTTACTGGTTGGTTTACCTGCCTCAGTTTACCTCTCCTCACTCCATTCAGTGGCAGCAAGGTGATCGAGCAGATGGAGCACTGAGCCTGGAGGCAGGAAGACAAGTTCAAATTTAGCCTCAGACACATACCAGCTGTGTGATTCTGGACAAAAAACTAAACCTTTGTTTATCTTACATACCTCAACTGTAAAAAGGAGAAAAATATAGCACCTACTTTGCATGGCTGTTGTAAGTATCAGATGTGTTGAAATCTGTAAAGGTCACAGTGCAATGCCTAGAATATAGTAAGAATGATACAATTGCTTACTTGTTACCTTCCCTTTCCCCCAAAGTCATTTTCCTAAAGCACAGATCTGGCTATATCACTCCTTACATACACATTCAATAAACTAGAACAACTCCTTACCACCTCCAGGATTCATTTCAAAATTCTGCTTGGTGTTCAAAGCCCTTTGTAATCTAGATACCTCATACTTTTGTAGTCATCTAAAATGTTAGACTCCATCGTATAATCTGCATTCCAGTGACACTGACCTCTTTCCAGTCCCATGAACAAAACACTTCATCTCTCAACTTCAAGTATTTTCTCCTGTCTTCCATCCTCAGAATGCTTTCCTAACTCATCTCAGTCAGCTTCCCTGGCTTTCTCTGAGTCACAATTAAAACCTAATCTTCTATAGAAAACCTGTCCTAATCTCTCTTGACTCTAGTGCATTCCCTCTCTTAATCATGTTATCTACCTTGTATGTAGTTTAAACATATTAGTTTACTTGTCCCCTTCATTAGACTGTGAGCTATGTAAGAATAAGACAGTATTTTGCTTCGTTTGCGATACCTAGGATTTATTCAGTGCTTAGTACATAGTATATGTTTCAAAATATTGACTGATTTAATGGTGCAAGGTCTTGAATAGATTTCATGTGAGAAGAGTTAAAAGAACTAGATACATTTAATCTCAGGAAGAGAATTCAAGGGATGTAAGATAGCTTTCTTCAGGATATTTGCAAGGTTGTCACTTGGAAGAGGGGCTAGATGTTCTGTTTGGATGCAGTTATCAAAACTGTGATTCATGGGTAGAAATTGCAGAGAAAAATTTAGGCTTGATGTCAAAGCTTCTCCAAAAGGGTAGGGGTGGCTTGAGGAGATCCATGGTTTCCTTTCATCAAAAGTATTCATTCAGTGGCTTTTATCAGGGATTCTTCTCAGGAATAGATTGAGCTACATAACAGCTGATGTGCTATCTTCTTTGAAGTCTAATCAACAGCTACCTGACAGTTTTCCAAATGTATGAAAGTACATACATTTCTGCTTTTGTAACAGAAGCAGATCAAATAAATTTAATCACTATGGTTAAGGTGGGTATTCTTAACCCAGCAAGGGCTAGAGGAAATCACAAAAGGCAAACAAACAATTTTGAATAAATAAAATCAAAATTCTTCTGTACAAATAAATCTAAAGTATCAAAGATGAGAAATGATCAACAGGGAAAGACATCTTTAATTCAAATATGTTTTATGTCTTTTTCATTATATGTAGACAATAAACAGAAATATATAGGGCATTCCCCATTGGAGAAGTGGTCAATGGATATGAACAGATATTTTGGGGAAAAAGGGTTAAAACCTATTAACAATCATGTAAAATATTCTAAATCATTGCTAATAAGATAAATACAAATCAAAGCAACTATAAGGCATCAATTCAAATCCAACAAACAGACAAAATGACAAGTCAGTGCTTGGGGATGTAGATAATCAAATAATGAATTATTAGTAAAAACTGTGAATTGATCCAACAATTCTGGAAAGCAACTTGCAGTTCAAATGAATTGACTAAGATGTCCCAATACTTTGACCTTGAGATTCCACTGGTAGGCCTTTAATTTTAAGTAGTCATTGACAAAGAGAAGGACTGCAACATTCATTAAAATATTTATGGCAGCATATTTTTGGGTAGTAAAGAACTGGAAAAAATAGTCCATCAATTGTTGAAAAGCTAAGCAAATTGCAGTTCATGAATGTATAGGGCATTATTGTGTTGTAAAAAATAACAAGCATGAATGCAAAACAAAATGGAAATTTATATTATATGATGTAAAGCCAAGTAAATAGGATCAGAAAAGCATTATTCAACACGATGAAAACAAAGTAAATGGAAGCAATAACTACCCTCCAAATTCTGAATATTGGGAAATCATAAAGAACATATTTGGTCCTAAAAAAGAAATATGAGAAAATAAATCTTTCCTCTCCTTTGCAAGTATCATCAGGTTCAGATATAAAACACTTCATATGACATCAGGTTCTGTATGTTTGTAATATGTTGATTAGTAAAAAGAAAATATATTTATCAATAACTTTCAATATGCTAGTTATTCTTCTCAGGAAAATTTTCTAGCTTAACATCTACTTTAAAATGTGATGGCCAGGACTGAAAAATATGCTCCAAATAGTGGAAAGAGAAATAGGTTTATAATCAAAAGATTCAGCTTTAAATTTGCTTTCCCCCACTTATTACACATGTGACTAGATATAATAAACCATTTTGATCTTAGTTTTCATAACACTTAAACATGAGTTTTGGACTAGAAGACGTTGAAAGACCATTCCAAACTTGTAGGCAGATGACCTTCCTAATTTTGGACCCCAACCATCTCTTAATGCAACCTAAGATACCTTTAGTTTGGATACTAAATCACACCATTATCTCATTCTGAAAATTTTAGTCCTCTAAAATCTCCAAATTTCTTTAAAGAAGTACCTTTGCCAATCTATAGATCCTGCCTGATCACTCATTTTTATATCACTTTAACACAATTGTAGAGTTGCAATTAGTTACTTCTATAATCCCTTCAATGTACAAATCTATGATGCTATGCTATTGCTTACCCCTATTAAATTTCTTGTTATTACATTTTCCTCAAATTTCTACCCTGTTGGCATGGCATGTATCCTGGTTCTCTCATGCCACTGTGTTTGCTAGCCTCCCAAGTTCTGTGGTTTCTTCAAATTTCATAAGCATAGTCTCTAACCTTTACCTAAGTTTATTGATAAGGTGTTAAATAGCACAGAGATTTTTTAGCCCCATTACTTAACTAGTTTCAAGTACTTCTACATGTACCACTACTTATGCTAGTATGCTGCAATTTTTTTGGTTGCATAAATCTATCAGTATTTTTTTAATGTGCAATAAAAATAGCAATTTATTTATACATAGTAATATACTAAAATAATACTACATATTAGGCACATTATAAATCAAGAAAAAAATAAAAGTATGGTAAAACAAAATTATAATTTAAAATAATTTCATGATCGAAAAACTTTAAAAAAAAATTTTCCTAATTAGACATTATTGAAAGTCAACTCTACCTATTTTACAAGTTTTTCATTGCATCAAGATGAGGCCTCTGGAAGAGTCTGTAGAATGGAATGAGCTAACAGGGACAAAGAATTATTACCCTTTTACCTCTTTCAAACTAAGAGTGGTTTAGTTTTCACTTTTAACAACAACAGAAATTAGTAGTGGCACATTCAAAACATTTAAAGAAAGTGTTTATATGTTGTTTTCAAGGAAATTAGCCAGAAAAAGTCATCTCTGGCCATAGAAAACAAAGCACACCATAGAAGGATGCAGTTACTAAGGGAATCACTCTTTGTTATTTCCCTTGTACCTCGCTGAGAGTCAAGTGTCAGGTTGGTGATTTCTCTCTCCGCCTCAACACATTAGCACTGTTGTCTGGCAGCAGAGGAACTCACCATGTAGAAGAAATCTCACTGAACACAGAGAAAGTCTGAAAGATTTAGCTGCAGAGAGGAGCAAGACCAGGGAGCCCAGAGGAGCACCAAACAGCCTGGAATACTTATTGTACTTACAGGGAATAGCATAAGAGCACCATAATATGAACCTGAGGTCCTGAAGAGCCAGAGATATGAATCAAATCTGGTTGGCCATCCATTCTTTGGAAAAGAGGCATTACACCCTCCTAAGTAGAAAATTCTACATGAAACCAGAAGCTAAAATGAGAGATCTGCTCCACAACGTTGTATCTAGTGGAGCTACAGCTAATGACGTTCCCAGGAACATCAAGACCCCATCAAGCTGCATCTGAGAACAATTCCCAGAAGAGCCTATAAACCATGCCCACACATCTGGCAAAGACAGCACATTCAATAGAGATTGTAGGGAAAAGACCTGGCAGGAATAGTGTGTTAACATTTTCTTCAGATGTACATAAATAGGATTCAAGGCAATAGTTTTTCCTTCATGTGTCCTTACTAGCCTTTCCCTACCCTAAAATGACTCTGGTTGATTTGAGTTTTGGACAAAGGATTAAAACCGTTTTTCTGTGAAAGTATATTTTAAAATATAGTCATTTATTTTCAATACAAAAAAGACCATATTAATTCCTTTTTCCCCACTTTTGCATTTACTGGAGCTCTTTAATCCTACTGCCCACACAACACCTGCCACTGCACTAACTACCAGTTCACAGAATGATTTAGTCATGGTGCCTTGAAAATATTACACATTGCAACTACTTATTAGAAATTGTAATTTGTCATTGTTTCTTTAAAGGTTTGCATTGAGATACATAAATTAAACTTAAATTTAGCTCATATTGTTTCCTCATTTTTCCTAATAACTATTGTAATGGAAGTGTGTAACCCTTCTGCAATCTGATTATTAAAATCCCTTAAAATTCTGTAATATGTACATACAGTACTCCTTTATTAAAAAGCTTGTGGAAAATTACTATCACTAATACAAACACAGTAATTGTGCTTGTCTTCTTAGCACTTTATAAGATTTCTTCATCATCATAAATTGGTTCATGGAGTAAAAAACTAGAAATTTAAAGCAAAATCTAGAAAAATTAGACAGAACAAGAGGCTTCTCTAATAAAATTTTTAGAATAATTGATTTAGGAAACAAAAAAGAAATATTTGCTCATGAAATATGAAATATACCTCACATAACACATCTTTTTAGTGACATTTTTAATACAGAATTTAAAATACTCTCAATAGAGTCTTGTTAGAGTTGCTTTTCAAAAAAAATATTTAATGGAGTGGAAAGTTTACTAAAATAAATGTATTCAACATTTTAATTGATTCATAATGTCATCAATGTAGGCAATCTTTAACATCAGTTGTTACTATCTAACAAAAACATTCCCAAATAACTTGATGTGGGACTAAAAGTGGAAATTCAAGTCGGAAATTCAGTCTCAGAAATTTTAACATAGTTAGATTGCTTCCAGCCATGAGCAACTTATGAACAGTTGCAGTGAGGGGAATAGAGAGACAGTATAGCACCTAACAAAATTCTTTGAAGGAACAGTGCAAATTAATAGGTTCTTTAATACTTTGATCCACAAGCATACAAATGATTGTCTACAAAAGAAAAATGGAAAAACCATCAAAATGATTAAAGATATAAAGGGCCAAATCTTTCTTGGAGATGCTGGGGAAATTCACTAAACTTTGAAAAGGAAAAATTTTAGTCCGTGCAATTGTTTTTAGCATAAACATCAGAAATGGAGCACCAGTGCTTAGAGTTCTGAAATCATCCTTATCATGAAGTGCATGTGTATATCTAGAAAAGTTCACTGGAAATTCCAAAAGGTATAGAATTTTTTTCTGGACTTCTGGCAGTCAGAAGCTGTTTTGATCTTCTCACCTCTCTATTTCATAATGATCTTATCTATTTTCATTCTGAAATGTTTGTATATCTACATACTGAAAGTTGGTTTTTCAAGTGCTCTTTCCATATACTTGAATTTTCTATTAGGTATTTCCATTAAGAAATTACTTGGCAAGGGGGGAGGAGCCAAGATGATGGAGTAGAAATATTCACATATGCCAGCTTCAAACCCACAGCCCATAAATTACCTGTAAAGAGGAACTCCCAACAAATTCTGGAGTAGTGGAAGCAGAACAATAATGGAGTGGAGGAGATTTCTGTTCCAGAGAGCCCTGAAAAATCGACAACAAAGGTCCATCGCACACCGGACCCGGAGCAGAGCCCAGCCCTGCCTTGGCCACGTGGCACTGGGAGGACCAGATCCGAGCAGACTTCAAGGACAGAATCTCCAGGGGATGCAAAGGTCCCTCAACCCACAGGCAATATAGGTCAGTGAGAGAGACTTCTGGGCTGGCTGAGAGGGGAGAGGGGTGTCTCCATAACTCGAGCCCCCTCAGGAGGCAACAGAGGACAGGGGGTCCCAAAGCAGACGGGAGCTTGGATCCATTACTGAAGGTCTCTGCATAAACCCACTGAAGGAACTGAGCCCTGTGTGGCAGCCCTGCCCCCACCGGATCACTTATACTTAATCTCTCAGTGAATAGCATCCCCTCCACCCTCACTGAAAGCCCTGAGGCTGGGAAGCAGCATTTGAATCTCAGACCCCAAACACTAGCTAGGCAGATCTGGAGGGGAGGCATGGGTAGAGAGGAATCTCAGAATTCAAGTAACTGGCTGGGAAAATGCCCAGAAAGGGAAAAAAAAATAAGACCATAGCAGGTTACTTTCTTGGTGAATAGATATTTCCTCCTTTCCTTTCTGATGAGGAAGAACAATGCTTAACATCAGGGAAAGATGTAGAAGTCAAGGCTTCTGTATCCCAAACATTCAAAATAGATATTCAATGGGCTCAGGCCATGGAAGAGCTCAAAAAGGATTTTGAAAATCAAGTTGGACAGTTGGAGGAAAAACTGGGAAGAGAACTGAGAGAGATGAAAGAAAAGCATGAAAAACGGGTCAATACCTTCCTAAAGGAGACCCAAAAAAATGCTGAAGAAAATAACACCTTGAAAAATAGGCTCACTCAATTGGCAAAAGAGGTTCAAAAAGCCAATGAGGAGAAGAATGCTTTCAAAAGCAGAATGAGCCAAATGGAAAAAGAGGTTCAAAAGCTTACTGAAGAAAATAGTTCTCTCAAAACTAGAATGGAACAGATGGAGGCTAATGACTATTTTCGAAGTCATTTGCAAAACTACACAGATAGGGCCTATATTGAATTGCCTGTCTTCCCAAAGGTAATGGGGGAGGAGAGGGAGGGATGGAACTCAAAGTTTGGAACTCAAAGTTTTAGGAACAACTGTTGAGTATTGTTCTTGCTACTAGGAAATAAGAAATACAGGTAATGGAGAATAGAAAGTTATCTGCCCTACAGGATAAACGAGAAGATGGGTACAAGGGAAGGGAGTGATGATAGAAGAGAGGGAAGATGGTGATAGGGTAAATTAGAATGCTTGGTGTGTTGGGGTGGGAGGAGCGGACAAATGGGGAGAAAAATTTGGAACCCAAAGTTTTGTGAAAATGAATGTAAAAAGTTAAATAAATAAATTTATAAAAAAAAAGAAATTACTTAACAAATATTTATTAAGTGCCCATTATGTGCCAGGCACAGATCTAGGTAGTAGGGTTAAAAAATACATAAAAAAAACAGACCATACCTTCAAACCTTCAAAATACTTATATTTCATGAGGGAAGAAAATGTGTTATGCATATATGTATGTGTATGTATACATACACACATACATGTATATATACACATACACAGTGCATGTATTATATATATACAACATATGCATTGTGTGCAATGTAGTCATATATGCACATGAATGTTTATGTGTGCATATAAATTTTGTGTATGCAAATACATATTTTGTGTATGAGCTAATATAATCTAATCTCATTCATATGACAGACAATTTACTTCATGTTAATATAGCTAAAATAACAATGAAATACTATTAGCATGGGAAAAAAAACTGCAAAGAAATGTTCAAAGAGCAAGATGTTTCAGCTTGATTTTCCTTCCATTACCCTTATCTTTCAAACTACTAGATTGGGAAAGAGAATTCTGTGTCTTAGAACCTGGCATTGTTACCTCAGCAAAGATAATGAATAGGTAAATACACTGAAGGTCAGCATGCCCTCCTGTATATTCTCACTGGGTCTGGGGGAAATTCATGGTGTTGCCAGCCCAATTATCTCATGTTGAGTCTACCTCTTGTTTTCCCATCTGCTCTAGCCTCACAATATTTCATGACCCTG
Source organism: Bettongia penicillata ogilbyi (assembly GCA_023548195.1). NCBI lineage: Eukaryota > Metazoa > Chordata > Mammalia > Diprotodontia > Potoroidae > Bettongia > Bettongia penicillata. The sequence goes on from JAJHZJ010000401.1 coordinate 124,255, forward strand.
CCTGACTTTCCCTAGTTCTCCAGCTCTTGCTTTTCTCTGTGATACTTGGCTCTAGGAGCACTATTAGTGGAATCCCACTGTATTTCAACTGGTTTGAAGAAATGATAAAAAAGGAGGGAGCAGACCTTTCTGTCACATCAATGGCCACAGAATGAAGGCTGTGGAAGGAAGTAAGGAAGGAAAAACGAAGAAAAGAAGGAAGGAAGAAATAAAGAAAGGAAAGAAGTTACAAGAAAGGCAAGAAAGAAAGAAAGAAAGAAAGAAAGAAAGAAAGAAAGAAAGAAAGAAAGAAAGAAAGAAAGAAAGAAAGGAAGGAAGGAAGGAAGGAAGGAAGGAAGGAAGGAAGGAAGGAAGGAAGGAAGGAAGGAAGGAAGGAAGGAAGGAAGGAAAGAAGGAAGGAAGAAGGAAGGAAGGAAGAAAGGAAGGAAGGAAGGAAAGGAGGAAGGAAGAAGGAAGGAAGGAAGGAAGGAAGGAAGGAAGGAAGGAAGGAAGGAAGGAAGGAAGGAAGGAAGGAAGGAAGGAAGGGAGAGATTTCATGAAATATACACCATACATATACTCTGTCTTCCTCATGCCTGGCTGAAGACATAGGAAAGCTGGTTCTAAAAACACACATGATAACATCAAAAGAAGAAAAAAGGCCTTAATAAAATACATTCTCCATTAAAGTTTGAAAAAAATTAAAAGTTAAAAATTTCAGTATTTTCCCTTAATGTAATAGAAAGCAGTTATTTGAATCAAGGAACTAAAATTAAATGTAATGGATGCAAATCAGCAGCTTTTTTTCCTTAGAGCCAGGATAAAGGAAATTAGTCTGTTTTCACTACTGCTGTTTCACTTAGTTCTGGAAAATATAATTATAGGAATAAGACAAGAAAAACGAGGTGGAGAAAATAATAATTGATGTCCACGGTGTTAATATATTATTTTATATTTAAACTATTTTTTAATCTAGATTTCACTAGAGTAAGGAATATGCAGTTGGGCAATTCCTCAGCTGCAACCAGGTCACACCTATCAGATTGGTTATCACAAAACAGGAAAATGATAAACGTTGGAGAAGATGTGGGAGAGTTGGTAAACTAATACATTGATGGTGGAACTCTGAGCTGATCCAGCCATACTGGAGAGCAATCTGGAATTATGCACAAAAGGCTTTAAAAACGTGCATACCTTTTGACCCAGAAATACCACCTCTACGACTGTAATCCAAAGAGATCACTTTATTTTTTTTTATTTTTATATTTTTTTAAACATAAATTTATTTATTAAACTTCTTACATACATTTTCACAAATTTTTGGGTTCCAAATGTTCTCCCCATTTATCCGCTCCCTCGCCACCCCAATACACTGAGCATTCTAATTTACCCCATCACCAATCTGCCCACTCTTCTACCATCCTTCCCTTCCCATGACCCCATCTTCCCTTTTGTCCTGTAGGGCCAGATAACTTTCTATTCCCCATTATCTGTATTTCTTATTTCCTAGTAGCAAGAACAGCACTCAACAGCTGTTCCTAAAACTTTGAATTCCAACTTCTCCCCATCTCTCCCTCCCCACCCATTCCCTTTGGGAAGGCAGACAATTCCATATAGGCCATATCTGTGTAGTTTTGCAAATGGCTTCGAAAATATTGGTGTTGTGTAAGACTAATTATATTTCCCTCCATCCTATCCTACCCCGATTGTGTCTATTCTCTCTTTAGATCCTGGCCCTCCCCGAGTGTTGATTTCAAATTACTCCCTCCTCCTGTTGCCCTTCCTTCCACCATCCCCCCCTCCCTGCTTATCTCCTTCTCCCCCACTTTCCTGTATTGTAGGATAGGTTTTCATACCAAAATGAGTGTGCATTTTATCTCTTCCTTTAGTCGAATGTGACAAGAGTAAACTTCAAGTATTTTTCTCAGCTCTCCTCTTTTTCCCTCCACTAAAAAGTCTCCTGCTTGCTTCTTGAATGAGAGAATGAGAGACAATTTGCCCAATTCCATTTCACCCTGTCTCCTCCCAATACATTTCTCTTATACATTTACCTTAATTTTTTAAAGATATGATCCCATCCTATTCAATTCACTCTGTGCTCCCTGTCTCTGTGTGTGCATGCGTGTGTGTATGTGTGTGAAGTGTTATATTCAGTTTTGCCGGGTAGGTGATTCTTGGTTTTAGTCCTAGTTCCTTTGACTTCTGGAATATCCTATTACACGCTCTTCAATCCCTTAATGTAGAAGCTGCTAGATCTTGTGTTATCCTGATTGTATTTCCACAATACTGGAATTGTTTCTTTCTAGCTGCTTGCAATATTTTCTCCTTGACCTGGGAATTCTGGAATTTGGTCACAATGTTCTTAGGAGTTTCTCTTTTTGGATCTCTTTCAGGTGGTGATCGATGGATTCTTTCCATACTTATTTTGCCCTCTGTTTGTAGAATATCAGGGCAGTTTTCCTTGACAATTTCATGAAAGATGATGTCTAGGCTCTTTTTTGATCATGGCTTTCAGGTAGTCCCATAATTTTTAAGTTGTCTCTCCTGGATCTATTTTCCAGGTCAGTTGTTTTTCCAGTGAGATATTTCACATTCTCTTCCATTTTTTCATTCTTTTTCTTTTATTTGGTGATTTCTTGTTTTCTCATAAAGTCATTAACCTCCATCTGTTTCATTCTAATTTTGAGAGAACTCTTTTCTTCAGTGAGCTTTTGAACCTCTTTTTCCATTTGGCTAATTCTGCTTTTGAAAGCATTCTTCTCCTCATTGGCTTTTTGAACCTCTTTTGCCAATTGAGTGAGCCTATTTTTCAAGGTGTTATTTTCTTCAGCATTTTTTGGGTCTCCTTTTCCAAAGTATTGACCCGTTTTTCATGCTTTTCTTGCATCTCTCTCATTTCTCTTCCCAGTTTTTCCTCCACCTGTCCAACTTGATTTTCAAAATCCTTTTTGAGCTCTTCCATGGCCTGAGCCCATTGAATATCTATTTTAAATGTTTGGGATACAGAAGCCTTGACTTCTACATCTTTCCCTGATGTTAAGCATTGTTCTTCCTCATCAGAAATGAAAGGAGGAAATATCTGTTCACCAAGAAAGTAACCTGCTATGGTCTTATTTTTTTTTCCCTTTTCTGGGCATTTTCCCAGCCAGTTACTTGACTTCTGAGATTCCTCTCCACCCCTGCCCCACTAGTGTTTGGGATCTGAGATTCAAATGCTGCTTCCCGCCTCAGGGCTTTCAGTGGGGGAAGGGCCTGCTATTCAGTGGGATTAAGTTCAAGTGCTCAGGTGGGAGCAGGGCTGCCACACAGGGCTCAGTGCCCTCAGGGGATTTATGCAGAGATCTTCAACAATGTATCTGAGCTCCTGTCTGCTTTGGGAGCCAGGGTCTGCTGCTTCCTCCTGAGGGGGTCTGAGTTATGGAGACACCCTGCTCCCTTCTTGGCCAGCCCAGAAGTCTCTCTCACTGACCTGTAGTGCCTGTGGTTTGAGGGACCTTCGCGGCCACCAGAGATTCTCTCCCTGAAGCCTGCTCAGATCTGCTCCTCTCGGGGCCACACGGCTAAGACAGGGCTAGGCTCTGCTCTTGGTCTGGTGTGTGATGGACCTTTGTTGTTGCTTTTTCAGGGCTCTCTGGAACAGAAATCTCTTTCACTCCATTGCTGTGCAGGTTACACTGCTCCAGAATTTGTTGGGAGTTCCTCTTTACAGGTAATTATGGGCTGTGGGTTCAGAGCTAGCATATGTGAATCTTTCTACTCCGCCATCTTGGCTCCTCCCCGCAAAGAGACCACTTTAAAAAAAAGCTCTCTTTGTAGTGGCCAACAAGTGGAAATTGAGAGGATGTCTGTCAGTTAGGGAATGTCTGAAGAAGTTGTGTTATGTGAATGTAATGGAATACTATTGTGCTATAAAAAAGGATGAACAGGCAAACTTCAGAAAAATCCATAAAGACTTATATGAACTGATGCTGAGTGAAGTGAGCAGAACCATCAGAATATCATACACAGTAATAGCCACAGTGTGTGAGGACTGATTTCGATAGACTTAGCCCTTTCAGCAATGCACGGACCTAAAAGATTTCCAAAGGACTCATGATGCAAAATGTCATCCATATCCAGGAAAATAACTGAGTAGGAACACCGAATGAAGCAGACTATTTTCTCTTTTGTTATGTTTTGTTTTTCTCATATTCCTCTCTTTTGTTATTATTTTTCTATACAGCATGGCTAATGTGAAAATGTGTTTAATTGGAATGTATACGGAGAGCCCATGTATGATTGCATGCTGCCTTGGGGAAGGAGGGGAGAAGGAGGAATTATCTTGGGGAAGGAGGGGGAGAAAATCTAAAACTTATGGAAATGAATGTTGAAAACTAAAAGCAAATAAGTTAATAAATTTTCGGGAAAAAAATCCCTCATAATGAAAATCAGCAACTTCCAAGTAAATTATAAAATTATCTGGAACAATGAAAGGCTAATTTACTTGCTCCTGTTTGAAGTAGTTTATTTATAAGAAGTTTATTTATTTTTTATTTATTATTTACAATAATAGTCTATTTAGAACTCAGATCTTTCAGAATCTAAGGTTGACACTCTATACACTATGAAAAAGTGAAATAATTCCTACAGGGAATATCTTCATAAATGTAATAGAATATAAAATAAATCCACAAATTTTCTATACCTCTACATATTCCTAATTAATGGAGGAGGGCAGAAGAGACTAATAGAATGTGTTAAATAATTGAGGAAGACAGATACAAACCAGACATATAAAGTACAAAGCATAGAAATAGATGGGAAACAAATAATTAGATAGTTAAGCAAAGCTAAAACAATAAAGATGACTATATTATCCAAATTTTTCAATAAACAGTTCTCACAAAAATTTGATATGCAAAATTTATAAGAAATTGACAAAATTTTTTGTAAGAACCATTCTTTAATAAATACTACAGCAAGGAATGCTAGAGAGTAGGTGTCAAAATAATAGATATAAGTATCTATAATTCCACAAAGTTGTTCAATTTTCTGATAACAAGACAAATATAAATTAATTTTGACATACTTCCTGATAATCCATAAAATTGTCAAGGATAGTAAAAGAACAATATCAATGCCAATGTGGCTATGGAAAAGCTAGTCAAATGCTTATGGAGCTCTGGAAAGATATCTTCGTTCTGGACAGTAATAGGGAATTATACAGTAAGAGCTATAAAACTATTCATATACTTCAAGCGAGTGATCCCAGTACTAGGGATATGTACTAATGAGGTTTTTGGCAGGAGGTAAAGACTTATTTTTAAAAACCAAACCAAATAAAACAAAACTATTCCTGATATTACCATTTATTCTAGTGGAAGAACTACAAGTCAACTGTCTACAATGAATGGAGACTGAACAAAATAGATCATATGCATACATAAAGGTAATTTTTTTGTACTATAAGCAATTAATTTAATGAAGAATAGGAGAAATAGAAATAGAGAAACTACAATGAAAATGACAAACAGAACAAAACCATGAGAACCGCATATGTACTAAGTGAATATACATGCTTTTTAAAATTACAGCAAAAATCTGAAAAATACAGAAAGAAGAGATTCAGAATTGGTTACCGAAATATACGTGATGACTTTGTTACAAACTTATTACAATTAATGTACTTTAAAAGTAAAAATACAAAAACCAGAGAAACTCTCTGATATAAGTAAGGCTTTTTCTTTTTTTGTTTTCTCTTATTCTTTATTTATGGACACTTACACTTGTCAAACAACATGAACAGAGAAGAGGAAGACAATATGAAGTTGGAAAGTACTATTAGCAACTGGATGTCAAGAGAGGTAGGAAAGGTCTTCTGAAGATGGTGGGATTTAAATAGTCTCAAAGAGAGCCAGACAAAACAAATGGTAAAGCTGAGGAAAAAGAACATTCTAGGCATGCTGAGAGAGAAAGGACAAATGCACTAAGATTGTAGGAATGTCATATTAGAGGAAATACAAGTCCTCCAGCATAGGTGAATCATGGAGTGAATGGAGGAAAATAAAGTGTAAAAGGACTGAAAGCCTTGGAAGAGAGAAGGTTAAAAATAGCTTTGAATCTCAAATAGAGGATCCTAGAGATAATAGTCACTCACTATAGCTTCTTGAGTAGGAGGATTATGTGGTTAGACCTATGTTTTAGAAAGAATGACCTTGTCAGCTGAGAGGTGGATGAACAGAAGGGGAGAAAATATGTGAGTAAAGGAAACAAGTTAGAAGGCTCTTGCAATAAACCAAGCAAGAAGTGATGAGGGTGAGAATTAAGATGATGACTATGAGTAGAGTGGAGACAATGAGAACTATATAAGAGATACCTTGAAAATTGAAATACCAAGATTTGTCAATGAATTAAATATATAGAGTGAGAATGAGCAGTCAAGCATAATATTGAAGTTGTAAGCCTGGGCATCTGATGTCTTAAGTAATAATAAAGAAGTCTGAAAGAGGAGAAAACATGAGAGAAGAGAGATGGTATACTTTGTTTTAGACATGATTCATTTGAGATGACGATCATATCCATTTTGAGATATCCAGAAGACAACTGGAAACGTGATGCTAAGAGATGGGGGCCCTACTGATAATTCATAGTTATTATTCACCTCTCTGGGGCTCATTTTCTTATTAGTGAGCTAGGCTATGTAGAGTATTATCTACACCTAACAAAGAAGAATGGTTTTACAGTCTTCAGGTGTGAGATCTTCCATTAGGATTTTTTCATAAAAACGCAACAGCTAATGGTAATTATTTCTTAGAGATTAATAGGCAAGGAAAGATTGGAATGATATAAATTTTCTAACCTCAGGCCATCTTTGAATAGCATAACCATTCCCTGGAAATGCTGTATAGTTCAGTCAAATCACTCTCTATCATGAACAAAATCTTCAAGTGGAACTGGGTATATAAATATTTGGGAATCTGAGAGTTATGACTGCTCTCCTAACTCTATCCAGCCCTCTGAGAATCAGATTCACCACTAAACCATCAGTAACGATACATCCATGTCACTTAGTGTGAGAAAGAAAGAAAACCAAAAAAGAGAGAAAAGAGAGATCAGGATTGAGAGGTAAAATGAAAAAATGAATAAAAGAGAGGAAAGAGAAGAATGTAAAGGAAGAAAAAAAACAGAAAAAGAAAAGGAAGTTATAAGGGGAAATAGATCAAGTGGAGAATATAAGAGAAAGTGTTGTTTCTCATTTGTTTCAGTCATGTACAACTTTTTGAGACCCTATCTGGGTTTTCTTGACAGAGATACCAGATAGGTTTTCCATTTCCTTTTTCATCTCATTTTACAGTTGAAAAAACTGAGACAAATAGGGTTAAGTGACTTGCCCAGGGTCACACAGCTAGTAAGTGTTTCATGTTAGATTTAAATCCATAAAGATGAGTCTTTCTGATTCCAAGCCTACTGCTCTATCCACTGTGTCACCTAATCGCCCCCAAGAGAAAGCAAGAGGGAAAGAAAAATGGGAAGAGAACATAAGGAAATGTAGAAGACATTGGGTTTATTTTCAAATTCTTAATGACACCATGATGATACTCACTTTCAAAGAGTAACCATAATCCTAATCAATTCCATGGTGTTCAATTTCTAATCCTGAGATCAGGAACTGTGTCTTAATTTTTTTTTTTGTGCCTTATACTTGAGAAAAGGAAGAGATACTACTAATGTGAGAGCTACTAACTTAATGTTAAAATAAAAAGTAGATCAAGTCGGAATTTTGTTACTGAAAAAGAAAAAAAAAACAGCTGTGACAGGGAAAAGTGGTTCAATTTCTATTCAGAGGACCTAATATAATTGTGAATAAAACTTCTAGCAAGAAGGATGAATATTCAAATAATTCTTGTGGAATAGCTTAAGATTCACCGTCTTGAGTAACTGAGGGCCAAGTAAATGCTTTGTGATGTTGATGCTGCTGCTAATGTTAAACCTCTTAGAACTTTTGAGGTTATTTTTAACTCAGTTTTCCTTCAGTCATTTAGCAATTGTAAAGCTTTTCAGTACTTTGTTCTATTGTGGGTTATTTATGTATCCTAAACAGAAGATAATTTTCTTTTTTTAATGTATTTCCAATTACATGTAGCATAGTTACATGTAGTATAATTACATGTAGATAGTTTTCAACATTCACTTTTTTTCTTGACTAGGCAATCAGGCTTAAGTGACTTGCTGATGCTCACATAGTTGGAAGTGTAAAGTGTCTGAGTTCAGATTTGAGCTCAGGTCCTCTTGACTCCGGAGTTGGTGGTCTATCTACTATGCCACTTACCTGCCCCTAAGCATTCACTTATATAATATTTTGAATTCCAATTATTTTCTTCCTTCTCCCCAAGATGGCATGCTATCTGATATAGGCTATACATGTACAATCACATTAAATGTTTGCCTATTTGTCATTTTGTGAAAGAAGAATCAGAATAAAAGAGGAAAACCACAAGAAAGAAGAAAGGAAAAAAGAATGAAAAAAGAAAAAAAACAAAGGAAGAAAGAAAGAAAAAGAAACAAAGAATAAACAAAGAAAGAAAATAGTGTGATTCGATTTTCATTCAGACTCCATAGTTCTTTCTCCAGATGTGGATCACATAATCCATTCTGAGTGTTTTGGAATTGTCTAAGAGCATTTTATTCCTGAGAAGAGCTAAGTCTATCAGAGTTAGTCATCACACAGTATTGCTGTCTCTGTGAACAATTTTATCCTGGTTCTACTCACTTCACTCGGTAACAGTTCTTGCAAGTCTTTCCAGGTTTCTCTGAAATCTGCCTGCTCATAATTTCTTATGGAAAAACAGTATTCCATTACTTTCACATACCACAATTAGTTTAGTCATTCCCCAATTGATAGGTATCTCTTCAATTAATTCTTGGCCACCCCAAAAAGTTACTATAAATAAATGTGTACATGTGGGTCCTTTTCCCCTTTTTAATGATCTCTTTGGGATACAGATCTAGTAGTGGTATTGCTGGATCAAATGTTCCCATAGTTCAATAACACTTTTGGTATAGTTTTAAATTACCCAGCAGAATGGTTGGATCAGTTCACAATTTCAACAATGAATTAGTGTTCCATTTTTCCCATATCTTCGCCAACATTTATAATTTTCCTGTTGTATAATGTTACCCAATCTAATAGGCATGAGGTGATATCTCAGAGTTGTTTCAATTTACATCTCTCTAATCAATAGTAATTTAGAGCATTTTTTTCTTATTTTTTTTCTACATAGCTTTAATTTCTTCCTCTGAAAACTGCCTTTTCACATCCTATGACCATTTATGAATACAAGAATGACTTGAATTCTTGTACATTTGACTATATATGTTAGAAATGAGGAAATATCACAGACAGTAGATGCAAAAATTCTTTCCCAGTTTTCTGCTTCCCTCCTAATCTTGGCTGCATTGGGTTTGTTTGCACAAAAACTTTTCAATTTAATGTGATCAAGATTATCCATTTTGCACTTCATAATGTTCTCTATCTCTTGATGGGCCATAAAATTCTCCATTCTTCATAAATCTGACAAATACACTATTCCTTGCTCCCCTAATTTGTTTATAGTATCAATTTTTATACCTAGATCATGTGTCCATTTTGACTTTGTTCTTATGTACCGTATCAGGTATTGGTCCATGCCCAGTTTCTGCCACAAGGTTATTCAGTTTTCCCAAGGTTATTCAGTTTTCCCAATTTCCCAATTTTTGTCAAACAGTGAGTTCTTATCCCAGAATCTGGGGTTCTTGGGTTTATTAAACAGTATATTGCTGTATTCATTAACTACTGTGTCTTGAGTACCTAACATGTTCCACTGATCTACTCCTTTGTTTCTGAGCCACTACCAAATGGTTTTGATGATTGCTGCTTTATAATACAATTTGAGATCTGGTAGCATTAGTCCACCTTCCCTAGCATTTCTTCTCATTAGTTCCCTTGATATTCTGGACCTTTTGTTTTTCCAGATGAATTTTGATATTATTTTTTCTAGCTCTACAAAATAATTATCTGATAGTTTGATTGGTATGGCAATGAATAAGTAAATTAATTTAGGTAGAATTGTCATTTCTATTATATTAACTCGGCCTACCCATGAGCAGCTGATATTTTTTCCGTTTATTTAGATCTGACTTTATTTAAAGTGGATAGTTTTCCTCTTCCTTAAATCTGAGTTTATTTATATGAAAAGTGTTTTGTAATTGCGTTCATATAGTCCATGGGTTTGTTTCGGCAGGTAGACTCTCAAATGGTATTTCTCTTTCTATCTCTTGCTGTTGGTCTTTGCTAGTAGTATATAGAAATGCAGATGACTTATGTGGATTTACTTTGTAACTGCAACTATGCCAAAGTTGTTAATTATTTCAATTAGTTTTTTACTTGTTTCTCTAGGATTTAAGTATATGATCATATCAACTGCAAAGAATGGCAACTTAGTTTCTTCTTTGACTATTCTAATTCCTTTAATTTATTTTTCTTCTCTTACTTCTACAACTAACATTTCTAATAACATTTTGAATAACAGTGGTGATAATGGACATCTTCCTTCACCCTTGATCTTATTGGAAATGCATGTAGGTTGACCTCACCACATATAATGTTTGCTGAAGGTTTTAGGTAGATACTGCTTATTATTTTATGGAAAGTTCCATTTATTCCTATGCTTTCCAGTGTTTACAATAGGCATAGGTGCTGCATTTTGTCAACAGCTTTTTCTGAATCTGTTGAATACTCATGTGTTTTCTGTTAGTTTTGTTGTTGATAAGATCAATAATGCTAATAGTTTTTCTAATATTGAACCAGCCCTGCACTCCAGGTATAAATCCTATCTGATCATAATATATTATTCTCATGATATGTTGCTGTATTTTCTTTACTAATACCTTATTTAAAAATTTGCACCTATATTCATTAGAGAAATTTCTCTATAATTTTCTTTCTCTGTTTTGGCTTTTCTGGTTTAGTTATCATAACAATATTTGTATGATAAAAAGAATTTGGTAGGACTCCTTCTCAGGCAATTTTCACAAATAGTCTATATAGTATTAGAATTAACTGTTCTTCAAATGTTTGGTAGAATTCACTTGTAAATCCATCTGGCCCTGGAGATTTTTTTCCTAGGAAGTCCATTGATGGCTTGTTCAATTTTCTTTTCTGAGGTGGGGTTATTTAAGTACTCAATATTCTCTTCTCTTAATATGGGCAATTTATATTTTTTGAAATAATCATTCATTTCATTTAGATTGTGGAATTTATGGGTATACAATTGGGCAAAGTAATTTCTAATTAATATTTTAATTTCCTCCACATTGGAGGTTAGTTCACCCTTTTCATTTTTGATATTGGTAATTTGGTTTTGTTCTTTCTTTTTTTTAAGTCAAATTGACCAAAGGTTTATCAACTCTGTTGGTTTTTTCATAAAACCAAATTTTAGCTTTATTTATTAGTTCAATAGTTTTTATTTAATTTCAAGTTTATTAATCTCTCCTTTGGTTTTCAGTATTGCTAATTTGGTATTTGCTTGGAGATTTTCAATTTGTTATTTTTCTAGCTTTTTCAGGTGCATGTCCAATACATTGATCTCCTTTTTCTCTATTTTATTTCCAAGAACTGATTTTGCACCATCCCATAAGATTTAGTAAGTTGCCTGATTCCTGTCATTCTCTTGAATGAAGTTGCTGACTGTTTCTATAATTTGTTGTTGAACCCACTCATTCTTTAGGATTAGATTGTTTAGTTTCCAATTAGCTTTTGGTTTATATTTCCATGGTCTTTAATTATATAAAATTCTTATTGCATTATGATCTGAGAAGGATGTGTTGACTATCTCTGCCTTTCTGCACTGGAGTGTTAGGTATTTATGGCCTAGTACATGGTCAATTTTTGTATATGTGCCACCTATCACTGAAAAAATGTATATTCCTTTCTATCCCCAGTCAAATTTCTCCAGCCATCTTTCATATCTACCTTATCCAGAGTTGTATTCTTCTCCTTAACTTCTTTCTTTTTTTATTTTTAGGTTCGATTTATCAAGTACAGAGAATGGTAAGTTGAGGTCCCACACTAGTATAGTTTGTTGTCTATTTCTTTCTGTAACTCCCCTAATTCCTCCTCTAGGGATCTGAATGCTATACCACTTGGAAATTATATGTTTAGTAATGAAATTGCTTCATTGTCTATGATGCCTCTTAGTAGGATATAGTTTCCTTCCTTATCTGTTTTGATTAGATCTATTTCTGCTTTTGCTTTGCCTGGGATTAGGATTGCAACCTCTGATTTTCTTACATCAGGTGAAGCACAAAATATTATGCTCCAACCTTTTACCTGTACACTGTGTGTATGCCTCCATTTTCAAATATGTTTCTTGTAAACAAAAAGTTGCTTAATTATGGTTTTTAATCCATTTTGCTATCCATCTCCATTTTATTGGAGAATTCATTCCATTCACATTCACTGCTACAATTACTATCTGTGTCTTTCCTCTCATCCCTTTTCCCCTTGTTTATTATTTTAGTTCTCCATTCTCCCTTCCTATGCACAAGAGAGTTTTAATTTTTGACCACTACCTCCCTCAGTCTTCCCTCCCTTCTTCATCTCTTCTACCTTTTAATTTCCTTTTCCCTTACTACTCCCTTCCTCCCTTTTAGTCTCCCCTCCTTTTTCTTCCCCCCTTTCTCTCCTGCTGCCTATAGAGCTAGTTGTATTTCTGTACTTAACTGAGTTTATTGTACCTTCTTTGAAGCCAATCAGAAGACAGTACCTCTCAAACAATGTTCATCTAACTCCTTTTTTTCCTTCTACTGTAGTATGCTTTTGTGACTCTTCCTGTGATGGAATTTATTTTTTTCTGACTTTGCCTTTTCATGTGTCCCATTGCATTCCCTTCCTAACCTTAAATCACATTTATTATCATCACATCATTTAATTTATACCCACTCCCTCTGTCTATGGACATCCCTTTTATATGTCATAATAAATATACAATTCTCAAGATTGACAATTATCATCTTCTCTTATAGGGATATACACAGTTTGCCCATATTGAGTAACAAGTTTTGTTTTCTGTTTTTTTCCCATTTACCTTTTTATGTCTCTTTTGAGACCTGTGTTTGATGATCGAATTTTCTATTGAGTTCTGGCATTTTCATTAGGAAAATGTGGAAACCCCTTATTCATTGAATGTCCATCTCCTTGCCTGAAATATTTTGCTCCACCTTGCTAGGTAATTAGTCCTTTGTTGTAGTCCCAGATTCTTTGTTTTATGGTATATTGTACTCCAATTCCTTTCATATTTTAATGTAGAAGCTGCAAGGTCTTGTGTGATCCTTATTGTACCTACTGGATATTTGAATTTTTTCTTTCTGGCTGCCTGCAGTATTTTCTCCTTCCCTAGATAGTTCTGGAATTCTGGCAACGATATTGCTTGGTGTTTTTAGTTTGGGGTCCTTTTCAGGAGGAGAACGGTGGATTCTTTCAATAACTATTTTTCCCTCTGGATCTAGGACATCTCGGCAATTTTCATTAATGATTTCTTGGATGATATTGTCCAGGGTCTTTTTTTCATCATGGCTTTTTGGTAGAGCAAAATCCTTAGATTTTCTCTCCTGGACCTATTTTCCAGGTCAGTTCTTTTTCCAGTTAGATATTCTACATTTTCTTCTGTCTTTTCATTCTTTAGTTTTGTTTGACTGATTCTTGATGCCTCCTAGATTCATTAACTTCTACTTGCCCATTCCGAATTTTCATCAAATTGTTTTCTTCAGTTAACTTTTCCATCTTCTTTTCCATTTGTCCAATTGTTCCCTTTAAGGAGTTATTTTCTCCAGTTAGATTTTATACTTCCTTTTCCATTTGTCCAATTGTCCTTTTAAATTCTTATGTGATTTCTTTTTTTCATATTTTTAAAGTCATTGGACAGTTTTTCTTCTGTTTAACTAATTTGGCTTTTAAAATCCTTCCTGAGCTCTTCCAAGAAGACTCTTTGTGCCAGTTCATATTCCCTTCTGAAGTTTCATATGGGAGTACAGTCTCAATGTTGACCTCTTTGGCATTTTTGTTTTGGTCCTTGTCTCTATGGAAAGATTCTATGGTCATTTCTTTTGTTTCACTTCTTACTCATGATAATCACCCTTTTCCTAATATTTAAAGTAGATCACTGCATCTGAGGCACAAGACTCCCTGTCCCCCAATTCTTGCATTCAGAACTTGAGGCTTTATGAGTTGTGATCTCTAGTTCTTTCCACTAGAAGCTAAAATGCTGTGGCTTACCTGGTGCTGAGCTGGCTAGTGTTGGAAAGCAGAGGACAAGTGAGGTCTTTTTGGGTTTCCCAGCAGTTACCCTAGAGCTAGCCTGCTAAGCGTGGGGGTAGGGATGGTCTGGCCACAGGAGATCTCCTCTGATGAGCTAGACCATAGTCAAGCTCAGTGATTGGTTATCCCCTTTTCACTAGTATCTTCCCGATTCCCTAGGAATTCCTAGGTTCCCGGGGTTGGCAGTTGCTGACTTCACCCCCTGGGGCTCAGGATCTTCTCTCGATTTGCTGAGGTGGGGCTGTCTGGGATAGCTCTGATCCTATACTCATCCCATTCAGCCACAGCAAGAGGGACCCTCCTTAGTGATATTTCTAGCCTCATGGCTAAGAATCTGTTTACCTCTTCTGCTGCTCACAGTGTTCTATGTTTTTTCCTTGGTAGATATTCTCTGGGATTGTCAAGGTCAACAAGGGGAGGGAGATAGCAGTTACTGATCACTTCACCATCTTGGCTCCTGGAACTGGAAGTCTCACATATTTCCTAATTAAACACATTTTCACATTAGTCAGAAGGCAATTTTCAATGCCAAAACACTGATGCAGTTTACAAAAGTCACATTCTTTTACACTAAAAAAGAAACATTTGCCAATTTGAAGAAAATGAGTAATGATTTTCAACGTATTTTTTTTCTTTCAACTTTTGTGCAAAGTGGTCTTTGTGTTCAAATTTAAGTTTTTTTAAGCATGTGTGACCATTAATCAATAAGATTTTCAGATGAGTTTCTCTCAGGATAGCATTGTTTCAGTGAGGTGCCTGTTCATCAGAACTATGTTATATTATGGGTAGTTTCTAGATATACGAGAAAAAATATTTAAAAATTCTTGAAAGCCTGAGATCATTTATAAAATACTAAATGGGATGTGATAATCTTGTTTTAGCTTTGAATTTTAGATGGAAGTGGTAACTTACACTTAATTATTGCCTTTCAAACACATCATTATGACATTATTATGATTTTGACAAAAATGATTATTGAGTAACCTTTCAGCTAAAAATATGTTGGTGGATTTAATGTTCATGCAAGTGATAGACTAACAGCATAGTCTTGAACAAAGGCAAATTTAGGCAAGTGCCTTAGTCTAACTTTGTCAATTCATCACCATTCCACTGGGGACATGCACATTATTCTAGCCCTAAGATTTATTCAGGTGCATTCCCAGTGCGAGTTACAAGAAAAAATTTCCTGTTTTGGAATCAATTACCATAATTTCTGGATTGTCACATAATATTCAGCATGTGAAGGTACATTTAATAGAAATCAAAATTGTTGTCTTCTCTCCCTGTTTATCTTCCCTTCTTTCTTTTTCTCCCCTTCCCCAATAAATGCTGCTCCATGAATAAAATACAAAATAATGAAAAAAGATATGAATTTATATCTTGGTAGAAAGGGAAATATCATGAGATTGGGAACTGAAAATTCTGTTTTAGTCCTCACCTTACTGCTTATTCACTGTGGAATTTAGTTGTGTCAAAATCTTCTAACTTCTTTAGGACTCAGTTTCATATACCTTGAGTTCTGAAGATGCAACCAAGTTCAAATGATGTATTTACTACTTATGTTAATAAATATATCTATTCCCTTAAAAATATATTTCTATGCTTTGTTTTACATCTCTAATATCACTCAATATACCCTTCTTCTTGCCCCCTCCTGGGTAGACACCCCTTATAACAAAGAAAAAAAAAGAGGGAGAAAAATCAGTTCAGGAAAAAGAATAAATATATGGAAAAAGGTTGAGTATATGCCATATTTCACACTCACAATCTCCTCAATTCTGCAAAGACAAGGGTGTGGGAAGACTTTTTTGTGGCTAAGCTTGGTTTTATAGTTTCATAGAATTCAGTTTCAATTCTTTTGTTGCTTTTTGAATTTACTTTCTTATAGTCATTATGTATATTGTTTGCTAGATCCTTAATTTACCTCGCCTAATTTTCCATAATTTCCCTACTCTCTATTCCTAACATTTATGGGTTTTTGGGACATAGTAATATCTATTATATTCACAAATCATAATTTGATCAACATTCCCCAATTCATTCATATCTCTTTTGTTTTTATATCTTTGAAAAGAAAATACAATAAAAGAACTATTCAAAATATTTTCTCATGTATAAGGGTTTTTTAGTCATTGACCTCCTTTAAGTATATGCCTAGCAATGTAATATTAAGGTAAAAGACCACAGAAATTTTATTCACTTTCTTTGAATAATACAAAATTACTTTCCAGAATGTTTGAACCTTTTTAACAGTGCATTCATTATCCCATGATTCTGCCATGTCTCCAACATACAGTATTATCTCTACCATTTTTTATTTTTTGGTGTGATGGATTTTTTAGCTCTGATTATTCATGATTATAGAGCATTTTATGGTTTCTGATTCTTCTTTTGAGAACTTTTTTCTTTTTTTTATTCTTTAACAATTTGTTTATTGGGGAATAGCTTTAGTTCCAATGTACTTCTGTTAATAACTCATTTATCTTTAATATCAGACAGTTTTCAGACATATTTAATACGAAGATTTTTTTTCATTCAATAACTTTCTTCCTTCTTCTAATTACATTATTTCTGTTCATGCAGACACTTTTCTGATTTGTGTTATTAGATTTATCTTTTTTGTAATTTTAATCACTTCTATCCTTATTTGGTTAAGAATTCATACTCTATTGATAGATATTTAAATATATGATCCGGGGGCGGAGCCAAGATGGTGGAGTAGAAGGACACACGTTTACGAGCTCCGAAACCAAAGCCCATAGAATTAATGTAAAAAAAGTCCCCCATAACTTCTGGGTGAATACAAGGTGTGCAGAAGCAGAGTGGAAGAGATTTCCGTTCCAGGGAGCCCTGAAGACCCGTCCCCAGGGTCCGGCGCGCCCAGGAAAGTGGACCCGACCCCCAGCGCTGCCCTGGCCGAGGCCCCAGAGAAGCTGATCTGAGCAGGCTTCAGAGACGGAAGCTCCAGCAGCCGGGAAAGTCCCTCCGCCCACAGAAGCTACAGGTCAGTGAGAAAGAAGGCCGGGCTGAAGGAGAGGGGAAGCGGGGCGTCTCCGTGACTCGTGCCCCCTCGGGAGGAAGCGGTGGCGGCGGGGACTGGGGCAGGAAGCGGCGGAGGCAGAGGTGTGGGCGGCGGCTGAGGCGGCAGCAGCCCAAGACTCAGGAATCCCCCAACAGCAAGCAGGATCTTCATTACGGAAGATTCCCGCATAAAACCGGACGGAGCTGAGCCTGGGAGACAGCCCTGCCCCCACCCCGCTCTGTCACTGAAGGCTTCTGCTTAAAGCCCCCAAGGAAGCGGGATTTGGGAGGCGGCCCCCCCACCCCGCCCCCACCCGTTCTATTCCTGAAAGTCTCTGCATAAAGCCCCCAAGGGATCAGAGTCTCGGAGGCGGCCCTGGCCCCACCCCAGCACCTGAGCTAAAGCTCACTGATTGACAGCCACCAGGAGGAAAGCCCATTTAAATCTCAGAGGCCAAGCACTAGCTGGGCGGATCCAGGCGGGGGTGGAAAGAAATCTCAGAAGTCAAGTAACTGGCTGGGAAAATGCCTAGAAAAGGGAAGAAAAATAAGACTTTAGAGAGTTTTTTCCAACAAATGCAAATGATCCCGACCTTCGGATCTGATGACCAGGACGTTTCCTTGCCATCAGGGAAAGACGTGGAGGGCGGAGCCTCAGTACCCCAGACACCCCAGGGGGGTGGTGGGTGGGCTCAGACCCTGGAAGAGCTCAAAAAGGATTTTGAAAAGCAAGTTAGGTGGAGGAAAAACTGGGAAGAGAAATGTCAGAGATGCAACAAAAGTATGAAAAACAGGTCAATACCTTGGTAAAGGAGACCCAAAAAAATGCTGAGGAAATTAACACCTTGAAAAATAGGCTCACCCAATTGGCAAAGGAGGTTCAAAAAGCCAATGAGGAGAAGAATGCTTTCAAAAGCAGAATGAGCCAAATGGAAAAAGAGGCTCAAAAGCTCACTGAAGAGAATAGTTCTCTCAAAATTAGAATGGAACAGATGGAGTCTAATGACTTTATGAGAAACCAAGAAATCACCAAACAAAACCAAAAGAACGAAAAAATGGAAGAGAATGTGAAATATCTCATGGGAAAAACAACTGACCTGGAAAATAGATCCAGGAGAGACAATTTAAAAATTATGGGACTACCTGAATGTCATGATCAAAAAAAGAGCCTAGACATCATCTTCCATGAAATTATCAAGGAAAACTGCCCTGACATTCTAGAACCAGAGGGCAAAATAAGTATTGAAAGAATCCATCGATCACCACCTGAAAGAGATCCAAAAAGAGAAACTCCTAGGAACATTGTGGCCAAATTCCAGAACTCCCAGCTCAAGGAAAAAATCTTACAAGCAGCTAGAAAGAAACAATTCCAGTACTGTGGAAATACAATCAGGATAATCCAAGATCTAGCAGCTTCTACATTAAGGGATCGAAGGGCATGGAATAGGATATTCCAGAAGGCAAAGGAACTAGGACTCAAACCAAGAATCACCTACCCAGCTAAACTGAGTATAATACTTCAAGGGAAAATATGGTCTTTCAAAGAAACAGAGGACTTTCAATCATTCTTGATGAAAAAACCAGAGCTGAAAAGAAAATTTGACTTTCAAACACAAGAATGAGAAGAAGCATGAAAAAGTAAACAGCAAAGAGAAGTCTTAAGGGACTTACCATGAGTGAACTGTTTACATTCCTACATGGAAAGACAATATTTGTAACTCTTAAAACTTTTCAGTATCTGGGTAGTTGGTGGGAACACACATACACATGTACACGCATGCACACACATACACACATGCACACACATACAGAGATAGAGAGCACAGATTGAACTGAATAGGATGGGACCATACCTTAAAAGAAACTAGGGTAAATGGTGAGAGAGAAATGTAGGGGGAGGAAAGAGAGGGAAAGGGAAGGGGGTAACTATATGTCATTTAAGAGGCAGGTAGGAGTTTTTCTTAGTGGAGGGAAAAAGAGGAGAGCTGAGAAAAAAAAAAAAAAAACAAGAAGTTTACCCTCATCACATTTGACTAAACGAAGGAGTGAAATGCACACTCATTTTGGTATGAAAACCTATCTTACAGTATAAGAAAGTGGGGGAGAAAGAGATATTGCAAGGGGGGGGGTGATGGAGGGGAGGGCAAAGGGAGGAGGGAGCAATTTGAAGTCAACACTTGGGGAGGGACAGGATCAAAAGACAGGAGAGAAACAATGAGGGGCAGGTTAGGAGGGATGGTAATCCAGTTAGTCTTACACAACACGACTATCAGGGTGGTCATTGGCAAAACTACACAGATATGGCCTATATTGAATTGCCTGCTGTCCCAAAGGGAATGGGTGCGGAGGGAGGGATGGGGAGAATTTGGAACTCAAAGTTTTAGGAACAATTGTTTAGTATTGTTGTTGCAACTAGGAAAGAAGACATACAGTTAAGGAGGAATAGAAAGTCATCTGGCCCTACAGGAGAAAAGAGAAGATGGAGACAAGAGAAGGGAGAGATGACAGAAGAGAGGGCAGATTGGAGATAGGGAAAATTAGATTGCTTGGGGTATTGGGGTGTGGGAGGGGATAAAAGGGGAGAAAATTTGGAACCCAAAAATTTGTGAAAATGAATGTAAAAAATTAAATAAATAAATAAATTTAAAAAAAAGAAAATATATGATCCGCTTCTTTTCTCAATTTTATGATCTTTAATGCTTATATCATCTTTGTGATTCTTAATATTTAAAATATATATTTATTTTGTTTGATTTGATATGAGGTATGTATTGACCTAACATAATTTCTGCCAGACTTGTTTTCAGTTTTCACAGAAATTTCTTGTCTAACATGAAGTTCTTTTCTTGTTAAGGTGTTAAATTACTTCTGCTTTTTTCTTGTCAGTTCTGAACTATTAATCTATTTTCTAATTTGTGGAGTAGGGGAATGATAGCATGGACTGGACTTGTAACTTCATTTGTATAGGGAAGTTCTGAGTCATTCAACTTCCTCTGACAATGCAGGTTTATGTTTTCTCTAGAAGCTAAGTGACTTTCTAGAGGTCACGTAGTGAGTATGTTTTCTTTTTTTATAATGCCCTCTTTCCTTAAATTCTCTGCTTCCTTATACTATGACTGCTTTTGCAAAACTGAATCCCAGATTACCACCACCATTTGTCACTTATATTGTTACTCAAAGATCGCTGAGCAGAATTAAAGCAAGCCACCCAATCATGTTGTTGAAATGTTGTTCAACTTTAATTGGACCCTCAATGCAAGGCAGTTCTATTATTCTTCATTAATTCATTCCTTATTTCACTTCCAATGAAACTAATTTCAAATGTTCTCTTCCACTCTCAAGGCTTGCAAAATTCTCCCTCTATATTCTCTCTTCTGAGGACCTCACTTTTTTTTTTTTACTGCAAAGATTAGTTCATTTGACATGAACTCTTTTGACTTTTTCCTTCATTTCAAAATCTATTAACACCATCATTTGCTTTCAATTCCTTTCCCTGAAAAATTTGTAGTCCTTCTTGTCAAGGAACCATCCTACTACATATATGGTTGCTCCAATCTTTATGCATCTGTGTTCCCTTACTGTTGATTCCTTCCCTTCTTTTCCAGAAGATTGAAATTTCACTAATATTCACTCTCAGTCTCCATCCAGCTGCTTTCCTGGATATGTATTTTTAGAAACTCATCATTCTTCAAGATGAATTCAACTATGTAACTCTAATAAAAGCTAAAGATCTTCCCTGCCCATTAATAGACCTCAGTTGGGGTTATTAAGGGAGGCTTGGTTAGGGGAGGCTTGTTTTGTATGAGGGCAGACACTGAGTCACAAGGGTTGTGCTTTCCTGCTCGGAGAAATGTATAGGTACTCTGAGGTGAGCTTTTGCTTAAGGAATCAAATCATTGGACAATTTTTTATGTGATTAGACCAGACAAGACTCTGGGTAGCTGTTAAGGAGACCTCTGGCTTTGAAAATCCAGATGTTGGTGCATCTCTCTCTGATAATGATGTATGTGTTTTCTATGGTCACACAGGTGGAAGCCCTGTCAGTTGGTCTTTTCTGTTTGTAATTTCTGCTTATAATTTCTATTTCTATTTTCTATGAATTTCAGGATATTGAATTTTCCCCATGAGCTAAGTGAATAATATATGTGATTGATTAAAGTAAGATTGTTTGCCCTTTTAAAGGTTGCTTTCCTTATAAAAGTAGATGTTAGAGCAGGCCCTCCTGTGTATGCTGGGGTATTTACTGCTGCAAACTCATAGCCTCTTAGATCATTTCTCAACCCAGCTACAGAACTTCATCATTCCTCCTTTTTCACTTACCGTGGGCACCCAAATTTACCTTGCTTTTTAACTTCTTTCTTTGTCTTGTCTTCCCATATTAGATTATGACCTCCTTGAGGGCAGAGACTATGTTGTACCTTTCCTTGTGTCCTCAGCACTTAACACAATGCCTGTCCAATAGTAAGTATTTAATAATTGTTTATTGACTGACCTCTTGAATCTTCAATCTCTCTGTATATAGTGGTTTTCTCTTCCAGTTTTAATCATGCCAAAATCTCCCTAATACCTAAAAAACTTTCACCATATACTATGATCCTTTCAAGCTTTAATGCTATATGTTTCCTCCCTTTCTCAGCCAAACTCCTAGAAAAAGCAAATGTCTACATTTATTGCTTTCTTTTCCTCTCCTCTCATGTTTCAACATGTATAGTTTGGTTTTCAACCTCATCTCTCAGTTCATGATACTTTCTCCACACTTACTGATAATCTTTTAATTGACAAAACTAATGTATTTTTTTCAGTCTACATCATTTTGAATGTATATATATTTAACACTGTTGATCTTTCTTTGTTCCTGTAGACTCCTTTTTCTCGGGATTTTAATGATGCTATCATCCCTTGGTTACCCTTTTACCTGTCTTACAATTACATAAACTACTTAAAATTATAAAAGAAAGATAATTAAAATGTTCACACCCTTTGACCCAGTTGTTCCATTATATGATAGTTGTGAGCAAAGAGAGGACAGTCTCATATATACTGGTCTTATAGGAGTAATTTGGTGGTAGCAAAAAATGAAATAAAGTGTGAACTCATGAACTGTTTATGACTAAAAAAATCTGGTACATATAAATATAAGAAATACTTATTGCAATGTAAAAAATAGCAACTATGAGGAAATGGGGGAAAATGAGAAGATTCACATGAAATGATATATAGACAAATAAGCAGAAGGAAGAGCTATACTTAAATAACAACTGTAATATAAACAAAGAGGACAACAAGGAGGATCAAAATTCATACCAATCACAATGACCAAACTTGGTCCAGGAGAACAAATGATCAATTATGCTCCCTTCCTTTCACATGTTATTATGAATATGAAGTAGAGGTGATGAATAGTTTTAAAAGATTAGAGCTAGTAGATGGAGTGCCTGAAGAACTATGGACAGAGGTCTGCAATACTGTACAGGGGGCAGCAACAAAAAACATCCCAAGAAAGAGAAAAGCAAGTAAGTTAAATGTTTGATGAGGCTTTACAAATAGGTGAGGAAAGAAGGAAAGCAAAAGGTAAAGGAGAAAGGGACAGATATGCCCAAATGATTTGTAGAATTCCAGAGAATAGCCAGGAGAGATAAGTTCTCTTATGTGTGTTTGTCTCCTTGCCAAAGGTGACCATGACATCAGAGAAATGATGACATGACTTGCACTTGATTTTGTTTTGAGTGAGTGAGGGTTGTGCAAGTCACCAGTCTCATTTCTCCTCCAGAGCCATCTGAATCCAGTGACCAGATATTCATCAGGATGACTGGAGATGACCCAGAATGAGGTAATGGAAGTTAAGTGACTTGCCCAAGGTCACACAGCTAGTGAGTGTCAAGTGTCTGTGGTGAGATTTGAACTCAGGTCTTCCTGACTCCTGCACTGGTGCTCTATCCACTGCACCACCTAGCTGCCCCTAAGTTCTCTTAAATCAGTTATGCAAAGAAATAGAAGAAAATAATGGTAAGAATGGTAAAGACAAGAAATCTCTTCAATCAGATAAGAGATATCAAGTGAACATTTTCTTCAAAATGGGCATAATAAAATACATAAAAAGCCAGGGATATAACAGAAGCAGAAGAAATTAAGAAGAGATGGCAAGAATACACAAAATAACTATACAAGAAAGATATTAACATCACCCATAATTGCTATTATGTAGTTATTTAGAGTCAGACATTCTGGAGAATGAAGTCAAGTGAGCTTTAAGAAACAGTGGTTAGTGGAGGTGCTAGAATTTCAGCTCAACTATTTAAAATCCTAAAAGATGATGCTGTTAAAATGTTCTACTCAATATACTAGCAAATTGAAAGCAACAGTGGCCACTGGATTGGAAAAGATCAGTTTATGTTCCAGTGCTTAAGAAGGGCAATATCAAGGAATGTTCAAATGTATGAACAGTTCTGATCATTTCACACACCAGCAAGGTTAAGCTTAAGATTCTGTAAGATAGGCTTCTGCAATATGTGAACTGAGAGTTGTCAGAAAAGCAGACTATTGTTCAACGAGTCACACGTACTAGAAATCAAATTGTAAACATTCTCTGGATTATGGAGAAAGCATACTTGTCTTCTGAGAAACTTGTGTGTGGGCCAAGAACCAATAGGCAGAACCAAATATGGGACAATGGTTTGGTTTAAGATTGGAAAAAGAGTATGGCAAAGCTATATATTGTCTCTGGATTTATTTAACATATGCAGAGTACATCATGCATAATCATTCCAGCCTGTGTGAATGAAAAGCTGGAATAAAGGTTGTGGAGGGAAATCTCAACAATCTGATATGCAGATGATACCACTCTGATAGCAGGAAATAAATAGAAATTAAAAAAAAAAACACTTTGTGAAGGCGAAAGAGGAGACTGTAAAAGCTGACTTGAAGTTTAAAATAAAAAAAAACAAACAAACAAACAAATAAGATCCCATCACTTCCTGACAAATAGGGGGAGAAGAAATGAAATCTGTGTCCAATTTTATGTTCAATTTTATGTTCAAAGATCAGTGCAGATTGTCATTCCAACCATGGAATTAAAAGACACTTCTTCCTTGGAAGAAAAGTATGGTAAATTTGGAAAGCATACTAAAAAACAGAGACATCACTTTGCCAAAAAAGTTCCATAAATTCAGAGATATATTTTTTCTTTCCAGTAGCAATATATGGCTGTGAGATCTAGACTATAAGGAAATCTGAATGCTGTAGAATCAATACTTTTGAATTACAGCACCGGAGAAGACTTTTGGGATTCCCTTGGACAGCAAGTAGATCAAATTAGTCAATACCTAGAGGAATTAATTCAGGCTATTCACTAGAAATACTGAAGCTGAAATTTAAATACTTTGGTCACATGTGAAGCCAGAACTCATTGGAAAAGAGCCTTAATTTGGGAAAGATTGAATGTACAGTGGCTACAGCCTGGAACACTGTATCAGCTCAGTAAGTTTGAGGGATGCCAACCCCAAGCTTATGAAGACTTTCCCAGTGGAATGGGCAGATGAAAACAATTTATTCAAACAGCCATAAAGGTAGTTGAATCAGGCATTGTGCAGCACTTAGAACTTGGTCATACACCAAAGATATCAAGGTCATCCACTGTTTTCCAGACCATCATCAATTGTCCTGACTTATATTTTGCCACTGGACTTCAATGACTCTGGAAGAGAGACTGAGGCTGATGACTTTGTGCATTTCTGCCCCACTTGAATGCAGTTAACTTAGGAGTCAAGACATCACCTTGTGATGTCATTGGCCTTTTTCAAAAAGGAAGGGCAAGCAGCATTTTGTATCCCTTGTCTGTAGCTCAGTCCTTGGATCAGTAATTGCTTAGTTAATGTTTTTCTTTAATTCATGTATTCCATACAAATAGAAAAAAATATATGTTTGCAACTGGAGACTCAGGGAAAGTGCCTAACATTCTTTTGAGTCCCTTCCTTTGTGTTTTTATTTGCCTACCATCCTCTACAAAAAAAGCATCCCATTTCAGGAATTACTGCCTTATATTATGATTTCCTGTCAAAAGCTGATGGTGAAGTTATGGAGCTATTGTACAGCTTGAAAGGCTTGAATTTTAAGTTAAAATGTAAATGTATTAATAAGATGATATACTTAGATATTTTGGGAATTTTTAAACAAGATACTTAAATACAAATACATGTCCTGATGGTAATTATGATGATGATGATGATAGTGATGTTAGAATTATTTAAATCCAATGGATAGAGGCTGGCCATGTCAAATTAACTGCATACATCAACTGTATGACAAAATAGTAAAAGATAGCAATATTGCTACCAGCAGAAAAGTTAAGAGAAAGCTTCATCCACTTTATTATTGGGTAGAGGCAAAAAATAATGAATCAAGACCTATCTATAGAAGGAACAGTTGAACATAAAGCTATTATTGCAAGAGCTATCTCATGTTAAATTACATTTCTCATTAAGCTACTGTCAAATGTCTTGAAGCTGAGATTCTAAGATAGATTTTGTTTGTGGTTACAATAACTCAGAATTTCAATCATAACCTTGCAAGTATACACAGAATTCTCAGCTGATGGCTATACATCAGGATATTCCCATAATATTGTATTGATGGTCTTATTATTTAATATCAATATTTCTGTAATGCCAAATATTTTGGATATGTCTCAATGCTTGATGCTCTGGAAAAACACTAAATGCCAACTGAGTTTGTGAAATTCCTTGCATATTCATAAATATATGATTATTTCATTTTCAGATAGCAAATCTAACCCTATCAATATTCAAGAAACCTTCAGTATGTTCCATAACTTAATATTATGCCATGACAGCCAGTCTCTCCAGATATGATTCTCTGCTTCTAGATCTGGAGATATAGAAAGGAGTGGGAATGGAAAGTCATGCAGCTTAAGGAGATTTAAAGTTTATGAAAGAACACTTATCAACTATTTTAATTAAAAGTGAATCTTCTCTTGTTCTTTGACCTAATGACTCCTTAACGTACAATTTACATATACCCTGTGGTTGAATGTACTTCAACTGTTAACAAACATAGTTTCTAGTGCTATATAGGATTTTATTCCAGCTAATTTTTTTTCTTTACTGTATAGATACATTTATAGTACCTTCTGTTCCTCTGAGCATTCCCTTTCTATGATTAATTCCATCAATCTGCTACATACTATAGTATTGTCACTACTTGAGAGTTAACTCAATATGCTATGCCATATGAAAGATTTTATTTAGCAGCAGGGTCTTATCTTGTTCTAAATTTATCATTCTATCATGAACCTTCACTATTCCTTCTACTTTCCATAGCTTTCCCAAGCTTCCTGTGCATTCTGCCAATTCTTCTACCTTTCCTTGAATATGTGTTTATCAGTCAAATATGAGCATTTTTCATCAGTTGCATAATTCATAATATATGCACTTTAATAAATGAAGAGCAATGCTATCTCTGACAGAATTGTCTAAGATTGTGAATTTTTTATTTAATCAAAAAAACTCTTTGAGAGAAGGAGCTGCTAGTGGTTTGTTTGTTGGTTTTTCCATGATTGTATGTGTGTTGTCTTATGTTATTACCTACCACAGTAATTTTCAGGAAAAAAAAATCTATTTTAAATCAGCTAATATAACTTTGTGAGTACTTGAGGTTTTTCTTAATAGTCTTATTTATTTATTTTTAGATTTTGGCATTCATTTCCATAAAATTTTCAGTTTTTATCTTCCCATCTCTCCCCTCCCTCATAACACCTTTCGTTCTGATTACCACTTCCCTCAATGTGCCCTCCCTTCTATTACATTCCACTCTTCCCTTATCCCTATCCTCTCTCTTTTCTGGTAGGGCAAGATAAATATCTATACTTTATTACCTGTATTTCTTATTTCCCAGTTATATGCAATAACAATCCTCAACATTCATTTCTAATACTTTGAATTCCAACTTCTCTCCCTCCGTCCCTTCCTCCTTCCCCCCAACCCCATCCCCACTGAGAAGGCAAGCAATTCAACAGAGGCTATATATGTGTCTTTTTGCAAAACACTTCCATATAATTATCTTGTGTAAGACTAACTATATTTCCCTCCATCCTACCCTGTTCCCCATTTTTATTTTCCATACTCTCATTTGGCCTTGTCCCTTCACAAAGGTGTTCACATGTAGTTATTCACTTCTCCCATTTGCCCTCCCTTCTATCATCCCTCTCACCCCATTTGTCCTCTTCTCCCCTACTTTACTGTAGTGTAAAATAGATTTTCATAACAAATTTAGTGAACATGTTATTCCCTCCTTAAGCCATATGTGAAGAGAATTAACTTCACTTTTCCCCTCTCACCTCCTCCAATTTCTCTTCCATTGGAAAAGATCACTCTTTTATGAGTGATAGTCTGCCCCATTTAATTTCTCCCTTTCTCTGCCCAATATCTTCTTTTCTCATCCCTTAATTTAATTTTATATTTTATGGATATCATCTCTTCTGGTTCAGTTCAACCTGTACTCTGTGAGTGTGTGTGCACATGTGTGTGTATCTGTGTGTGTGTGTTTGTGTGTGTAATCTCTCCACCTATCCAAATACTGAGAAAAATCTGAAGAGTTAAACATACTATCTTTCCATGTAGGAATGTAAACAGTTCAACTTTAGTAAGTCCCTTTTGACTTCTCTTCCCTGTTTACCTTTTCATCCTTCTCTTGATCCTTGTGCTTGAAAGTCAAATTTTCTCTTCAGTTCTGGTCTTTTCATCAAGAATGCTTGAAAGTGGGGGCGGAGCCAAGATGGCAGAGTAGAAGGACACACGTTTACGAGCTCCAAAACCAAAGCCCATAGAATTAATGTAAAAAGAGTCCCCCATAACTTCTGGGTGAATACGAGGTGTGCAGAAGCAGAGTGGAAGAGATTTCTGTTCCAGGGAGCCCTGAAGACCCGTCCCCAGGGTCCGGCACGCCCCGGAAAGTAAACCCGACCCCCAGCGCTGCCTTGGCCGGGGCCCCAGAGAAGCTGATCAGAGCAGGCTTCAGAGACGGAAGCTCCAGCAGCCGGGGAAAGTCCCTCCACCCACAGAAGCAGGTCAATGAGAGAGGCCGGGCTGAAGGAGAGGGGAAGCCGGGGCGTCTCCGTGACTCGGCCCCCTCGGGAGGAAGCGGCGGCGGCAGGGACGGGGGCAGGAAGCGGGGGAGGCAGAGGTGTGGGCGATGGCTGAGGTAGCAGCGGCCCAGGACTCAGGAATCCCCCAGCAGCAGGCAGGATCTTCATTACGGAAGATTCCCGCATAAAACCGGACGGAGATGAGCCTGGGAGACGGCCCAGCCCCCACCCCGCTCTGTTGCTGAAGGCTTCTGCTCGGGACTCCCAGGGGAGCTGAGATTGGGAGGCGGGCCCCCCACCCCGCCCCCACCCGTTCCATTCCTGAAAGTCTCTGCATAAAGCCCCCAAGGGATCAGAGTTTCGGAGGCAGCCCTGGCCCCACCCCAGCACCTGAACTAAAGCTCACTGATTGACAGCCACCAGGAGGAAAGCCCATTTAAATCTCAGAGGCCAAGCACTACCTGGGTGGATCCAGGTGGGGGGGGTGGGGTGGAAAGGAATCTCAGAAGTCAAGCAACTGGCTGGGAAAATGCCTAGAAAAGGGAAGAAAAATAAGACTTTAGAGAGTTTTTTCCAACAAATGCAAATGATCCCGACCTTCGGATCTGACGAAGATGAGGATGTATTCTTGCCATCAGGGAAAGACGTGGAGGGCGGGGCCTCAGTACCCAAGACACCCCAAGGGGGTGGTGGGTGGGCTCAGGCCCTGGAAGAGCTCAAAAAGGATTTTGAAAAGCAAGTTAGACAGGTGGAGGAAAAACTGGGAAGAGAAATGTCAGAGATGCAACAAAAGTATGAAAAACAGGTCAATACCTTGGTAAAGGAGACCCAAAAAAATGCTGAAGAAATTAACACCTTGAAAAATAGGCTCACCCAATTGGCAAAGGAGGTTCAAAAAGCCAATGAGGAGAAGAATACTTTCAAAAGCAGAATGAGCCAAATGGAAAAAGAGGCTCAAAAGCTCACTGAATTTAATAGTTCTCTCAAAATTAGAATGGAACAGATGGAGTCTAATGACTTTATGAGAAACCAAGAAATCACCAAACAAAACCAAAAGAACGAAAAAATGGAAGAGAATGTGAAATATCTCATGGGAAAAACAACTGACCTGGAAAATAGATCCAGGAGAGACAATTTAAAAATTATGGGACTACCTGAAAGCCATGATCAAAAAAAGAGCCTAGACATCATCTTCCATGAAATTATCAAGGAAAACTGCCCTGACATTCTAGAACCAGAGGGCAAAATAAGTATTGAAAGAATCCATCGATCACCACCTGAAAGAGATCCAAAAAGAGAAACTCCTAGGAACATTGTGGCCAAATTCCAGAACTCCCAGCTCAAGGAAAAAATCTTGCAAGCAGGTAGAAAGAAACAATTCCAGTACTGTGGAAATACAATCAGGATAACCCAAGATCTAGCAGCTTCTACATTAAGGGATCGAAGGGCATGGAATAGGATATTCCAGAAGGCAAAGGAACTAGGACTCAAACCAAGAATCACCTACCCAGCTAAACTGAGTATAATACTTCAAGGGAAAATATGGTCTTTCAAAGAAACAGAGGACTTTCAATCATTCTTGATGAAAAAACCAGAGCTGAAAAGAAAATTTGACTTTCAAACACAAGAATGAGAAGAAGCATGAAAAAGTAAACAGCAAAGAGAAGTCTTAAGGGACTTACCATGAGTGAACTGTTTACATTCCTACATGGAAAGACAATATTTGTAACTCTTAAAACTTTTCAGTATCTGGGTAGTTGGTGGGAACACACATACACATGTACACGCATGCACACACATACACACATGCACACACATACAGAGATAGAGAGCACAGATTGAACTGAATAGGATAGGACCATACCTTAAAAGAAACTAGGGTAAATGGTGAGAGAGAAATGTAGGGAGAGGAAAGAGAGGGAAAGGGAAGGGGGTAACTATATGTCATTTAAGAGGCAGGTAGGAGTTTTTCTTAGTGGAGGGAAAAAGAGGAGAGCTGAGAAAAAAAAAAAAACAAGAAGTTTACCCTCATCACATTTGACTAAACGAAGGAGTGAAATGCACACTCATTTTGGTATGAAAACCTATCTTACTGTATAAAAAAGTGGGGGAGAAAGAGGTATTGCAAGGGGGGGGGATGATGGGAAGGGAGGGCAAAGGGAGGAGGGAGCAATTTGAAGTCAACACTTGGGGAGGGACAGGATCAAAAGACAGAAGAGAAACGATGAAGGGCAGGTTAGGAGGGATGGTAATCCAGTTAGTCTTACACAACACGACTATCAGGGAGGTCATTGGCAAAACTACACAGATATGGCCTA
This sequence comes from Bettongia penicillata ogilbyi, assembly GCA_023548195.1. NCBI lineage: Eukaryota > Metazoa > Chordata > Mammalia > Diprotodontia > Potoroidae > Bettongia > Bettongia penicillata. The sequence continues at coordinate 155,003 of JAJHZJ010000401.1, forward strand.
TATTGAATTGCCTGCTGTCCCAAAGGGAATGGGTGGGGAGGGAGGGATGAGGAGAATTTGGAACTCAAAGTTTTAGGAACAACTGTTTAGTATTGTTGTTGCAACTAGGAAAGAAGACATACAGTTAAGGAGGAATAGAAAGTCATCTGGCCCTACAGGAGAAAAGAGAAGATGGAGACAAGAGAAGGGAGAGATGACAGAAGAGAGGGCAGATTGGAGATAGGGAAAATTAGATTGCTTGGGGTATTGGGTTGGGGGGAGGGGATAAAAGGGGAGAAAATTTGGAACCCAAAAATTTGTGAAAATGAATGTAAAAAAATTAAATAAATAAATTAAAAAAAAAAAAAGAATGCTTGAAAGTCTTCTATATCATTGAATGACCATTTTTTCCCTTGAAGTATTATACTCAGTATTGCTGGGAAGGTAATTCTTAGTTTTAATTCCAGTTCCTTTGACTTCTGCAATATTATATTCCAAGCTCTTTGATCCCTTAATATAGAAGCTGCTAGATCCTGTGTTATCCTGATTGTATTTCCCACAGTAAATGGGAAAATTGTTTCTTTCTAGATTATTGCAATATTTTCTCCTTGACCTGGGAATGCTGAAATTTGGCCACAATATTCCTAGAAGTTTCTCTTTTCGAGTCTCTTTCAGGCACTGATTGGTGAATTCTTTCAATATTTATTTTTCCCTCTGGTTCTAGAACATCAGAGCAGTTTTCCTTGATAATTTCATGAAATATAATATCTAGGCTCTTTTTTTGTCATGGCTTTCAAGTAGTCTCATAATTTTTAATTTGTCTCTCCTGGATCTATTTTCCAGGTCAGTTGTTTTTCCAATGAGAAGTTTCACATTTTCTTTTACTTTTTCAATCTTTTCCTTTTGTTTTGTAACTTCTTGGTTTATTGTATTCATTAGCTTCCCTTAACTCCACTCTCATTTTTAAAGAACTATTTTGTTCAGTGAGCTTGCGAATTTCCTTTTCCATTTGGCTAATTCTGCTCTTTAAAGTCTTCTTCTCCTCATTAGCTTTTTGGACCTCTTTTTCCTATTGAGTTAGCTTATTTTTCAAGGTTTTATTTTCTTCAGCATGTTTTTGGTTCTCCTTTAGCAAGCTGCTGACTCACTTTTCAAGCTCTTCTATGGACTGAGCCTATTTCATATTCATTTTGGAGGTACTGAAGGCAGAATCATTGACTTCCTCCAACAGTATGCATTATTCTTCCTCATCAGAAAGGATGGAATGAGATACCTGTTCGCCAAAAATGTAACCTCCTGTGCTCTTATTTTTTCCCTCTTTTTGAACATTTTCCCAGCCAGTTACTTGACTTCTGAATACTGTGTCAAAAGTAGGGTCCTAGTGTTCCACCTTGCTCAGGGCTGAGATTCAGATCAGCTACTGAGTTCCCCCAGAGGCTTTAAACTGACCTGCTTGTCCCATGGGCCCAAGTTGTTTCCAAGGCCACCACAGCTGCCCACTTCTGCTTCTGCTGCCATGGCCTCTGCCTCCACCTGGGGCCAATGCTAGGAGGACTCTGCTCCCCTCTAGCCCAGCTGGGAAAGCCCTCCCACTCTGACCTTTGAAGCTTTCTTTGCCTCTTGTGGATTGAGGGATTTCTTCCTGTTTGGGATTCTGCCCCGGAGGCCTGTTCAGTCCTGTTCTTCCCTACCCTGGGCAGTCAGGGCTGGGCTCTGCTCAGCATCCCATGGGATAGACTTTTCCTGTCAGCCTTCCAGGTTACCTTTGGCTAGAAATTTCTTTCACTCTGTTGTTCTCTGGCTTCTACTTCTCTAGAAATTGTTGAGACTCATTTTTTATAGGTATTTTGTGGGTGTTGGGGGAAGGGTTAGAGTATATGTGTCTTTCTACTCCACTGTCTTGACTCTGCCTGCTTGAGTTTTTTAGACAATATTTTCTTTTCTCCCACTTACATGTAAAGACAATTTTTAACATTCATTTAAAAATGTTGAGTTCAAAATTTTCTTTCTCCCTCCCTCACATTCTTTCTCCCTGAGAGAGTAAACAATTTGATATAGGTTATTCATGTTCAATCATGCAAAATATATTATTATATATATTGTGTTGTGAAAGAAGACATAGACTCAAAAGTTAAAAAAATACATGAAAAAAATACAGAAAGTAAAAAGAAATAATATGCTTCAATCTGTGTTCATTCTCCATCAGTTATTTCTCTTGGGATGGATAGCATTTTTCTTCCTGAGTCCTTTGGAACTGGCTTGGATCATTTTATTCCTGAGAGGAGCTAAGTCATGTATAGTCTACCATCACACAGCTTTGTTGTTACTGTATATAAAATTCTCCTAGTTCTCAATTCACTTTGCATTAGTTCATATAAGTCTTTTTAGGTTTTTCTGAGTTCTACCAGTTCATCATTTTTTTATGGTATAATAATAGGCCATTATAATCATATACCACAACTTGTTTAGCCATTCCCCAAGTCATAGGCATCCCCTCAATTTCCAATTCTTTAAGATAGACATCTAGTATTGTTATTGCTGGATCAAAGTATATAAACAGCTTTACTGCCCTTTGTCCATAGTTCCGAATTTCTCTCTAAAATGGTTGATTTCATTACCAACTCCACCAACAATGTCTTAGAGCCCCACTTTTTCCACATTTCCCCGAACATTTATTGTTTTTCCTTTTTTTTGCCATATTAGCCAATCTTATAGGTGGGAGGTAGTACCTCAGAGTTCCTTTAATTAGCTTTTCTCTAATCAATAGTGATTTAGAACCTTATTTCATATGACTATACCTAGCTTTGATTTCTTCATCTGAAAAATGGTTGACCCTTTAAAATAAATCTTACATCTATATTGATTTTTTTATTCACAAGCACTCTATAAAATTAAATTACACAAATACAATTAGGGGGCTGAATTATGTATTATCTATAGTCCCTTTTAGCTCCAAAATGATCTATAAGTTTTTATGATTTCAAATGAAATTGACACTTCTTTTAGGTATGATTAAGCAGATATTCCTAATATACACTTTCCCCTCATCCACTATCCACACTGTGACAACTTTGAAATGGACAGGAAAAGAGTAGGGGAGTATCGATGTCTTTGGGAGAAGAAACTGGCAGAACTCATTGGTGGTTTACATCTCTCTTGTTTTCAGTATAAGCCAAAACAATCTCTGACCTGGAGAAACTGTCCTTTAGCAGCTGTGATGAGCTGCCTCTAGAGACCTTAGAGTTAAAGCAGTAAAACTAGCTGGGGACCTGAACTGGAAGTAATTAGAATACAACAACACTGTGAGCATAGAACCCTCAATGTAATTATTGACTGTTAACTCTGCAAACAGCACCTGATCCCTGCCCTTTCCCACAGCTAAATCCTCTTGGGTGTTTGCCCCTCTCCCCCTAGTAATAAGCACCAGATGCTGCTCCAGCTGATATGCCTTTTAATCTCTCCCTTGCCAAAGGCTAAAAACTATGAAATTTCTAAAATTAGAATGTCAGGTTAAGGGTAACATTTAAATAAAAAGTTGGCCTCAACCATGAATAATGTTATTGATCTCAACTAATCAGCTAGTTTCGGAGATACAATGTCAATGCTAAGTTTGCTTAGCTCAAAAACATTTCTTGTACCACTGAAGTTTCTATATTCCTGTCTTTCTCACATAAGTTATACTCACCTTACCATCAATCTCACCAATAAAGTTAAATTCTAAGTATAATATTTTAAAATAATGCATAGTTATTCCTTCCACTAGACTTTCTTACTGGGTCTTGTGTCAAGTACAAACATAACTAACATATAGAAACATTTATTGTTCAGCTTTATCAGTCATGTTTAACTTATCATTATCCCATGTTGGATTTTCTTCGCAAAGATACAGCAATGGTCTGCTATTTTCTTCTCCAGCTCATTTTTAGATGAGGATACTGAGGCAAACAGGGATAAGTGACTTACCCAGGGTCACACAACTAGTCAGCATTTGAGGTCAGAACTGAACTCAGGAAGATGAGTTTTTCTAACTTCAAGTCTGACACGCCATCCATTGTGCTACCTGGCTTCACGTGTAAAAACCTAGAGTTGTGCCTAAGGATGTTTCCCCTTACATAATGGTTTGGAGGTTTTGGAGATATCTAGTTGTATCGGTTAAAATGTTGAGACCATTTTAGAATCTAGAAGGTGGAATGTAATAAGCACTCTGCCTTGACAAAGGTGATGGAGACATTTCTATTATAAATGGTACAGCTAGCCTAGAAACACAGGAAAATAAAAGAGATGAACTTTTAAGGTAATTTCAAAATCACTTAAGTTATCAGCACAAGACAGATAATGAGAAAAAATCCACTTTTATGAGAACTCATTTGATAAATCTTCATGAGATTTGTAACAAAAACCAGATATCATGATCACAGACTTGAGATTGATTGAATTCTTTAGAATCTATAAAATAGTAGAAAGAGAATTGCAATTTCTTTAGAGGGTTAGCCTCAGAACTTCATTTAACATCATTTGCTTTAGTTGATACTAGTTGGCTGGATTTCACATTTTCAGACTTTCAAAGGATGAGAGAGTTGTATATTTGAAAAGAGAAGAACCACGGTTCGTTCCCCTGACCATTAAACTTTAAGAGTCAGCAATGAAAGTTGTAATTAAGATAATTAAATTCCAGATACCAGTTCAAGAAAAGTGCATACAGTTTTTCAGGATTTATAACTAGGGTAAAAAAGAAAATTAAAAAGACTTAACCCTGAAGGACCAATCTGATTTTTTTTCACCTGGAGGATGTAGTTGGGGAGATACTACTAGAGAGTGACACAGGAGGAGGGGAGCAAGAATGTACCCTTCAGAGCATTCTGTGCCATCTAGTCCTTGTATCGTAGAGGATAAGCCCATTGATGGCAGGGACTTTTTTACTTTTAACTTTGTATCTCAGGTACCTAGTCAAGTGTTTGACTTTGCTTAATAAATGCTTGCTTGTTGAATGGTTGATCAGAAAGAAATACTCTCATTGACAAAATTTCCAAGAAAATTCTTCAAAATTCCTTAGATTGTATTTAGACACACGATTTATGTTGCATGTCCATTCAATTCAATAAAAGGTTGATAAGAACTTAATGTGATCAAGGTTCTGTACTATGTAATAATGATACTAAAACACAAGTGAAACAGCCTTTGTCTCCAAGAAACCCATAGTGTACCGGGGCATATAACTTGTATATAGATACAAAGCAATCCAAGTGGAAGAGAATAAAATAACTTGGATCAGTAAAGGCTTCATGTTGTAGGTGGCACTTTAGCCATATTTTAAAGGAATTTAGAGTTCTAAGAGGCAGATGATATGAACAAATATTGAACCACTTTGGGGGGGGAAAGACAGAATGCAGGTTGAAAGTGACTATTGTCAGTGAAAATATCTTCCTCCTTTCTCTACTGAGTCATGTTCAAATTCTTTGCAACAATGTATTTTTTGCAACAGTATAATTTGCTCCATTATCAATTCTATTTAATGAAGCAATGTATTTACGTACAAGGGGGAAAACAATTTTCATATCTCAGGAAACATGTGGTTATAAAAGGTAAACTTTCTTTACTATTTCATTTTCATTTCAAGGGTTCTAACTTGAATTCTTTGCACATTACCTTTCCCCTGTTATTGTTTTCCTTGATAATTCAATTCAGGCATCACGTATGCTGTTGATACATATATCTCTGTTCCTTTATGTCAGCTAATGCTCAGCTGTCTGGTGTCTGGGAGTGTCACATACATTTCCTTTCATTAAAATCATCTCAATTTCAATTATGTATTTTAAAATTGAACAATTCATTATGAAAAATAGCACTATGGGTATATCATAGGATACTGAATTATCCTAGCCTCTGAATCATAGTTCTGATTTTTGACATTGTTTATACCATGTTTCTAAAATAAGGATTCATAACTAAAGATGTTGTATTCTTCACTGAACAATACTGGAAGCAGTGAAGTGAAAGAAACTCATATTTACCTAACCCAGAAAGGACTTTGGATAATAAATATTCAATTCACAAAACAGATCTTATATTGTCTAAAAAAGTAACAGTCTCAGGCTTGTATATACACTTCTTAAGTGTCATCCAACCATACAGTATAATTAGAAAAATTGCTTAGATGCATTGTAGCTTGGGTAATTAATCATTCCACAACTTGGAATTATAGTAGGATTTTGTTTTTCAGAATGGCAGTGCTAACTATTTTCAGCATAATTACAGATCCATGGTATTCAATTGGGGGACAGGGCATGACTTTCAAAAAAATGACACCTAATATTTAAGATCTATTTGTAGAATCATAATTTTATACTTTAAATAAATTATCTCATAACTTCTGTCAATAAGGAGAACTCATTTTATACCTTCATAATTTAAAATCGATTAACTTCTAATAGGGAATCATGGAATTATAAATAATACTTAAAAATAATTTGAGATCTAGACTCACAAGATGTCTCTATATGTTCATTTATTCACGTAAAAATGCATTGCATTATATTTTATTAATCATATAATATGTCATGTGATATGGTATTTATGGACTTTTTTTCTTTTTCTATTTGGATCTCTAGCACACAGCAGAGTGCCTGCATATAAAACAATGCTTATTTTTTCCACACATTCACTCATAATATTAAATTACTATTCAAACATTTGTTCTGCAATGTAAGGTTTTCCCAGTGCCCCTAACTTATTTTTAATTGCTTGTGAATCATATTTGTACACAACATCTCTCTGCCTCTAAGGATTTTCTTGTTTTCACAGATGATATCCCAGACTATATCATAGACTGGACACTAAAAACTAATCCCTGCTAGTAGTTTGTCAACATTTAAGAACCTACAGTCAATTTATTTTGATTGTATGGAAAATTCAAAGATGAAATTTGCTCAGCTGAAAGTTGTTATACTTTTATATCTCCCCAAATTAAGATATATGTTAAGCTTCATAAAGTGGATAGATGATCATTTCAATGAAAGAAATCTGCACTCATGTAACTCTGATTTTCCCTCTGTAGCTATCTCATTTAACTTCATCATAAATTTAAAGAATCCAGATTCAACGAAGTAGAAAATAGCATCAATTGATATATTTAGTCTTACAGTCACAAAGGTATCCCTGAAAACTTATTTCTTCAGTCTCATTTCAATCAGAATATACATCAAAGATTGTAAATTTTTCTTCTTTAACATTACACTCTCATATTTCCAAAATTAAGCATATCCTGAAAGAAGCAGAAAAAGACCAAAAGGCAAATAGCCACTGTCAGGTCATCAGACTCCCTTTTCAATTTTTGGTCATTGCTGTCATTGTCTTGAACGCATTCCTGCTCTTTCTTGTCTTGACCCATAAAATAGCCTCAACTACTGCCTATTGATTGATTTCGCCTCTCTCCTTGACCATCCTTCCTGTATGACAACTGATAGACCATAATGGTAGAAAAATTGCCAATCATTATTGCTACTTCTTCATGTGTAAGTGGCCAATAATTAGAACAAGCTGCTGTTTCTGTAGTGATGCCTGGGTCATTAGTCATGAGCCAGGCAGCTAGGCTTCTTTCTTTTAAGTATGAACACTTGAGTAAAAAAAAACCCTAAATACTCAAATAATTCTGTTACATCATTGATCAAAGAATTCCCTCAAATAAGGTAGATGGGAAATCATCCATTCCTGATGCTTTTCTGTGGCTCTTATCCTTCCAAATGTTTATCAGAAAGAATTTAACCTATACACCTGATATTTCTTTCTTTCTTCCAGTCTCACAAAGGTATCAGGTGATTACTCTGGCTGTTCACTGGTCATTCTCTTTTTAAAAACTTATTTATTTATTTTTAGTTTTCAATATTCATTTCCACAAGATTTTGCAATTCAAATTTTCTCCCCATTTCTTCCCTCCCCCCACACTGAAATGGCGTGCATTCTGCTGATCCCTTCCCCAAGTCTTCCCTCACATTTATCATCCCTCTTTTTTCCCCTTCTCCTTTATTTTCTTGAAGGGCAGGACAGATTTCTTTACTCCATTGCCTGTATATTTTATTTCCCTTATAAAACATTTTTTAACAATTGTTTTTAAAGCCTTGAGATCCAAATTCTCTCCCTTTTCCCTCCCCACCAACCCTCATTGAAATGGCAAGAAATTCCATATAGGTTATACATCTGTAGTTATGCAAGACACTGACATAATAGTCATGTTGTGAAATACTAACTATATTTCCCTCCATCCTATCTCATTCCCCAATTATTCTATTTTCTCCTTTGACCCTGCCCTTTTTCAAAAGTGTTTGCTTCTGACTAACTCCACCCTCAATCTGTGCTCCTTTCTGTCATTCTCCCTCGTATCCCCCTACTTTCCTGTAGGGTAAGATACCCAATTGTGTATGTATGCTTTTCCCTCCTTAAGCTAAATCTGATGAGAATAATGTTTGTTCTTTCCTTCTCACCTCCTTGCTCTTCCATTCCATTATGAAACTTTTTTCTTGCCTTCTTCATGTGAGATAATTTACCTCATTCTATCTCTCCCTTTCTCCTCCCAATATATTCCTCTCTTACTCTTTAATTTTATTTTTTAGATAGCACCCCTTCATATTCCACTTATCCTGTGCCATCTATCTATGTATCTATGTATCTATCTATCTGTCTGTCTGTCTGTCTATCCATTTAATCATCTATCTCCAACTACTTTAATACTGAGAAAAATCTCATGACTTACAAATAGCATCTTTCCATGTAGGAGTGCAAACAATTCAACTTTAAGAAGTCTCTTATGATTTCTGTTTCCTGTTTACCTTTTGATGCCTCTCTTGATTCTTGTATTTAAAGTCAAATTTTCTATTCAGCTCTGTCTTTTCATCAAGAATGCTTGAAAGTTCTCTGTTTCATTGAATATCCATTTTTTCCCTGAAGGATTATCCTCAGTTTATCTGAGTAGGTGATTCTTGGGTTTAATCCTAGCTCCTCTGACCTCCAGAATATGATACACCAACCCCTTGATCCCTTAATGTAGAAGTTGCTAGATCTTGTGTTATCCTGATTGTATTTCCACAATACTTGAATTGTTTCTTTCTGGCTGATGGTAATATTTTCTCCTTGATCGGGGAACTCTTGAATTTGGCTTCAAAATTCCTAGGAATTTCCCTTTTCCAATTTTTTTCCAAAGGTTATCAGCAGATTTTTCCATTTCTATTTTATCCTTTGGTTCTAGAATTTCAGGGCAGTTTTCCTTGATAATTTCTTTAAAGGTGATGTTTAGATTCATTTCTTTGATCATGGCTTTTAGTTAGTCCAGCATTTTTAAATTGTTTCTCCTGGATCTATTTTCCAGGTCAGTGGCTTTTCCAATGAGATATCTCACATTATCTTCTATTTTTTCATTCTGTTGGTTATGTTTTATAATTTATTGACTTTTCGTGAAGTCATTGCTTTCCATTTGCTCCATTCTAATTCCGAAGGAATTATTTTCTTCGGTGAGCTTTTGGGTCACCTATTCCATTTAGTCAGTTCTGCTTTTAAAGCCTTTCTGTTTCTTACTGGCTTTTTGGTCTTCCTTTGCTATTTGAGTTAGTCTCTTTTAAGTTCTTCATTATATTTTGGATCTCCTTTGACTGTTGACTCGATATTCATGATTTTCTTGCATCACTTTCATTTCTCTTCCCACTCTTTCCTCTACTTCTCTTACTTGATTTTAAAAATCCTTTTTTGAACTTGTCCATGGCCTGAAACCAATTCATATTTTTCTTGGAGGCTTTTGATGCAGTTTTGTCTTTGTTATCTTCTTCTGGTTGTGTATTTTTATCTTCTTTGCAAGCAAAGTAGGATTCTATTAGTTTGAGTTCTTTTACAAAGTTTTCTCATCTTACAGTTAAATGCTTGACTTTCTGACTTTTTTTTCATTGTATGACTGCTTCCAGTGGGAGTGGGAGTGGGGTTGGGTCTAATGTCCTAGGCTCCAAGGATTTTGTAACAGCTACTCAATCTCCCACTGTCTGCAAGTCCAGAATTCTGGAAGTAGCCTCTGCCACTGCTGCTACTAATGCTCCCACTGCCAGCCACTGCTGCCGCCATTCCCACTGCCCAGGTATTGGGGTCGACCTGGTCAGACTGGTAGTCTTCTTTTAGCCAGGTCCCACAGAGTTTTCTCACTGACCTTTTTGGCATTTGTGAATTGAAAACTGTGGAAACTTCCGCACTTGCCAATGATTCAGGCCCCTGAAGCCTGCTTTGGCTATCTGTGTTGGTGCAGCCCATACCCAGACTGCACTACACTCCCTGCCCAGTGTGATAGACCCTTCCTGTCCACTCTCCAGGTTGTCTTGGACTGGGGATTTTTTGAGTTTCATATCTCTAGAATTTATTTAGTGTCATATTTTACAGGTATTTGTTGGGCTTTAGGGGAGAGCCTAAGGAAGTCCCTGTTTTAACTCCATCATTTTGGTTCCACCTCCCCTCCCCAAATACCCTATGCTTGACATATAATGAGGCCATTTTCTTATTTTTTTAGGTTATATAATTTCTTTATGATATGTTTTATGCCTGTTCTTTGGGATTCTGCATGAGTTATATGCTGTGGCTTGCCCATACTGACCATGTGGTTTTCTATTGTCATGAGTGTGATACTTGTCTTTAGGGACAATAGTGTTCCAAATCTTATTCCTGAACAACAACACTGGTAAAACTATTGTGTTAAAAATTTAGCTTTTGGAGGAGCCAAGATGGCAGGGTAGAAAGACTCACGTATGCTAACTCTGAATCCACAGCCCAGAAAGTTTCTGTAAAAAGAACTCCCCACAAATTCTGGAGCACTGCAAGCTATGCAGAAACACAGTGGAAGAGATTTCCTTTTCAGAGAGCCCTGGAAAGCCATCCCCAGGGGTCTGTCGCACTCCGGATATGGAGCCCAGCCTTGCGCTGCCCTGACCCCGTGCAGCCCCAGTGGAGCAGATTCGAGCAGGCTACAGGGACAGAATCTCTGGTGGCCACGAAGGTCCCTCCACCCACAGGTGCCACAGGTCAGTGAGAGAGACTTCTGGGCTGGCTGAGAGGGGAGCAGGTTGACTCTGTGACTCGGGCCCCCTCAGGAGGCAGCGGGGCAGGGAGTGGGAGAGGCAGCGGCAGAGGCAGTGGCGGCCCGGGACACCCAAGCAGGCAGGAGCTTAGGGCCATTACCACAGGTCTCTGCATAAACCTTCTATCAGGGAACTGAGCCTGGAACACAGCTCTGCCCCCACCCGCTCCATTACTGAAGGATTCTGCATAAAGCCCCTGAGGAAACTGAGCCTGGGAGGTGGCCCTGTCCCCACCTGAGCACCAGAACTTAAGCTCACATTGACTAGCAGCCGTGCCCACCACTGAAAGCCCATTTGAATCTCAGACCGCAAGCACTACCTGGGTGGATCTAGGTGGGGGTGGAGAGGAATCTCAGAAGTCAAGTAACTGGCTGGGAAAATGGAAGAAAAATAAGACCATAGAAAGCTACTTTCTTGAGGGACAGATGTTCCTGCCTTTCAATTCTGATGACAAGGAACAATTCTTACCATCAGGGAAAGATGTGGAGGTGGGGGCCTCCGTATCCCAGACATCCTAGGTGGATATCCAGTGGGCTCAGGCCATGGAAGAACTCAAAAAGTATTTTGAAAATCAAGTTAGACAGGTGGAAGAAAAACTGGGAAGAGAAATGCAAGAAAAGCATGAAAAACGGGCCAATACCTTGGTAAAGGAGACCCCAAAAAATGCTGAAGAAAAGAACACCTTGAAAAATAGGCTCACTCAATTGGCAAAAGGGGTTCAAAAAGCCAATGAGGAGAAGAATGCTTTCAAAAGCAGAATTAGCCAAATGGAAAAAAAGGTTAAAAAGCTCACTGAAGAAAATAGTTCTCTCAAAATTAGAATGGAACAGATGGCAGCTAATGACTTTCTGAGAAACCAAGAAATCACCAAACAAAACCAAAAGAATGAAAAAATAGAAGAGAATGTGAAATATCTCATTGGAAAAACAACTGACCTGGAAAATAGATCCAGGAGAAACAATTTAATAATTATGGGACTACCTGAAAGCCATGATCAAAAAAAGAGCCTAGACATCATCTTCCATGAAATTATCGAGGAAAACTGCCCTGACATTCTACAACCAGAGGGCAAAATAAGTATTGAAAGAATCCATCGATCACCGCCTGAAAGAGATCCAAAAAGAGAAACTCCTAGGAACATTGTGACCAAATTCCAGAATTCCCAGGTCAAGGAGAAAATATTGCAAGCAGCTAGAAGGAAATAATTCCAGTATTGTGGAAATACAATCAGGATAACACAAGATCTAGCAGCTTCTACATTAAGGGATTGAAGGGCGTGGAATAGGATATTCTAGAAGTCAAAGGAACTAGGACTCAAACCAAGAATCACCTACCCATCAAAACTGAGTATAATACTTCAGGGGAAAATATGGTCTTTCAATGAAACAGAGGACTTTCAAGCATTCTTGATGAAAAGACCAGAGCTGAAAAGAAAATTTGACTTTCAAAGATAAGAATGAGAAGAAGCATGAAAAAGTAAACAGCAAAGAGAAGTCATAAATGGCTTACCAAAAGTGAACTGTTTATATTCCTACATGGAAAGACAATATTTGTAACCCTTAAAACTTTTCAGTATCTGGGTAGTTGGTGGGACCACACACACATACACACACATGCACACATGCACACACAAATGTACATGCATGCACGCACACACTTACGCACTTACATGCACATATAGAGAAAGAGAGCATAGAGTGAATTGAATAGGATGGGACCATATCTTAAAGGAAATCAAGGTAAATGGTGAGAGAGAAATGTAGTGGGAGGAGAGAGGGTGAAATGGAATGGGGTAAATTATATCTCATTCAAGAGGCAAGCAGGAGACTTTTTAGTGGAGGGAAAAAGAGGAGAGATGAGAGAAAAACATGAGGTTTACCCTCATCACATTCGACTAAAGGAAGGAATAAAATGCACACTCATTTTGGTATGAAATCTATCTTACAATACAGGAAAGTGGGGGAGAAGGAGATAAGCAGGGTGGGGGGGATGATGGAAGGGAGGGCAATGGGAGGAGGGAGCAATTTGAAGTCAACACTCTTGGGGAGGGACAGGATCAAAAGACAGAATAGAAACAATGGGGGGCAGGATAGGATGGAAGGAAATACAATTAGTCTTATACAACATGACTACTATCGAAGTCATTTGCAAAACTACATAGATATGGCTTATATTGAATTGCCTGCCATCCCAAAGGGAATGGGTGGGGAGGGAGGGATGGGGGGAATTTGGAACTCAAAGTTTTAGAAACGACTGTTGAATATTGTTGTTGCTCCTAGGAAATAAGAAATACAGTCAATGGGGAATAGAAAGTCATCTGGCCCTGCAGGACAAAAGAGAAGATGGGGACAAGAGAAGGGAGGGAGGATGGAAGAAAGCGCAGATTGGTGATAGGGAAGATTAGAATGCTAAGTGTATTGGGGTGGGGGAGAGGAGAAAAGGGGAGAAAATTTGGAACCCAAAATTTTGTGAAAATGAATGTAAAAAGTTAAATAAATAAATAAATAGATAAATAGATAAATAAATAAATAAATAGCTAAATAATTAAATAAATGAGTGGATAAGTAGATGGGTAGATGGCCAGATAAATAAATAAATAAATAAACGAATAAATAAATAAATATATAGATAAATAAATAAATAAATAAATAAATAAATGAATAAATGAAGAAGAAGAAAAGGATTAGCTTTTGTTCCTATGGGAAACTTGAAGAAAGTGAACAAAAACTTTGAAATTTTCCCCAACAATTCAGCTTGATGTCCTCTTTCTTTCTTTTTTCAATTCTGAGTTTAGATCATTGTCAATTAGTATTGTGTCCCAGATATAGCTACTTTTGGACATTCTCTTAGAGATGTCTATCATATACATGGTGACATCTGGGGAATAGACTTGCTTCATCCCTTTGATATTTACTGTGTATATTACTAAGTCAACTTGTTTGAGTGATTGCAGATTTCTTTCACATGACTCTACAATGATGCAAGGCTTGATACTATCATCTTATTTTTTTTCCCAATAAATGAGCATCTAGAGAACCACATACCTATCCCAAAGGATTCCTTTTACATATAGTCTTTGAAATGTATCTCTTCTATCATAATAGCAAATACTTTTAACAAGCTTACATCTTCCTAGTCTTAAGGGTTATGTTCGTTTCTTCACATAGAAACAATCTATATTATATTAAAAGAACTGCCTTCCTTTCTTTTGCATTCCTAGCTCTTAGTGCAGTTTTGTGTGTAAGTACTTATTTTTCACTCGATAATTCACAAAAGAAAATAGTAAGTGACAACATTTGTTTCTATAATGTAAGGTTTTCTCAGTACTTCTAATTTATTTTTGATCACTTGACAGTTATCATTGGAATTTTTGAATAATGCTCTTTTAATTGTTTCATCTTCCACTGAATCCTCACAAATCTTGATTATATATAGGAAATAACTTTTTTTTGAAAGAGCTAGTCAGGCACATCTCTCTTCTATTTAATCATTTTTGTAGTTAATAAATAATCTAAATGTCATAACCTTCAAGTATACAGCTTCATGTCTGGCTTTGGAGGGCAGAGCCAAGATGGCAGAGTGAGAGCAAGGACTCACCTAAGATCTTAGACAAACCCCAGATACCTCTAAAAGAGAATGTGACCAGACTTTGGACGTGCAGAATCCAATAGGAGACTGTGGCAGATTCACAGCCCAGGACAGACTGAAAGGTCCAAAGGAAAGGATCTGTTCTGTCGGAGTGCACCCCCAGTGCATAGTGCAGCACATCCAGTGCACCCGAGCAAGAGGCCCCCAGGGAGGGCCGAGGCAGTAGCATGCAGAACCAGCAGAGGGGCAGCTCAGGGTGAGAGACCAGCAGAGCTGAGCGAGTGACAGCCACTGAACCCCAGATATCAGTCATAGTAGTTCCTGAGACTTTCAGCCTGCAGATCAAATGTCTGTAAGTCACCTGTGAAAACTTCTGGGAACTAAAATGGCAGAGGAACCAGTAAATCCTCTCTCCTCCCACCTTGTTGGCCTCAAACGAACCATAAAATATTTCCCCAGAAAAATCCTGGATCAGTGGAGACAGTGAAGGGGCAAACAGTCTCATAACACCTGAGACTAGGAAAATAGCTAAGGGGGATTCCTCTTACTGTGGCAGAGGCAAACCGGCAGAAGAGAGGCCCCAGGGTGGTGGAAACTTGCACTAGGACCCAGGTGTGCCTCATCTCTAGGAGAGGAACTCCAGGGGAGGTGGAAACTCACACTATGACCCAGGCAAGTCTCAGTGCTCCAGGGGAAAAGGGAAGACAATAGGGTAGCCAATTCCAACACTATATAGACTATTTTTGAAAATTGGGGAAGGAGTCCCCCCAAATTCTTCATATGATACAAATATGATTTTGATACCTAAACCAGGAAGAGACAAAGCAGAGAAAGAAAATTATACACTAATTTTTCTAATGAATATAGATGCAAAAATTTTAAATAAGATTTTAGCAAAACGAATACAGCACCTTATCATGAGAATAATACATCAAGATCAGGTAGGATTCATACCAGGAATGCAGGGCTGGTTCAATATTAGGAAAACTATTAGCATTATCAATTATATCAACAATGAAACTAAAAAAGAAACCACTGATTACCTCAATAGGTGCAGAAAAAGCTTTTGACAAAATACAATACCCATTCCTATTAAAAATACTGGAGAACATAGGAATAAAGGGAACTTTCCATAAAATAATAAGCAATATCTACCTAAAACCTTCAACAAGTATTATATGCAATGGGGATAAGCTAGATGTATTTCCAATAAGACCAGGGGTGAAACAAGGCTGTCTATTATCACCACTATTATTCAATATGGTACTAGAAATGTTGGCTGTAGCAATTAGACAAGATAAAGAAATTGAAGGAATAAGAAAAGGCAGATAAGAAACTATGTTATCACTCTTTGCAGATGATATGATGATATACTTAGAGAATCCCAGAGATTCAAGTAAAAGACTATGTGAAATAATAAACAACTTTGGCAAAGTTGCAGGTTACAAAATAAACAAATCTTCTGCATTCCTATATATTAGCAACCAAGTCCAACAGCAAGGGATGGAAAGAGAAATCCCATTTAAAGCTAGGGTAGACACTATAAAATACCTGTCAGAACAAACCGAGGGACTATATGAACACAATTGCAAGATACTTTTTACACAAATAAAGTCAGATCTAAGTAAGTGTAAAAACATAATTTGCTCATGGGTACGCCGAGCTAATGTCATAAAAATGACAATTCTACCTAAATTAATTTACTTATTTAGTGCCATATCAATTAAACTATCAGATGATTATTTTCTAGAGCTGGACAAAATAATATCTAAATTCATCTGGAATAACAAAAGATCCAGAATATCAAAGGGATTAATGAAAAGAAATGCTAGGGAAGGTGGCCTAGCACTACCAGATCTCAAATTGTATTATAAAGCAGCAATTATTACAACCACTTGGTACTAGCTAAGAAACAGAAGGGTAGAGAAGTGGAATATACTAAGCAATCAAGACACAGTAGGCAAGAAATATAGCAATCTCCTGTTTGATAAACCCAAGGACCCCAGTATCTGGGCTAAGAACTCACTGTTTGACAGGAAAACTAGATAACAGTGTGGTGGAAACTAGGTTTTGGCTACCTTCAACATATTTATTAAGAACATCATATGGATATGAACCTATGTATATATATATATATATATATATATATATATATATATATATATATATATATATATATATATATATATATATATATATATATATATATATAAGTTGTGTCCCTAAAACATAAAGTCCTTATGGGGCAGCGACTGTTTTTTAATTTTTTTTTCTTTGTAACCTCAGCACTTTAAATAAGTAACTGGCACATAGATAATGCTTAAGAAGTGTTTGTCAGTTTCTTGAATGAGTGAATGTCTCCTCATCTAAATTACTCTAGGAAAATGTCTCAAATAAAGTATAAATGTGGATCATATTTAAGCTTCCCTCAGTGAAGGTAACAGGGACCCTACCCACAGAACTACTTGATGTGAATCGTGAGAGTCAGATAATACTCCCACCACAGAAAATATATAAGATGCTAAGGCCTTACATTGGCTTGGAAACACATAGAACAAACAGCACATTAGACCCTTCCATAATTTAAAGACATATTTATGATACCAGTAAATTAATGTTTTCCATTCCTCATGGGCCAGTAATATCTGAAAAATTCATTGTAATATCATGAAAGTTTAGCAAGGTCCAGCTCTCTTCTGATTCTCCATGACATGGCATTAGTACTTCAACTTAAGATGACTATTTTCTTCTTGCTCCTTTAATTAAGTACATAGTCCTACAATTAGTTTTGTTTGTACTGAATTTGTTAGTCTATTGTCACAGGCTCTCCTTTATTCCTCTGTTGCTTTTTGCCTGCCCTATTCCAAATTCTTAGAATTAATTAATTTACTAAAATTTTTCATTTGTCCTTTTACTTTTTATTTTCTTTTCTCTTTTCTGTCTATGCTTTGCCAAACCATTTAAACAAATGTCTAAAAATCATTCTTTCCTTCTATGTATTTTCATTTCTTCACCAGTGTTAGTTCAAATGTCTTCTTTTGTTGCCTTTTCAATATTGCTCTTCTCTTACAATTCTTTCTGAACTTTACTTGTACTTGTCCCACCCTGATTCTTTTGTGTTCTTGAGGTTCCTAGGTATAGGAACTTGTGTTCCTATATACCTGAGATACATTTGAGCTCTTCTGTCTCTAATTAACATTGTACTTCTTATTTCATATTCTCTCTCTCTCTCATATTACACCTTGTTCCTAGAAATATACATTCATGAAAGAACTAACGGTGACCAAAGAATTGTGGAATGAGAGGGATCATCGTGTTTCCAAAGTTGTGCAGTCTGGTCCTCGTCCCTGTTATTACTTCAATCTTTTTCTGAGACTATGGCTAGTACCTATTTCTGGTTCTGTACACATTTTAGCACTTTGGGCACTGGATATTCTTAGGACTTGCATTTGTTGTCCTAAGGTGAGATGCTATCCAAGAAAGTGTGACCCTTTCTTAGAAAAGATGAAAGTTCCATCTAGACACAATCATTACAACACTCCTTCAGAGATATACCTTTTCTCTAATGAATAATCTTCCTCAGATTAGTGGACCAGAGTATGAAAAAACAAATTCCTGCCTAAAATCTTCCTCTATAGAAGAATTAAAACTTTATAGGTAACTCCATATTCTATCAATAGCTCTTCTTGGTTTCCAGTTCATAGAGCATCATGCTTCCCCAAGGATAAACTGATCACCTGAAAGCTCATTGCCATACAGATTGGCTCAGCTTATCATACCCAACACATTCTAAGCTCACTTTGATTGGAGGACTTGAAGGAAAAGCAATAAACTCTTCACAAATCCTTCCTTTATAGAGAGCTTAGAACTTTCTAGGTAACTCTTCATTTATCATAAGTGGCTCTATATAACCCTATATAACATGATATCCTCTGGTGGTGACCCACTTTTTAACTTTCAGTGTATTGTTTTTCATTATTAGATTGTAATCTCTGAGGATAGGGTTTTTTTTCCTTTTCAATTTCCCCAGCACTTAGCTAAGTGGCTGTCACATAGTATACTGTTAATAAAGGTTTACTAAATTGAACTGAAAATTATTTAATAGAATCCTATCCTTTCCCCTCCTAGGGAGAGGTGTGCCTCCATCACTTGCCAATTGTCAATTCCTCCCCTCTATTGTATGCCCATTACATAGGACTGAATGGGAATATTCTCCCACAGTCATCTCTCCCTCTTTTCCAGTGTTATACCTTATCATATATTCAAGCTTTCTGGCTCTGTTAACCATGGTTTTTAAATTCGGCATTGAAAATTGATTTCTCTGCTAACATCATTCTTTTTTATCTTTTGAATTTTTAAAAAATTTTTCTGTTGAACTAAAGTTTCTTAAAATTTTCATCAGACTCCCCCAGGAATCCATAGGATTCCTTCTTTTACAGTTGAAGAAACAATCAGGCAGAATTACTTTGATAAGAAGTATAACCAGACTTTGAGAGAAATAATATGAGGTTTCTGGTTCTTGCTGAAGTAGGCCTATGGAGTTGATTGGATTCAGAGATGTTAAAAAGAGAGCTCAAATTCTTCAAGCTCTCTAGTATAAATTCTTGAAATTTTAAGTCCTATACACAAAGATTCTATCTTATCTTTTGGTTTTGATTGTGTCTTTGCTCTGTCTGGTATATAATTCTTTTCAGATTTTGACACTGGAGAAATTTGCAGAAGCAAACTATTCAGCATCGCTGCTGTCACATCTAGACATCTTTGTTTCTTTTAGATAATTGGTTATCAAAGGGAGGAGAAAGATGTAGGACAGAGTTTGGCAAGTTATCATGGTGCAAATCCATATTAGTGGGACAAATCCACAGAAAATAAGAACATTTTTTACATTTTAAATGAAATTTTATTGTACTTAAAGGTATAAAAACCATTCTCAGCACGAGGATCAAACCAAAAAAAAAAATAAAATTTTGATTTTGTGTTGGGCTTATTTCTCTGCCTACCACCACAGGATCCTAGTTTAAAAAGTAATAGAAGAAAGCAAAATGTATTAAAAAAAAACAACAAAAAACTTTGTTTCTTTTTTATAGAGGATGGACTTGACCTCAATGTATTTGTAGGCACATGGGAAGGATCCAGCAGGCAGAGATTGAAAAGATGGAAGATGAGAAAGAAAATGACTGTGGTTGCAACCTTAGCCTTGTCCAGGAGAAAGAGCACCTTTTCAGCAGAGACTAAATCATGATATCATATTATATTGGGATGCTATTTTTTCACTCTTTAATCCCTAGTTATTTTCTCCCTAATGGTTTCCCTTTCTAGGTAGAGATCATGCAGGGTATATGAAATATTCAGGGAAGACTAACACCTCTGATCGCAGAGCCCTTTTCAGTGCTGCTTATCCATTTTTAGTGTCCATCTTCATCATCCATCTTTCACCTGTGGCCCCCAGAAACTTTAGCATTGGCAGCAATCACAACTGATAAACCATTTTGACAGATAGGTTAAACTTGGTTGAGGGTAACCAGTAGGCCTCAAACTCATGAGTGAGTTAGGGGGATGTCTATTCCAAGCATCTCAAGACTTTCCCCAACAGAGTGGGCAGATGAGAGCAATTAATTCTAATGAAACACGAATTGTAGAGCTTGGCCAGACATCAAAGACAATAAGATCGTCCACTGCATCTCTTTGAAAACAAAAGATAAACAGCAACCTAGATCATGCCCTGCAAGTTTTCAGTCTTTTCTCTCTAGAACCTAAGACTTGGTTTCTCTAATTGTTTTCCTCTATTATCCCTTCAAACTTGAATCCTTGGGGGAGGGTGGAGTGGACAGAAGCATTACCACATGACGTCAAAGTCTGCCCTTTTATATATGGCCCTTAAACTATGCATGATTACTTGCTCCAATTTGTTCAATCTTGCTGCAGCTTTGCTGGCTTTGCTTCCTCTTGCCCTACCCCCGTCCTGATTGTTTTATGACTTAGAGCCCAATGTTTCTGGCAGGCCTTAGCCACTTCCATTTCTCTCCTCACTCTGCAGTCACCTTCCTCCCAGCAACCTGGCCATCCAAACCAGAAAACAGACCCTGAAGGTTTTAACCTATTCTTGCCTAGAATCTTCACCCAGAGGCCCAATTGCTGTGATTGGTGAGGGCCTGTCTTGGCCTACTACTTCAAGCTTGCCCTACCCATGCACTTCTCATTAGCTTCTCTCAAGTCATCGTACTGTAGTTGTGCTGAAAGTAACATATTCTTCTATCCCTCAAACCCCTGCAGTTCTGGAACTTCTTGTGTCTTGCTCCTAGAATGGCAGGGTAAACATTTCCCTATAGACTACTTTCCAGTAACTTCACAGATTGATGTGCTTCTTTCTGGTCACCACTCCCTTACAAGTATGGTTCCTTCCCCTCTTAGAAGGTAAATACCTTGAGGGTAGGTAATGGCTACTTTTGCATTTGTATTCTAGAATACTTAGAATAGTGCTTGAAAAGCACGTAGAAAGTGCTTAGTAATTTTTTTATTCACTCGTTCGTTGTTATTCATATAAAGCATTTTAAGAAATGAAGAAAAGAGGAAGCAGAATAAAAGATCTTTCTTTTCTCAGTAAAATATGAGATCTGGTTCTGTTAAGAAGAAGAAGTGGTATCAGAGGCTTGAGGTGAATTAAAAAGTTTTGGGATAGCCATTGTGGAAAATATAATGGAGGTGCAATTAACAAAGAAGGATATGTTTGCTGTGCAGTAATAATAGCCCAGTTCATATTAAAAGAACCCAAATGTGCAGTAGAACCAATCAGCACAGATATGTGACTGGCTTTAGTATTCTTGGTTACTGTTGCTCAGTCATGTCTAACTGTTCTTGAGCTCATGGATCATACTGTCTTTTGAATTTTCTTGGCAAAGACACTGATTTTCCATTTCATTCTCCAGTGGATTAAGATAAAGGTTAAGTGACTTGCCCAGGGTCGTGGAGCTAGTAAGTGTCCGAGGAATGGATCTGTACTCAGATCTTTTTGATCCTAGTCCTACACTTTCTCCACTAAGTTACCTAGTTGCCTCCTTATCATTTATTAGTAGACATTAAATTAAAATGAAGATATCTAACTGGAGTAAATTAGGATTTATTAGGACATGATCAGCAAGAGTAGTGAAAAAGGTAGAGAAAAATACTGCACTGTGTGAAATTGAAATGCTGAACCATAAGGTCAAGATTGCTTTATCCAGAGTGAAAAAAAAGATGAAGGTCAAAAAAAAATACAAAACAAATAAGCTATTGCTTTGATAACAATATGAATAAGTTTTCTAAAGCTAAATACCCCTTGGTCTCTCCACTAATGTTGAAAATGATAGATTCTAATGGTTCTCCAGATAAAAATCCAATTTATTAAATAAGTATGAAACACATTTACTCAATTTAATCTAATGTAGCATTTTATAACCCTGGTAGAAAATATTAATTATTTAACTGCAAGTAATAAAATTGAGTTTTAGGGTCTACCAATGGAAGACATCTAAGAATGATGTAAATAGCCAGGGGCAGTGAGATAATTTTGCGGATGATAAAGTGCATGCCTGTAGTCTAATTTTTTAGATCTTTTCCACAGGAAAATGCTATGTATTTCTCAAGGGACAATCATTACAATCCTGCCTACAGGCTCAGAGATTGTAGCAAAACTATAAAAAATAGAATATCATTTTTCCTTTCTCTTGCATTTCATTGGAATTATTCAGGTGAATTTCAAGGCTCTGGAGAGGAATCCTGCAAGTATATATTTAAGTTACATGACATAAAATTAGGTGACTACTTAAATCAGAAAATTGTATATCTCTTAATAAATAAGTTACAACATTATGTAGTAGAGGGACATAGACTGAAAGATAGAAAACCCAGGTCATAATTTCTGCTCTGTCTCTTGTTGGTATGACCCATAAACTTGGTTGGGCTCAATTTGCTCATCTGTATGAAGGAGTAGTTAGAATGGAGGGTCTCTAGAATCCTTCCATTTTCGTTGTCATTTTAGTGCTTCTACTTTGTGTCCTTAGTCTGTCAGTCAGAATGACAATAAGAACAAAACATGGCAGTCCAGAGGAGTTTCAGAGGAGAGTACAATGGAATTATAAGTTTATTTGTTGTGAATATTATGCTTTATAAAGTTGTATATTTTTGTCAAATGTCATATATCATGTCAAAAAACAGACTCATATTGAACTAGATTAAAAAATTCTAATAAGATAAGTAATATGCAAATATATATATGTTTGTGTATATATGTGTGTATATATATGTGTGTGTGTGTATATGTAGAGGAGTTTATATTATTACTATTAAATTTTGTGGTAGAAGTATAGTGGATGGAATTCTTGACTGGGTATTTGAAGGACATGGATTTAAATTCTACTTCTGATACTTACTAGTTCTGTGAGTCTGGAAAAATTGCTCAACTTCTCTCAGAACCAGTTTCCTTATTTGGAAAAGGAGGGTAGCAATGTTGTTCTAAAACTTGAGAGACCTTAGTACATGAAAGATTTTGTAGATATTTGAGAGCTCTGTAAGTTAGAATTTAAAAAAAAATAAATTTAGTCCATCATTCAACCTTTGTAAAATAAATTTCCATTCCGATTGTCACCCCTTATATTAAGTTCCCTTTCAGTTTTGTGCAGTCTGAAACTTTGATAAACAATTCCATCTATGCAGAATCACAATCTCAGAGTTAGACAGGACTTTATTGCTAATGTAATCCAACTTATAAGAAAGGAAGGAAGGTAGGTAAGACAGAAGAAAAAAATTAACATTTATTAAGCACCTTTTGAGTCAGGCACTATGTTAAGTACCTTTACAAATATAATCTTATTTGATTGCATAATAAATAAGAACTCCTCTCGCTCACATTTATATAATGCTTCAAGTGTTGCAGAACAGAGTAGTGAGACATCATTCATGTGACAGCCCCTCAAACACTTGAAGACAAATATTTTGTGTCCCCTACATATTTTCTTTTCCCTTCTAAATACTCAATGTAAACACGGTTTTCAATAAGCTCATTATCCTGTTTATCTTCTGGATACAACCTCAGTTTGTCAATGTGTTTCTTAAAATGTGGTACCCAGAACTAAACACAGTAGTCCAGATGCAATCTGATGATACTAGATTAAAGAAGAATGATGTCTGGATGCCTCTACTAATGAAGCCTCACATTGTACCAGCATTCCTTAGCTTTAGTGTCAAACTGATTCTTGTGTTTGTACTGCTGGAAAAGATATTCATTGGTGGTGCCTGACCAGTTTGTTGGAATGCAATTTCTTGGTTTTAGTTTTATACGTCTGTGGTCAGAAATCTCTGAAAGGAGCTGGAACTCCTTGGAGTCTTTTCATTCAGATAATAAGAAGTCAAGTTAACAACCTGAACCATTGCCCATATGAATCAAGACTTGAAGAGGATTTTAATACTTCTTTAAGAAAAAAAATAACTTAACCCAAATAGGACAAAGCCTTAGGGAAATCTAACCCAGCTTACATTGAAGATCCCTAGGAAATACCGTTTGTATGACAGGTTGAAATTCATGAAAATTCAGAGTGTTTCCACACAGTCAGTAGTCTAACCATGCTGCCACTCTCCTCTGATAGTATATCTGAAATTTTGAATCTCAGCACAGGACTTTTGCTTTTATCTTTTGAAGACTCTTGTTGTCATATTTGTCCCAATTTTCTAGCTTGTTTTATGTTTTGTCATTCATTTTTTTTTTGGCAACGACCTCTAGTTTTGTTTCTTGTGAAATTTGGCAAGCTTGCCATATCTATGCCTTAATGCAACTTATACAGTTGTTGAATATGTTAGGGCCAAGAACAAATCTCTTTAACATCTATGTCATTCCTTTCTACACATTGACATCAATTCTACTAATGCTTTCTTTTGTGGTCTAACTCTTTGTCCAAATTCATGTGCTACTTTATCATTTTCTTCCCTATTTTTCCCTCTACATTGTTAGAATGAAAACTTGACCAAAAGCTTTGCTAATACCCAGATATATTTAGTTTACTTGATCTACTAGCATAACAAACCTGTCAAAAAGTGAAAGAAGCTTTTTCTGGAATTAGAATGTTCTTAACAAACCCATGTGTATGCATAATGAACATTATTTTCTTTTCTAAACACTCCAAAGTTATTTTTTGGTTAAAATCTTCTAAAATTTTTCTAGGAATCATAACAGATTTCATATGCCTATTGCCTGTAGAATCTCTTCTTGATCCTTTTTTGAAAATCACAGCATTTACCCATTCCATCTTGCAGCCCTTCTCCAGTTTTCCACGTTGTTTCAAAGTGGAGTGAAAAATTGTTCATCAACCATTTCTACAGTTTTATCTGTTTTTAAAATTATCATAGGATATAGCTGAGTGGATGTGAACTCACAAGAGAGCAGCTAATAATTTCTATACTATTTTTTTACTTACTTTGGGTTTGACCTCCCTGTCAATGTTCCTTAATCTATCCTGTTTCAGACTAAAGATAATTTGTCTTCTCTGAGTAAATGGAAGCCAAAGGAAAGTGGAACACTGATGCATTCTGACTGGACTCAATTATCCCATCATCCAAATCATTCTCATAAGAAAACAAATTCCTTCTTTAATCTTCTGACTTCAAGTGAGATTTTAAGCTTTCAATTAGAATCCAAGTTTACCATTTCTATATATTTTATCTTAGATCTATCCTTGTGTCAATAAAAGAAACCAAATAAGTATGACATCATATTTTTTTAAATTAACTTATGCTGGTACGTAGTGATTACTACTTTCTTTTAAAAGTACTCCCAAACTATTATTTTAATGATAAATTCCATAATGTTACCAATAATTAAAGTCAAATTTATAGTTATCAATTTATACTTTGAAGAACCTATTTTTTTTACAATTTAATTATATCGTCTTATCTATGGTTTCTGTTCTCTCTAGTATTTGAATAAATCACTCATATTTGCTTAGATTTTACATTTATTTATTCTTTCAGTACCTTATATAATCTTCTTTAAGTTCTGGTTACTTGAACTCACTGAGTTGTAGGAGCCCTCTTGTCATCTCCTTCCATGCAAATGATTTCAATTGCTAGTAATCATTGTCTTCAGTGAGGGAGGGAAGTGTCTGTGCATAGTAACAAGAGTTCAGCATTTCTGACTTATATGTAATTATGCTCATCATCCAATTTCCTATGAAACAATGGTCTTCTCTCCTCTCTGATGTTTCTCTTGCCCTTGATATAATTTTTAAAATTTCTTTCCTATCTATTCTCTTTTGCCTTTAGCATTCATCAACAGCTTAAGATACTTCTAAGGTTTAGAAATATAGATATTATTGTTTGAGATCTATGAAACTATTTTTCTATTCCTATTCATTTATGTTTATTTACTCTCCAGATGCAGTATGTATCTTCGTATCTTCCAGTGTGTATTTTTCAAAAAACTGAATTAACTAATGAAGCCTTTATGTAGCAATATGTCTATTTTAAAATCCCATTTGTTTTTCTTTGACTGGAATTATTGTATATTTTTATTAGAAAGAAACATTCCTCTGGAACTAATTGACCTTGTAGATTCTTGAACCATCATATCATACATATCCTTTCCTTGAACTTTCCAACATGTAGCTCTTTGAAAGTCTAAGGTAGTCACTGAACTTTACCTTTATTAAAAGACTACAGTTGTACCAGGTCTGGAGTCAGGAATATCTGAGAAAAAAAAAAAAACTGGCCTGAGACAAATTATTTAATCCTGCTTACCTCAGTTTTCTCATCTGTACAATGAGTTGGAGAATGAAATGACAAACCACTCCAATATCTTTGCCAAGAAAACCCCAAATGGGGTCACAAAGTGTTGGACATGACTGAACAACAGCATTTGATACATTCATATGTTATATACTGTGTTAAGCACTGAGGATACACAAAAAGGCAAAAGGTAGTTCCTGCTTTCAAGGAGCTCACAGTATAAAGGGAGAGACAATAAGTAAACCACTCCATACGAATTAACTATGTACAAAACGTATGGAAAATAATCAATAAATGAAAGGCACTAGAATTAATAGGACTGGGGAAGGCTTTTTGGAGAAGGCAGGGATTTTATTTGGGACGTGATGGAAACTAGGGAAGCCAAGGAAGCCAGGAGAAGGACATGAGGAGGAAGGGACTGCTAGGCATGGGATACAGTCTGAAGAAATGCCAAGAGTCAGGAAATTGAGTATTGTTTTTCAAGAAACAGCAAGGAAAAGCCAGGCAACAGTAATGTCCCCAAAACCTTAAGAAAAGTGAGTATCAAGCAGAAGGTCATTGATAGTGTCAAAGCCTACAAAGAGGTATAGAAAGATAAGTATCAATAAAAAATCATTAGACTGACAATTAAAAGATAATCAGTAATGGGAGAGAGCAGTTGAATGATGTGTGTCAAAGCCAGACTGTGGAGAGTTAAGAAGAAAATGAGAGGAGAAAAAAGTGAACGCAACTGTTTTAGAGGACTTCCTTAAGGAGTCTAGCCACAAAGGGGAGGAGAGATATTTGATAATATCTAATGGATGCATTAAGTGAAGATACTTTGAGGATGGAGGAGATATGGGCATGTTTGGAGCAGTAGGGAAGCAACTCTGATAGATATCTCAATAACCATTTGACTTCCTCTCCTCTCCCCCAAGCCCACTGACAGATTTGTTAACATCTGTTCTTAAGTTTTGTCAACACAATGGCACCTTCAGAACCTTGCAGATCCTGGTGCTTCACTTGTCCACAGCACAGCCATCATTTAACAGTAGGTGACACTTACAGCCATATATAATTAAAGAGCTCATTTTAGCAAAATTACACACTGTGAAACAGATCCCAATGGAGGGGGGAAGCAAGGTAGCACATGCTTCACTGTGTACTTAAGACTGTGACAGGGAACAGGCCCAGCTGGGAGCATGCCAATTTGGGCTGCAGTTTCTGAGGTCAGATCCAGCAAAGAAAATATATAGAAAAACAAATTACTTTACAATTCTACATCATTACTCATGTGACAAATGGATCAACGAGATAATTAAAAAAACTTTTCTCCTCTTCTATTTTGCTAAATAAGACTGATGAAAATTTTAAACAAAACACAGGTGATTCATTTGCTTGATGCAGGTGAAGAGTAATATTGTTTTTCCATGTTGTTTTGAATACTGGCTTTATGGATAATAGCTCACACTTCTTTGGCACTTTTCAGATTACATAAGAATTCTTCCAACAGATCCAAGTGTTAGGAACACAAAATTAAGATGATTTTTGACAAATCAAAAGTGAAAATTCTACATCTTTGGTTTATCAGCAGTATATTATCAACCTTTTCATTAAGAGATCTGGAACCAAAACCCCATTAAAGTAGCAAACTGCATCTCTTTTGGAAAGCAGACAGATAGTTTGGAATTAATTAGGTGTTATTACATCCCAGAATGATCTAAAGGTCCCCAGAATGATATTGTTCTAATAATCCAATATATGGTTATGAGTTTAATATTTCAAAGACCTATCACACTAAACTTCGGCACTTGTTACAGAGGTAACTCTGTTTTACCTTATCATCAGATTTTAAAACAATCTCAATTATTGATCAACAATCAACAAGCATTTATTCAACAGCTACTGTGTGCTTGATTGAGCTAGGGACTGACAGTAAGGCAGAAATGAAACAGTTTTTGGCTTTACAGATCTTATATTGTACCAGATTACGTTATAGAATCCAAAAAATATTTGAGATAACTCATTTTTTCTTATTTGGAGATGAAAAGAGTAACCAATAATAGTATAGTTCTATAACATTAACTGGAAGAGGGATATTATCAAAGCAGGCACCCCTCCATACACAGGAGGCCTACTATCACAGGTTCTTTGATCTGTTTTTCTAAAAGGAAAGGCAGCTTTTGAGAGGTTAACAATCTCCTTTAATCAAGCACATATATCAATCGCCAACAGAGAAAAATACAAGAAAAGAAACAAAGACCAACAGACAAGCTTCCAACTGTCTGACCCTACTTACCAGAGAGGGAAGTACCAGCATCTGGGTTTTCAAAGCTTCTGGGCTGCTTAGCAGCTTGTCAGAATCTCTTAATGTGCACACAAAGCTTCTTCCAAAAACTAAGCCCCAAAGTGCAACCTCACACTCAGATTTATACACTTTTAGAGCCAGAGGGCATCACAACTCTTGAAAACTAGTGCCTCATTAGAAATTTAAAAGTTGTGGGCCTTCATTCAAATCTCCCCAAACCAAATTCTCCTTAATGAGCAGGCCCATTAATGTGTGAGGAAGATCTTTAATCACATTATTCAATCAGAGGCACTTGATTATACTAAAAAAAAAAAAAAACATTATCAACACAGATATATATACTAGGCAAGCATGCTCAAATGTTATAAGGAGATCTGGGTTCAAATCCATATTCTGACACTATGTAACTATAGACAAATTATGTAGCACTCTGAGTCTTAGATATTTTCTTTGTAAAATATGGATAAGAATATTTTACCCATTTCACAATGTACTTGTGGGAAAAAAATAATCTTTTGTAAATAAACTTTCACATAAATGTAAGGTTTTATTTATGAATTGGGTCTTCAGCCTTAGCTCTGGCAAAACCAAAATGAAGAAGAAAATGTTCTAAGATACTGTGCCACATTTCTTTGATCTAAAAACCTCTTCCATCTCCTGGCATTTCACCCTGTCATTTTGTGGTTCATTTGGCTGCCAAAGACTCCCCTTCTTTGTTGTCTTACACAGATCTTCCCTCCATGGGCAAGGGGCCAAAATTCTAAATTACTTCTTCATACATCAAAACGTAAACAATCCTATTTCCACATTGTACTAACATCACTTGGTAGGTTATTTTATCAATAAGTGGCAAAGCTAGTCCATGAGTTGCTTATGGTCACAATTTTCAATTTATTACAGAAAAGACATTGTGTAAAAGATATGTATTTCTTATAAATCCATTTATCATATAGAAAATAGTAGTCATAGATTTTGAAGAAGAATTATAAGGTCAAGGTTATTGTTGTTCAGTTACGTCTGACTTTTTGTGACTCCACTTTGGGGGAGACACTGAGTGGTTTGCCATTTTGTCTACAGCTCATTTTACAGATGAGGAAACTGAGGCAAACAAGGTTAGGTGACTTGCCCAGGGGCACATAACTAGTATCTGGGGAAAGTGTCTCAGGAAAAGGAGTCTTTCCTACTTCAGCACCAGTGCTGTATTCACTGCATCTCCAAGCTGCAGGTCAAGGTAGCTTTGGACAACTTCATTTTGAAATTTAAATTCAATTTTTATTAAATAGTAAAGGTAGAAATTCAGGGAGAGGTAAAAAACTATAATTTATCTAGTATTTTAGAGTTTAAAAGGTGTTTTCATATATAGGGTTCTGAAAATGGTATACTCCTTTTAAAAGAGTGAACCTGAAACTTAGAAAGATTAAACTACCTACTAATGGTAACATAGCTAGTAAGTTTCAGACTGAGGAACCAAATTCAGGTCTTCTCTACTCAAGTTCAACATTCAATCTAGCATGTCATCTCACCTCTTGTACCAGAGTGACTGAATACATTCTGTCCTGCTAAAGAATATTAGAATTAGATGCCAGCTTCATTAAGTTGCAGCTTTATTGAAATGAATATTATTTAGTTGGTAGAAATTCCTGTCATTAATAATTCTGTTATTTAAGTTAATTGGGAATTGTGAAGATAAATGCATTCTTACATTACTTTACAATATACTAGTTTTCCAAGATTTCCTCATGACTCATTTCCAGATTTGGGCCCAGAGGATATAGAATACTGTCATAGGTAAGATGGCTAGAGTGGTATGCAAATGGTCTGATGGTTGGACAGAAGTGGATGTATGAACCATACATTTCATATGTGCTTTAAAATTAAAAGAAGGTTTACAAACACAAAGCAAAGAAAATCCTTAACTTATGATCTATGGAAGGAATCTCCTCATAAACATTCCTTTAGGGTGACCTACCTGCAATAGTGACAAAATCTATAGAGATTTACTAGGCCCCCAAATGATTGTAAACTTTGTTGCTAACTTTGTATTTATTGCTAGAAATTCAAAGATTCTCTTGGATGAATATGAGACTCTTGCATCCAGTGGAGTAGACCACTGATCATATAGGAAAATGACAAATCCAAATGTCATAAAAGAGATCTGAGGAATAATTTCTTCTATTAAAGGTTCTATCTGAAAATGATAGCTGTAACTCTATTGTCAGTGAATATCACATAATTATTTATGTTCTATCCCCTGAAAAAGAAATAGTGCAATGGATTCCATAAAAATTATTTACAATTCTATATCTTTTATGGAAAAAATAAACTTTAAACAGATATGTATAGACATTTCCAAAAATAGTTTCATTAAATATTTGATCTTAGCTTAAAAATGTATTTAATGAAAACTTCTACAATCCCATTATCTCAATGTTAAAAATATTAATAAAGTATTCATTCAAGAAATATTTATTAAATGATTGCATTGTGCAAAGAATTACCCAAAACACTAGTGGATATTCAAAGATAAATGAGATGTAGCTTTTGTCCCTGAGAAATTTACACAAAAGTAAGATAAATGACAAGTACACACATACATACATACACAGAAATAAAATACAAATAAAATGCCAAAGAAAAATATGGAGTATTAGTTTAAAACTAAATCATTAGGAAAAAATGATTAATCTGAATTTTGAACTTTAAATGAAAGAGTAGAAATATGATTGGGTAGTGTAGTTTTTCATTTTGGCAGGCTTTTCCCTCTTTATTTTAAGTTACTTCTTAACCTGGAAAGAATGCACCAGAAAATGATTTATAGGAGTGTTCACACAGTTCTTTGTAATCTGCTCCTATGATTATCTCACCTTTTCTCAGCCTCATCAATTTTATAGACACTAATGATGTATTATTGCGAATTCAGAACTGGAAACTACTTTTAAATCTAATTCTCTAAATAAGGCCTGAGCCTAAGAGACTGAAGAGACATAGGATAAAATTTTTCAAATAACAATAATATAACAGTGGGGAGTACAGCCCTTTGACTTTGAGGGCCACACTTGAAGACTAGAAAGCCATATGTAGCCTTGAGACTTCCCCACCCCTACAATAACAGAAGCACAGAATTAAGAGCTGGGAAAAATCTTAGAATTCATATGATTCCCTAGTTGATTTCATCAATATACACATTTCCTACAGATCACAAGACAGGGAACTGAAAGGAAACTCAATGGACATCTAGCCCAAAACAGCAAAGGAATCCCCAGTATGACTTATTAACCAAGAGATTTTGTAGCCTCTGCTTAAAGACCACAAGGGACTCCTACTCTTCTTTGAGTCATAGACCCCTTTGGCACTCTGATAAATCCTCTATGGACCTTTTCTCAAAGAAATGTTTCTAAATAATTAAAATAATATGTTAAACTTCAGTTAGAGGTTAGTGAAAATAAAGATACACACACGCATGCATGCACACACACACATACACATGCACATATACATATATATTTACATCTTATCCAAATTCGTGGTCTCCCTGAAATCTATTTATGGATACTTTGGACATGTGTGGATAAGGGGTTCACTGAGGATTTGGACTTCTTTATAAGTCCTTAAATAGACGCAATGCAATTTGCATTAATCTAATTAATTTGATTATTTTACTAAACTAATTAAATATATTAATCTAATATTTTTCACTTTTTAAAATAAACAATTATTTTTCTTGTTATATGACTTTTTGATGATTTCTTTCACACTACATCTCATATACAAATCAGTAATATTCTGCAACCTATTGTGATTCATAATTTTGAATTTTTGGAGACTGGTACTCCATAAATCATAAGCATAAAGCACATAGGTATAGTATCAAAATTAAAAGATGAATTTTTATTTTATGGAAAAGCTCAGGGATTATTCAAGGAGCTCTGAAATTCCTGAAATGTAACAGTGTTTTCCTTCTATTCAATGTTTAACTTGGTTCATTGTTTGGTAACATTCTTAATCCAAGTTACTGATGTATCAGCCCTATGGACTTAATGTTAGTATCTGATAATATTTTAATGATTAGTCTCTTCCTGATTAGGATTTACCTTTTAAATGGGTTCACCAAATCCATGAATCAAATGGAATGCCTGAAAGTAATAATATGAGGCCTCTTGGTGGGTCCATAAGGAAGAAATTTGAGGTCAGCTCTAACTTTCATTAACTTTCAAATTGCAGCATAGTTATTATCTGCTTTAACTACATTATAGCTGACCCTTTAGTATATGTGAATTAATATGTTTTCCCCATTCTAATGTTCAGAATTTGTAAGTAGAAAGTATGTTTCAAATGAGCCTCCCCTAAGTATCTGAATTATTCCATATTCATTATTCCTCAGTTATTTTCAGTTGATGTACTTTGTGAGTATCTCTTTCCTCTTTCAATTCACCTTCGGTGAAGAGATGGAAGAAGAGAGAGTGAGATAAATGTTTCCAACTTGTAGCTGCATCATTGGGCACAGTTTTTGATTAATTATAGTGGTTTCTTTCATAAACACCTAGCTGTCTGAATATGGAAACTTAACACATTTAATTAAGTGCAAAACACCAGAGTATAAAGTACAGCCAACTTTTGGTCTTTTTAAAAATAAGACAAATCCCAAGGCTTTTCTATTCATTTTCTTATTCATATTTTTAATATTAACAGAAATTCCCCTTTATTTCACTTATTATTTTAAAATTTCTCTTATCTGTCATCACATCCAATATTCATTAGTAACTATATATAAAATATGAGATTAGGAGCTTAAAAGTTTGCTAAGAAAAGGCTAAATCATGTGGTAAGAACAAATATAACATCAAATATAATAAAGCAGAAGATCCTTTACTTTTAAAATATGTTTAAGTAAAATTTAAAAATATAGAAATTGAGAATTTCAGTAGGCAAATAGTATAATATTTGACTAATAACATACACTTTCCAAATAACCAGCTTATATTCAAATAATATGGAAAACAAAGTTTTCATTGGTTGAAGTTATCTAATAAT
Source organism: Bettongia penicillata ogilbyi (assembly GCA_023548195.1). Taxonomy (NCBI): domain Eukaryota; kingdom Metazoa; phylum Chordata; class Mammalia; order Diprotodontia; family Potoroidae; genus Bettongia; species Bettongia penicillata. Next base: position 188,738 of record JAJHZJ010000401.1, read on the forward strand.
AAGTGCCATTTTTCATATTTACATAATATGCCAATTTATTTGTGTTTATATATTCTAAATATATCTATTCCTGAGCCTGAAAACAGAAATACATATATGCACTTTGATGGGATTGGGAAAGGAGAAGTAAAGTTGTTCAGAGAGAGACTAGTACTTCCTAAAAGTTGATTTTTCTCTTAATTCTTGGAACAACATGGGAATGGACTTGATAAGCCAGTGATACTGAGGAAAAACTTGCTTCTTCAAAATGCTCATCATGTATTATTGTTACTGCATTAAGAAATAATCTACCCTTTACAACATCCATCTCTTTTCTGCTCCTCTGGGAACTTCTCCATGTTTCTATTGATGATGATACCCTTCTACCCATCTCATCATTCTAGTTGTAAAGAAAATTGGTTATTGAATTTCACTGAAAAAATCTTATAGCTGTTCTAGATAGGCTATAGTAATGGTGTAAATTCTTAATTTGTTTATCTTTCCAACCTAAATAATGTATAGGATTGTTGTGAGAATAAAATGAGTGGATATAAGCAAAAACTCATTTGGAAATGGTAAAAGTACTAAGGAAATGCAAGAGATTAATATAAGGTCTTAAAAAAAAAAGCAAGTAGACCTTTTAAAATTTGTTTTTCTTGACATCACACAATTGCCAAAATGCAATTTCTAATGAAGCATTTTGGCCATGTCACCACCTTTTTTAAGCTCAATGACTGTCTTGGTGCTAGGAACCTCTTCTATTTGGGTACTTAAAAAATATTCAGAATATGCATACAGCCTACATTTCCAATCTTGTTATATATTGTACTCCTTCCTGAAATTTGTATCCTACCAAAACTGACCTACCTATTCCTCCTCCCGTATGCCTCAGGATGCTTCTAGCTTCTTTCAAATCTTATCTAAAATGCAGTATCTCATAGAAGACCTCTTCTGGTTCTCACTAGCAACTAGTGCCTTCCACTCTCTACCTGTAGTAAATGTTTGGTATTTATTTTATATTTAAATTGTATTTACTTTTTTATGTTTACATTGATTTTTCCTAATAGGATATAAGATCCTGTATCTACAGCACCTAGAATAGAATTTTCTATATAGTATGTATTTATCAGTTCTTTGTTGAATGAATGGAATGATGAATAAATGGAATCAATCAACTAGCTTTTCATTTGAGGTTTAATTTTAAGGGGAGTCATTCAATAAATATTAAGTTCTACTGTATTCCAGGCACTGTGCCAAACTCTTGGGGGAAAAAATAGACAAAAAATAATAATCCTTGTCCTCAAGTGAACAAATATGTAAAAACAAGGTATATATAGGATAAATAGGAAATAATTAAGAGAGGGGAGACACGAATTAAGAAAGATTGGGAAAAGCTTCTTATAGAAAATGAGATTTTAATTGGGACTTATAGGAAGCCAGGAAGGCTAGTAGATAGAGATGAAGAGGGAGAGCATTGCAGGTATTAGGAATAGTGAAAGGTAAGGAGCTAAGAGACAAAGTGAGTGTTTTGTTTGTGGAAATCTAAGGATGCTAGTGTGACTGGATATAAGTGTACACCTCACCATGTAATGAATAAGCAGACTTAAAAGGTTGTGGGGGGAGGTTATGAGAGGCTTTAAACACAAAATACAAAATGGTCTTTTGTATTTATTCCTGGAAGCGAGAGGGAGCTTCTGGAGTTTATTGGATAGGAGGGGAGACATGGTTGGATCTTAGCTTAGGAAAAATTTCTTAGATGACTTAATGGAGGATGGAATAGAGGTGGCAGAGACTTGACATAGGCATACCCCCCTGGAAGCTGTTATAATAGTTTAGTTGTAAAGAGATGAAGTCCTTCACCAGAGTGGTGGCAGGGCCAGAGAAAATAAGGGAGTATATTTGTGAGATATTGGAAAGGTGAAATTGATAGATTGTGGCCCAGACTGGATATTGGATTGGGGGTGAGACATAGTAAGGAATCAAAGATAACAGCCAGGTTGTGAACCTGTGAGACTAGGAGGATGATATTGTTCTTTAGAGTAATAGGGAAGGTCAGAGGAGGAAAGCTTTTGGTAGGAGGGAGACATAATAAGTTGGATTTTAGACATGTTGAGTTTAATATGTCTACTGAACATTCAGTTTAAAATGTTTGAGAGACAGTTGAAGATACAAGACTGGATGTCTACAGAGTAGATTAGAATAAAATAGGTAGATCTAAGAATCATTAGGATAGAATTCGCAATTAAATTCTTGGGAGCTGAGGTGATCACCAAGTAAAGTAGTATAGAATGAGAAGGCCCACGGTAGAATCCCATAGGACATCAATAGCAAGACTGTGTAATCTGGATGAGGATCCAGAAAAGGAGACTGAGAAGGAGGTGTCTGAGAACCAAAAAAAAGTGATATATTATGAAAACCTAGAGAAAAGAAAGTAGCTAGGAGCAAAGGGCAATAACTAGTTTAAAGGCTGCAAAGAACTTGAGAATAAGGTTTGAGAAAAGACTTTTGGATGGGAAGGGGTGAAGCAGAGAGGGAGAGGAAAGGTAAACGAGGCATCTGTTAGCACAAATGACTGAAGATACGCAGGAAGGGGCTGTGGAAGGCTTCAGTGAGAGGTGTTTGAGGATATGGGAAATATACATATTGTATGCAGTAGACAAGGCAGTGCATAGTGAGAGATTGAAAATTAATGATTAAGTGGGAACGATAGAAGGGACAATATGATGGAGAATAGGGGATGGAAAAGGATAACTATCACTGTTGGTGCTTTTTTAAATCAAAATATGTGGAGACTTTATTCAGAAATGAATCCTGGTTCAAAGTCTCATTTTAAAAATACTAGGCATGCTCAGGGCTAAAAATAGATATCATTCATGAAGTACCCTGAAGCATAAAATCATTATCCAGTCTTTTACATCAGAATCCCTTCATTTTCTTGAATTTTTGCTTCTTTATTTTATCATTACAGCTTCAAAAATAAATGAACTGTGTTCAGTCTCATATTGAGATATTTTGATAAGTTATTAGGAAGTCAGAATACTTATTCAAACCACAGCCAATAACACCAAGTTCAATGATAGGAAATGTACTACTTTAAGATAAATTAGGATTTAAAATATATCAAAGGGATACTTTATTCTTCTTAGAACCTTATTAAAATTCATTCCCTCAGGCTACAGTGCCTCTGTGTGCTTCCCTCTCATTTATAGAAAATGAGATGAAAGAATCAGGAACCTGTGTATTTTAATGATGCCTACCCAACTCATAAGGGGCATTGTTTTTGTTTTTAAAGGTTAGTGAGAAGGACTTTGCCTTTCAATTTAATCATTTCTTCTTTTAATTTGATTTTTATTTCTTTCATTACATTTGCCTCTAAAACTTCCATTAGCCATTGTTCCCATTAGTATTGAACTGAGGTCATAACCTCCTTTATTCCAAGGGAAAATTGAAATTAAGAACTGTAATTAGCAGAAGTGAACTACTGCATTCCACCTTCATACGTCTTTATCATTCCCCACACACCATTTCTTTCTCTTAATTTGAAACTAGTGTTTGTATGTCTCACCCATTCAATCTTTACCCAGTAAACAGTGCCTTCTTCTTTCTTCCTTGCTATGTTTATATTTGTTTTGGGATAATTTCCTTGCTCCATCTTCTTCTTAAACATAGTTCTCCATCTTCGAGAATGCTTGTCTCATCCATAGTACTCTCACTCTTTTACTCCAACTTTCTGTTTTCCTTTCTTGTCACTTAACTTTAACATTCTCACCTTTTGTTACAATTGAAATGAGAATAACTGTTACTACTTAGAGGCAGCATATATAGGGAAAAGGACACGGAATCAGGAAGACTAAACTTCAAATCCTAAGAAATCTACTTCCTGTGCAATCACAGATAAACCACCCTAGTAGTTTCTCTTTTTGGATCTCTTTCAAGTGGTGATTGGTGGATTCCTTGAATACTTATTTTGCCCTCTGGTTCTAGAACATCAGTGCAGTTTTCCTTGATAATTTCATGAAAGATGATGTCTAGGCTCTTTTTTTTGATCATGGCTTTCAGGTAGTCCCATAATTTTCAAATTGTTTCTCCTGGATTATTTTCCAGGTCAGTTGTTTTTCCAATGAGATATTTCACATATCTTCCATTAATTCATTGTTTTGGTTTGTTTTCTGATTTCTTGGTTTCTCAGAAAGTCATTAGCCTCCATCTGTTCCATTCTAATTTTGAGAGAACTATTTTCTTCAGTGAGCTTTTGAAACTATTTTTCAATTTAGCTAATTCTGCTTTTGAAAGCATTCTTCTCCTCATTGGCTTTTTGAACCTCTTTTGCCAATTAAGTGAGCCTATTTTTCCAGGTGTTATTTTCTTCAGCATTTTTCTGGGTCTCCTTTACCAAGGTATTGACCCGTTTTTCATGCTTTTCTTTCATCTCTTTCATTTCTCTTCCCAGTTTTTTCTCCACCTGTCTAACTTGATTTTCAAAATCCTTTTTGAGTTCTTCCATGGCCTGAGCCCATTGGATACCTATTTCAGATGTTTGGGATACAAAAGCCTTGACTTCTATGTCTTTTCCTGATGGTAAGCATTGTTCTTCCTCATCTGACAGAAAAGGATGAAACATCTTTTCACCAGGAAAGTAACGTTCTATAGTCTTATTTTTTTTCCCTTCTCTGGGCATTTTCCCAGCTAGTTACTTGACTTCTGAGATTCCTCTCCACCCCTGCCTCACTAGTGCTTGGGGTCTGAGATTCAAATGCTGCTTTCCAGCCTCAGGGCTTTCAGTGGCAGGGGTGGCTGCTATTCAGGGTAAGATTAAGTTCTGGTGCTCAGGTGGGGGCAGAGCCACCTCCCAGGCTCAGTTCCCTCAGGGGGTTTATGTGGAGGTCCTCAGTAATGCACCGAGCTCCTGCCTGCTTAGGGAGCTCCTGTCCGCTGCTTCCCCCTGCTGCTGTCTCCCGAGGGGGCCTGAGTTATGGAGACACCCCGCTCCCCTCTCATCCAGTCCAGAAGGCTCTCTCACTGATCTTTGCACCTGCGGGTGGAGGGACCTTCTCGGCCACCAGAGGTCCCGTCCCTGAAGCCTGCTTGGATCTGGTCCTCTTGGGGTCTCACAACCAAGGCAGGGCTGGGCTCTGCTCCAAGTGTGGTGCACGACCTTTGGTGCCCATTTTTCAGGTGTCTCTGGAACAGAAATCTCCTCCACTCCATTGTTGTGCAGCTTACACTGTTCCAGAATTTGTTGGGTGTTCCTCTTTACAGGTAATTATGGTCTGTGGGTTCGGAGCTAGCATATGTGAATCTTTCTACTCCACCATCTTGGCTCCTCCCCTCTGTACCTTATAATTTCAAATCATGGGATTCAGTATTTTCACTTATTTTATTTGTACAGAAGAATTTCGCTTTCTAGATTTTTCAGTTTTTTCAAAGTTATTTTTTCAAACAAGACCATTTCCGCACAAAGAAGAGAAGAAAATAAAGATTGTGCATGAAAATGTGGATCTCTATTAATTGCACCTTGATTTTAAAAATAGATTTAAGAACCACTGCTAGGTCTGTATCCCAAAGAGATCCTAAAAAGAGGAAAAGACTTACATGTGCAAAAATATTTATAACAACTCTTTCTCTAGTGGTAAAATGTTGGAAATTAAGGGGATGTCTATCAATTGGGAATGACTGAATAAGCTGTGGTATATGAATGTAATAGAATACTATTGTGCAACAAGAAATGATGAACAGGTAGATTTCAAAAAATCCTGGAAAGACTTGTACAAACTGATGCAAAGTGAAATGAGAACCAGCAAAACATTTACGCTGTATCAGCAATATTGTGTGATGATCAACTATGAGCACTTCAGTTCTTCTCAGTAATACAAGTAAGAGAAGTACAAACAACTAATCCAGATAAAGAACTGATGGACTCAATGCAGATTGAAGCTCTTTACAAATTTTATTCTTTTTTTCTTTTGATCTGTTCCTTTCATAATTATGACTAATATGGAAGCATTTTTTACATGATAGCACATGTATAAACAATATCAAACTATCTACCATTTTCAAATTAAGGGAGGGGAGGGAAGGAAAGAGAAAAATTTGGAACTCAATATTTTATAAAAACAAGTGTATAAAATTTTCTTGACATGTAATTGGGGAAAATAGAATACTGTTAAACTTAAAACAATAAATAAAATTAAAAATAGATTTCATTGATAGGATTTTTTTTGCATCATTGTCACTTCTTTTCTAGTTCACTCTCCACCCATGAAAGCCTTTTATGATAGCAAATAGTTAAAGTAAAACAGCAAATTTCTCACATTGGAAATGTATAAAAATATATTTAATGTCTCCTTTTTGACTTGTGTTCTATTCCATCTCTGCCAAAAGGTGGAAGGCATGTTTCAAGATCATTCTTCTGAGGTTATGATTTGTTATTTCACTGATCAGAATTCGTTTGTTTTTCAAATTTGTTTACCTTTACAATAATGTAATATTTCTAGAAATTGTTCTCCTGGTTCTGTTTATTTCATTCAGGACAAATACCTACAATTCTTCCCAGGTTTCCCCGAATATGTCCCTTTTTTTCATTTTGTGGGCACAATAATATTCCACTGGAAAGAGATACTGCCATTTATGTAGTAAAATTCCAGTTGATGGGGTTCCATATTTATTCCCATTTTTTTTGCTACAATTGAAAAAAGTGAAGCAGGAGGAGTCAAGATGGCAGAATTGAAAGACACACATATGCTAGCTTCTAACACACAGCCCATAAAATACCTGTAAAGAGGAACTCCCAAAAAATTCTGGAGCAGTGGAAGCCACACAGCAATGGAGTGGAGGAGATTTCTATTCCAGAGAGCCCTAAAAAACTGACACCAAAGGTCCATAGCACATCAGGACCAGAGAAGAGTCCAGCCCTACCTTGGCCACATAGCACCAATGGGACCCGATTTGAGCAGGCATCAGGGGCAAAATCTCCAGCAGTTGCGCATGTCCCTCCACCCACAGATATCGAAGGTCAGTGAGAGAGTCTTTTTAGCTGGCCAAGAGGGGAGCAGGGTGTCTCCATAACTCAGGCCCCGTCAGGAGGCAGCAGCAGAAGCAGCCATGGAATGGACCTCTCAAAGCAGGCAGGAGTTCGGATACGTTGTTGCAGATCTCCACATAAATTCCCTGAGGAAACTGAGCCACTGGTGGTGGCCCTGCCCCTCCCTGAGCACCAGAACTTAATCTCGCACTGAATAGCATCCCTGCCCCAGGGAAAGCCCTGAGGCTGGGAAGCAGCATTTGAATCTCAGACCCCAAGCACTAGGTGGGCAGAACTGGAGGTGAGCTGGGTATGTAGAGGAAACTGAGACATCAAGTAACTGGCTGGAAAAATGCCCAGAAAAGGGAAAAAAAATAAGACCATAGAAGGTTACTTTCCTGGGGAACAGATATCTCCTGCCTTCCTTTCTGATGAGGAAGAACAATGCTTACCATCAGGAAAAGACATAGAAGTCAAGGCTTCTGTATCCCAAACCATCGAAAATAAATATTCAGTGGGCTCAGGCCATAGAAGAGCTCAAAAAGGATTTTGAAAATCAAGTTAGACAGGTGGAGGAAAACTGGGAAAAGAAATGAGAGAGACACAAGAAAAGCATGAAAAGCAGGTCAACATCTTGCTAAAAGAGACCCAAAAAAAATGCTGAAGAAAATAACACTTTGAAAAATAGGCTAACTCAGTTGGCAAAAGAGGTTCAAAAAGCCAATGAGGAGAAGAACACTTTCAAAAGCAGAATTAGCCAAATGGAAAAGGAGGTTCAAAAGCTCATTGAAATAAATATTTCTCTCAAAATTAGAATGGAACAGATGAGGCTGATGACTTTCTGAGAAACCAAGAAATCAAAAAACAAACCAAAACAATGAATTAATGGAAGATATGTGAAATATCTCATTGGAAAAACAACTGACCTGGAAAATAATCCAGGAGAGACAATTTAAAAATTATGGGACTACCTGAATGCCATGATCAAAAAAAGAGCCTAGACATCATCTTTCATGAAATTATCAAGGAAAATTGCACTGATGTTCAAGAACCAGAGGACAAAATAAGTATTCAAGGAATCCACCGATCATCACCTGAAAGAGATCCAAAAAGAGAAACTACTAGGAACAATGTGGCCAAATTCCAGAGTTCTCTGGTCAGGGAGAAAATAATGCAAACAGCTAGAAAGAAACAATTCAAGTATTTTGGAAATACAATCAGGATAACACAACATCTAAAAGCTTCTACATTAAAGGATCAGAGGTTGTGGAATATGATATTCCAGAAGTCAAAGGAAGTAGGACTAAAACCAAGAATCACCTACCCAGCAAAACTGAGTATAATCCTTCAGGGGAAAATATGGTGTTTCAATGAAATAGAGGACTTACAAGCATTCTTGATGAAAAGACCAGAACTGAAAAGAAAATTTGACTTTCAAACACAAGAATGAGAAGAAGCATGAAAAAGTAAACAGCAAAGAGAAGTCTTAAGGGACTTACCAGAAGTAAACTGTTTACATTCCTACATGGAAAGACAATATTTGTAACCCTTGAAACTTTTCAGTATCTGGGTAGTTGGTGGGATTACACACACATAAACACACATACACATGTGCGCACACACACAGATACACACATGCACGCACACACAGAGACAGAGAGCACAGAGTGAATTGAATAGGATGGGATCACATCTTAAAAAATGAAGTTAGGTGGGGAGAGAGAAATGTATTGGGAGGAGAGAGGGAGAAATGGAATGGGGCAGATTTTCTCTCATTCAAGAGGCAGGCAGGAGACTTTTTAGTGGAGGGAAAAGGAGGGGAGCTGAGAGAAAAACATGAAGTTTACTCTCATCACATTTGACTAAAGGAAGGAATAAAATTCACACTCATTTTGGTATGAAAACCTATCTTGCAGTACAGGAAAGTGGGGGAGAAGAGGATAAGCAGGGTGGAGGGGATGGTGGAAAGGAGGGCAATGGGAAGAGGGAACAATTTGAAGGCAACACTCTTGGGGAGGGACAGTATGAAAAGAGAGAATAGAAGCAGTGGGGGGGGGGCAAGATAGGATGCAGGGAAATATAGTTAGTCTTACACAACACGACTATTATTGAAGTCATTTGCAAAACTACACAGATATGGCCTATATTGAATTGCCTTCCCAAAGGGAAGGGTGGGGAAGGGGGGATGGGGAGAATTTGGAACTCAAAATTTTAGGAACAATTGTCAGTATTGTTCTTGCTACCAGGAAATAAGAAATACAGGTAACGGGGAATAGAAAGTTATCTGACCCTACAGGACAAAGGAGAAGATGGGAACAAGGGAACGGAGGGATGATAGAAGAGAGGGCAGATTGGTGTTAGGGGAAATTAGAATGCTTGGTGTATTGGGGTGAGGGGGGGGGACAAATGGGGAGAAAAATTTGGAACCCGAAATTTTGTGAAAATGAATGTAAAAAGTTAAATAAATAAAAAAGTGCTTCTATAAACATTTTTAGATACCTATATTTTCCCTTATGAATTTCACCCCTTTGGGAATGGTATGCCAAATAGTGATATCTCCGGGTTGAACTCGTTGTTTAACTCTGGGTTATTAAGAGCTTCTTATGTGCATGGTTTTGTGCCAGGAACTTTGATTCAAACACACACACACACAAAAAATGGAACATCTCACATTCTAACTGGAAATGAGTGTGAGTATCAGGACTTTAACTGGTACCAAAAATGATTCAATGTAATTGTTTATCATTAAAAAAGAATAGAAGTTGGGGGTATCAGAAAAAAACACAGGGAGAAGCAAAAATGTACATACTATCTGGGCATGGTTTGCCTAGTTGTATGAGCTGTCAATCCACACTCTCTGTATGCTTCTATAAAGGAAAGGGAATCTTAGTTATACTTTGAATTAAGCTAGGAATTCTGAGAAAAATAAGTGAGTACAGTGTATTTTAGACCTAGGTACTGCTATTTTCAAAGACATGAAATCAATACCACATATTGGGAACCATTAGCCATCCACTTTTGCTGGAGGGAAGACTATATGAAGGAGAATACTATAAAAAGATGTCTCACCTTACAAGTACAAAAAAAAATATCTTTAAAAATGTCAGTTGTGGAAAGAAGTCTTGCATTAATCAATGAGTTAACAATTATGATTTTTTAAAAATTCAATATAATTAATTTAATTTTTCCTGTTATAATATGTAATATTTTTATATGACCTGGATTGGTATTTTCTTCTCAGTTCAGTCCCACTATCAATTTACACATAGACTTACATCACTGTAAATTGGTCAGGTCTCAGTACTTGGAGTATAATATTTTATTGGCAACATATCATCTAAGTTCAGGGATAAGAGGATGTGTCACTATCTTCTTGCAAAAATACTTGTTGCTCAGTTTCACTTGAAGACTCATATTTGCCATCATTACTCAAAAATTTCTATTCCTGTGACTCTTGAATTTTCTCAATTGCACCTGTGAAGCTTCTATGTGTAGAAGTTATTTACTATATAACTGTCCTACTGCACTAACTCCTTGATCAGGAGAGGAAAGAATGGTGACTGGAGTAAGATAGTAGGTGTGTTTGTGTTGGACACAGGTTGTGCGGGAGGTGAGAATGACTACTATAGGAAAGGTGAGATCCAACTTCTTTTCTTTTTTTTTTCCTTTTTTTAAATTAATTAGTTTATTTAACTTTTTACATTCATTTTCACAAAATTTTGGTTTCCAAATTTTCTCCCCTTTTATCCCCTCCCCCCACCCCAATACCCCAAGCAATCTAATTTCCCCTTTCTCCAATCTGCCCTCTCTTCTGTCATCCCTCCCTTCTCTTGTGTCCATTTTCTCTTTTCTCTTGTAGGGCCAGATGACTTTCTATTCCTCATTAACTGTATGACTTCTTTCCTAGTAGCAACAACAATACTAAATAGTTGTTCTTAAAACTTTGAGTTCCAAATTCTCCCCATCCCTCCCTCCCCAGCCATTCCCTTTGGGAAGGCAGGCAATTCAATATAGGCCATATCTGTCTAATTTTGCAAATGACTTCCCTGATAGTGGTGTTGTGTAAGACTAACTGAATTACCCTACATCCTACCCTGCCCCTCATTGTTTCTCTTGTGTCTTTTGATCCTGTCCCTCCCCAGGTGTTGACTTCAAATTGCTCCCTCCTCCCTTTGCCCTCCTTTCCATTATCCCCCCCCTTGCTTATCTCCTTCTCCCCCACTTTCCTATACAGTAAGATAGGTTTTCATAGCAAAATGAGTGTGCATTGCATTCCTTCCTTTAGTCAAATGTGATGAAGGTAAACTTCTTGTTTTTTTTTTGTTTTGTTTTTTGTTTTTTCTCAGCTCTCCTCTTCCCTCCACTAAAAAGTCTCCTAATTGCCTCTTAAATGACATATAATTACCCCATTCCATTTCACCCTCTTTCCTCCCCCTACCTTTCTCTCTCACAATTTACCTTAATTTCTTTTAAGATATGGTCCCATCCTATTCAGTTCATTCTGTGCTCTCTGTCTTTGTATGTGTGTGCGTGTGTGTATGTGTGTGTGCATGCATGCGTGTACCTGTGTGTGTGTGATCCCACCAACTACCCTGATACTGAAAAGTTTTAAGAGTTACAAATATTGTCTTTCCATGTAGGAATGTAAACAGTTCACTTCTGGTAAGTCCCTTAAGACTTCTCTTTGCTGTTTACTTTTTCATGCTTCTTCTCATTCTTGTGTTTGAAAGTCAAATTTTCTTTTCATCTCTGGTCTTTTCATCAAGAATGATTGAAAGTCCTCTGTTTCATTGAAAGACCATATTTTCCCCTGAAGTATTACACTCAGTTTAGCTGGGTAGGTGATTCTTGGTTTAAGTCCTAGTTCCTTTGACTTCTGGAATATCCTATTCCATGCCCTTCGATCCCTTAATGTAGAAGCTGCTAGATCTTGAGTTATCCTGATTGTATTTCCACAGTACTGGAATTGTTTCTTTCTACCTGCTTGCAAGATTTTTTCCTTGAGCTGGGAGTTCTGGAATTTGGCCACAATGTTCCTAGGAGTTTCTCTTTTTGGATCTCTTTCAGGTGGTGATCAATGGATTCTTTCAATTACTTATTATGCCCTCTGGTTGTAGAATGTCAGGGCAGTTTTCTTTGATAATTTCATGGAAGATGATATCTAGGCTCTTTTTTTGATCATGGCTTTCAGGTAGTCCCATAATTTTTAAATTGTCTCTCCTGGATCTATTTTCCAGGTCAGTTGTTTTTCCCATGAGATATTTCACATTCTCTTCAATTTTTTCATTCTTTTGGTTTTGTTTGGTGATTTCCTGGTTTCTCGTAAAGTCATTAGACTCCATCTGTTCCATTCTAATTTTGAGAGAACTATTCTCTTCAGTGAGCTTTTGAACCTCTTTTTCCATTTGACTAATTCTGCTTTTGAAAGCATTCTTCTCCTCATTGGCTTTTAGAATTTCTTTTGCCAATTGAGTGAGCCTATTCTTCAAGGTGTTATTTTCTTCAGCATTTTTTTGGGTCTCCTTTTCCAAGGTATTGACCCGTTTTTCATACTTTTCTTGCATCTCTCTCATTTCTCTTCCCAGTTTTACCTCCACCTGTCTAACTTGCTTTTCAAAATCCTTTTTGAGCTCTTCCAAGGCCTGAGCCCACCCAGCATCCCCCTGGGATGTCTGGGGTACTGAGGCCCTGCCCTCCACGTCTTTCCCTGATGGCAAGAATATGTCCTCCTCGTCATCAGATACGAAAGTCGGGATCATTTGCATCTGTTTGAAAAAACTCTCTACAGTCTCATTTTTCTTCCGTTTTCTAGGCATTTTTCCCAGCCAGTTACTTGACTTCTGAGATTCCTGTCCACCCCCACCTAGATCTGCCCAGCTAGTGCTTGGGGTCTGAGATTCAAATGGGCTTTCTGCGCTGCGTGGCTGCTAATCAATATGAGCTTTAGTTCTGATGCTGGGGTGGGGGCAGGGCCGCCTCCCAGGCTCAGCTCCCTCAGGAGCTTTATGCAGAGACCTTCAGAAATGGAGCGGGTGGGGCAGGGCCATCTCCCAGGCTCAGCTCCCTCAGAGGGTTTATGCAGAGACTTTCAGTAATGAAGACCCTGCCTGCTGCTGGGGGATTCCCGGGCGGCTGCTACAGCTGCTGCCTCCGCCAACACTCCCGCCTCTGCCACCGCCGCTTCCTCCCGAGGGGGCCAGAGTCATGGAGACACCCCATTCCCCTCTTACAGCCCAGCAGTCCCTCTCACTGACCTGTAGCTTCTGTGGGCGAAGCTTCCCGGCCGCCGGAGCTTCCGTCCCTGAAGCCTGCTCGGATCAGCTTCTCTGGGGCCATGGCCAGGGCAGCACTGGGGTGGGGTCTGCTTTGCGGTTCGCGACGGACCCTGGGGACGGCTCTCCAGGGCTCTCTGTAACAGAAATCTCTTCCACTCTGTTTCTGCACACCTTGCAGTGATCCAGAACTTATGGGGATCTCTTTTTACCTTAATTCTATGGGCTGTGGGTTCGGAGCTCGTAAACATGTGTCCTTCTACTCTGCCATCTTAACTCCGCGACCCCAACTTCTTTTCTTACCCTTCCAGTAGGAGATCACCTACCCTTTATAGTTAGGTCACACCTATCTAGGGAGAGAGATTCAACATACTTGGGGTGGCATCACATCCTCTACTTCATCCTAATAAATTGTCACCTTGTAACTAACATTCTGGTAATAAGATTTAAAATTAGTTAAGCTGGTCCTGGGATGGCAAATTATATGATCCAGTATATGAGGTCTTTTCACTTTCATATGACTTATTAGACCTTGAAATATACTTCATGACTTTTAAATCCCAGAGTCACATTCACAAAACAATGAGGCACTGAAATAGAATTTCAGTGATAGATATACATATTTGCTTGTGTACTTGTACATATTTACTATAAAATAGGCTTTTTTTCCTTATTACTTTCTCCTTCCTTTTTTGGCTTCAAGCTATTTGCAGGAAAATATGATTTAAAAAAAAAAACTATAAGTCAAGTGATGTATATTCCTATATAGTTTTACTGATTTAAAATAGAATATGGCAATATTTCAGTCTAGTCCAATACTTGAAAATCCTTACTAAAGCAAGATAAAAAAAGCAGAAACTGCTGCACCTACCATTTTATACTGTATTCACCCACCCACGTAGTCAGAGTAGATGCCAGAACAAAACATATTTAGCATGAGCTTCTATTGGGAGTAGCTGGGATCACTTCATGCTCATTTAACCATTAGCCTTCTGCAAAGTGGAGAAACACTCATGTTTAGTACTTAGTTCAAGACCTCATAAAATGTGGATCTGTATAGCCAGTGCAAAAATAAATGGGTTTTAAAGAAAAGTAGATGTTAGGCTCAAATCCAAACATGATGTAGACATAAAAGAAATATATTCTACTTTGCTTGTATTTTTTATGCTGTCATTTACAATTTTGGAGAAATATTAGATGTGTCTATACATGAGAAGTAGAATTGAAAACTAAGGTCAATTAGGCTTTGGTCCTAAGTAATTCAAGCCCAAAATTCTGTTTAATCTACAAGCATATGTGGATATGGATAAGACAAAAGAGATTTACACATATAAAGATATAGAGAGATATAGAGATAGATATGTATATATATATGAATATATATTATATATACATGTGTATATATATATATATCTGTGGTTATATAGTTTTAAAGATATAAATCTATATCTTTATATATATATAAATCTATATATATATATAAATCTATATCTTTATATATATCTAGGAGATATAGATTTATATCTCCTATTTATCTGTCTTTAAATTACTGAGAAGATAGTTTCAAAGCTATGCTTCCATTGTGAGTAAGCTAGTAATATAAGGAGCAACTGGGAGAAGGTGAATGGGTAAATTTATATAAGGGCAATTTTATAAATTAAATGCAAGTTCTTTGGCTGAAAATTTTTTGAAAGCTCATTCCTTTACAAGGTTCTCTCAATCAACACAGCACAGTTAGTTAAGGATTCAGGTTAACATACTGCCCCTGAGTATGCAACATATGCTGGAAATGGCCCTTGGCAGCCTTTTCTGAATATCCATATTTGCTCTACGAATTCATTACAGAGTATTGTCTTTGCCAAAGAAGGAAATAAATAATGTTTCTGTGGTTTTATTTTAGAAACAGGGCTTTAAAGTTGGTTCTATTTTTGACTGAAAATATATTGCAACCTTAACAGAAACTTATACAAGGCTAAAATTACCAAGTGAAAGTGTACAATGACTTTGTGAAGAGTTACAGAAAATGGCAAATGTGTTTGGATAATAGCTTTGTGAGGGTTGGCTCTGTGGGGAAATGTCCAGATGGTAAGAGGATGAAAGGATATAATTTTAAAAAGTCATAAATATGTGTTAGATGTGGGGGTTAGATTTGATTTGCATGGCTCTTTTTTTCCCCTCCTGTCATGAGGGAGACAAAATGTCTAGGTTATTATGGAGACTAAACTATAATAAGGTTACTATCATAGTCTGAGATGTATAAGAGAGGGGAAGCATATTTCAACTTATTTTTTTCATTCTCTTAATCATAGAATATGAAAAGTTAGAGCTGGATAGGACCTTAGAGGTCATCTTGTCCCACAAACTCATTTTATACAGTCCCAAGATCGCACAGGAAGTCAGAGATGCAGTTGGATTAGAAACTGTGTCTCTAGGCTCCAGAGTCACTTTTTTATTATGCCATTTTCATTTTAAACTATTTTATTATGTGATCTAGTTGTTTCAAAGGACACCCAAGGAACAAATTAAATTTGATTATTGTAGGGAAAATATCTTTTAAATTTAAGTGGCCTACAATCCATTTGGAAGAGCTTCCTAAAGAGAATTTTTGGGAAAAACTGACAAGAATCTGGGATTGAGGTGGCCAGTGTAGGGTTTGGGGATCTGCACCAGTAGAGGTCCTTCGGTACTAAAAAGAATCATGACTCCATAAGAGCATCAAACTAAATTCAAGTAAAGTATTTTTTGACAGGGAATACCTGGAAATTAGGTGAATAAAATAGTTGGACTACAGGGAAAGTTCTCTCAGTTACCACGTTGCCCATCTAATAGACAGGGTTTCCACAAGTCTCTTCTATATAGTACCTCTTTAAAGCATATCAAATATATGTACCTCCTCCCTGTGGCACACTAACAAATATCTCATGGTCTTCTGAGAAAGTCAGGTGCTGATTTCATTCCAGGAATATCAGCTATTTGACCCAATTCCCTTAATTTCAGGAGTACGAGATCTTTGTTGGCCAGGCTCTCATTTTAGTTTTATATGTTTAGAACCTGGAACTTAACAAATACTGCTTCTTTTTGTTGTTTTAATCATAAGTCTCTGCTACAGAGCTGAATTAGGACTCTTGATCTAGAATTAGTATCTATGTATTTAGCTTTTATACTGTCAAAAAGGGAAATCAAAGCATTGCAAGGCAAACATTTTGATAACATAATCTGAATAGGATTTAATCACACAATTACACCCACTAGGTAACTGAGAGAAGGAAATCCATTCTTGTGTGCCTATGAACTGGCATTCTAAATTATAGATGCAACTTTGAAGGAGAATGAGCTTCCATCATTTTGCCCCTTTAAGCATATATAATTTAATTTTAACTTTTACTTTTATCACATAAATATCACTGTGCTTGCTTGGAATGGTTTATATCTTCGGTATAATCTTTACCTTTGGATTTGTAATTACACAACTATAACAAAGAGTTTCACTTTGACAGTCCTTATGTAGGATGTTATTTTTCTAATTCACCCTCTCCCACCCATCAATTCTATACCAAATACACACAAACATGCATACATTGTGAGTACATAAAATCAGTCACTGATTTCTGGCTATGAATGAAATCTCTCTGTCTCTCTGTCTTTGTCTCTCTCTGTCTCTCCATTCTTCTGGCCTTTCCTCCCTTCTTCTTTCCCTCTCTTTCTTTCCCTCTCTCTCCCATGTATTCCATGTTCTTCAAATTTTCTTGTAATATCTCTATATCTAGGTCATGTATCCACTTTGACTTTATCATGGTGAATGGTGTAAGATTTTGTGCATGCCCAAATCTTCCTATTTTACTACTGTAAAATAAGGTTATTATAATCAATTTGCTGCTATAAATTTCATGTCTACTCTGATCTTTCTGTTTCTTAGCCAGTAGCAGATACTTTTGATAATTACTGCCTTAAAATATAGTTTAAGATCTAGTACTGTAAATCGTAATTTGTGCATTAAAGCTTCCATGAACTGGCAAGAACTCATGCATGTATGGTAAAAAAGAAACCAGGATGAGTCTCAAATTAAGCAACAAGTTTAGTCACAAGGAGTTAGTAGAAATAAATTAAATGTTCTCTGATTCTCCTCTTCCTTTTTTCTAAAACTTTGGAGCAACACCATTGCTGTGTCTGCCCTCATCCCTTGACAATATTAGTTATCTTTTCCTGAAAATCAACACTGCAAATAGTGGACTAGACTATTGATGAAGGGTGTTAGATACACTAATCATCATAGTCTGATGGCTACTTTTAAGCTAGAGGTAGACCGTACAACCTATGCCTTTTTAAAGCTATATTTCTATAAAATTTCACTGATTTCACTTTCTTAGTAGGCTCTAGTGGTCTAAAGTAAGGCAACTTATCTCCAATAAGATTGACAGGATAGTAGAGGATGATCTAGAGATCAATGAATATCTCACAGACCAAGGAGAAGCACATAAATGCTTCCACTGTGACTTGCAAATCAAGATGTTATTCTCACTTGTAATCATTTCAGTCAGATCTATGAATAAGAGTAACTAGGATTAGTTGTCCTAGTCAGTGCTTTATATTACAGAGGCTGCTAAGATGTCAACCTATTTCCTTACACAAAGCAGAAAATACTGAGGAAGGAGGGATGTTACAAAATTTCACAGACATCACCATCCCTATAATCTCTTTCAAGAAAAAAAAATTGAAAATGCTTATCTTATCATCTAGTAGTATTACTCATGAAAGAGCATTTTTCCAGAATCAACAAAGTACTTCTAATTTCTATCCTTACTTGACACTCGCTAGCTGTATGACCTTGGGCAAGTCACTTAACCCCAACTGCCTCATCCTGGGTCATCTCCAGTCATCCTGATGAAGAGCTGGTGACTGTATTCAGATGGCTCTGGAGGAGAAGTGAGGCTGGTGAGCTGCACAGCCCTCCCTCACTCAAAACAAGGTCAAGTACAAGTCATGTCGTTATTTCTCTGATGGCATGGTCTTCTTTGGCAACGAAGGACGAACACAGCTAAAGCTTATGGAATATTCTTTGTGACCAGTAGTCTTGTAAACTTACAGTGCTCTACCAAGTTATTATCCTTGCTCTGGGCTCTCTTTTAAATAATTTTAAAATGTTATTTTTATATTAAATTGACCAATATCAGCAATCATGGATATTTCCAAAGAGAAGAAAAGTAAAAACAAAACCAGAAATGATTTCTATTTTAAATTGTAATTCCCTTGTTTATAGCTTAAAAAACACATACAACAACTATTAAATTGAATTTTGTGATAGCAACATTGCCATAGTTTTCTGGGTCCCCTTCTGATCTTTCCTTCCTTGCTCTTCTGCATGTTTATGAAATGCTTTATTGACACTATTTTTCTTCTAATCTTTTTTTTTACATCACTGTAACTATTCTCATAACTCTTCCTTCTCCAATAATTAAAATAAGAAGGTGTTCTTTGTAATAAATGAAACAAAATCACAATTCTTTTTTCTGAAAGTAAATGATTCATCTGTACCTTTAGTGCATCTCATCTGTGCAAAAAACTATAAATCTGAGTCAATTCATTCTCCTGAAATTGTGACTAATCACCATACTGGTCAATGTTCTTAAGTTTTTCAGTAATTTTCTTTTATGACATTGTACTCTTTGTCTGAATAACTCTCCAAGTCCTTCACATTTTATTCTACACCAGGTCATATTAGTTCTACCAATTTTATTCTAAATCTACCTCTTTAATCATTTCTTACAGTTAACTAATATTTCATTAGGTTTATATACATAATTTATTGAATATCAATTCAATTTCTATTTCTTTGCTACAACAATTGTCACTACAAATAATTACATAGGAGTCCTTTCCTTCTTCTCCCTTGGTTGAAAATTTTGACTGTATAATGCCTTCTACACTTAAATCTCCTGTTCTTTGTCCTATTATCATTCATGCTTTGTCAAATACATTCCACAGCGCTCTCTACCTCTCTATGAGGAGGAGGGCAGCATATTTTATCATCTAGTCTCTGAAATAATGGTTGGTTATTATACTGACAAGAGTTTTTCAAAATTGTTGGTCTTTATCATAATTTTGTCATTCTCTCTCAACATTACTGATTTTGATGATTTCATTAGTTCCCTTTGGTTCAACTATCCTCTCTATGCATAAAACTCTCAAATCTCTACATCCAGATTCAGCCTCTACCTGTAACTACAGTATCATATCACCAAATACCTATTCGACATCTCCTAGTGAATATCACATAGACATCTTAAAGTCAATATATCCAAAATAGAAATAAGTTTTTCTCCTAAAATCTATACATAGATTGCAATTATTTTCCTTGGTCTGACCATGTATTTTCCTGCCATTTTACATAACATTCAGTAATTCCTTCTTGCTTCTTGCTATGATAAAATCTTCCCCTGTTTGATATTTAAAGCTTATGATAAGAGTTAGGGTCTATAAAATATGTAAAGAATTTTATATAGATTGGCTCATTTGTTCCCTCATAAAGCCCTTTACTCTCTGGTTCCAACATTCCTTTCCATGCTTATGACACAGTTCTCTCCTTTAGCACTCTGTATCACAGCCAAACTGCCTAAAATACATTCTGTCCTCACATCAACCTTATGGAATCTTTGACTTTTTGATGGGTTTTGTTCCAGTGCCACCTATGAAGAAACCATCCAGATCTCCCAGTTGTTAATGTGCACTCCTCCCCTGCCCAGAAGTATTTTATATGTGCTTTCTATATATTCTGTTAGTTTCTCTTAATTTTTGCTATTTACCGTGTTATACTGCAACTCCTTTAGTGTTGGGTAGCTGAGTGACTTAGTGGATATAATGCTAGGCCTCAAGATAGAAAGATTAATCTTCCTGAGTTCAAATCTGACCTCAGACCTGTGTGACCCTGGACAAGTCACTTAAACTCTGTTTGCCTCAACTTCTTTACTGTGATATGAGCTGGAGAGGTAAACGGCAAACCACTCCATTATCTTTGCCAAGAAAACCCTAAATGGGGTCACAAAGAGTCTGGCACAACTGAAATGATTGAACAAAAACTGAAATGATTGGGTCCATTTTTTCTTTTTGAATAACATTTAGGGCAATGCCTCTCATATAGTAGATTCTTAATAGGTGAGTTATTTTTTTAATTAACAAAATCTCTATATCTGCTAAGATGAATGAGATGATTTATCACTCAGAGCTTGAAGGCACTTGGAGATTAACTCACTCCTCAAATTCTCATTTTACAGATAAGGAAATTGAAACTCTGAGGACTAAATTTACGTACTCAGGATCATGTAGCTAATTAGTGGCTGAGTTTACATTAGAATTCAGGTCTTCTCATTCACAAAACTTTTTTGATTTCCACAACCTTAGAGGTTGGAGAGGTAGAGCTTCAAAAACAGGTATGATCTGAAAATCTTAACTAGTGTTTTAAAGTAAAAGACACTATTGTGTTAAAAAATATAAAAAGTAGCCTCTTTAGTGTATTTCCCTCATTACCCCAGGACCATACCATTAGTGGAAGCACTATAGCAGAACAATGGTTCTTAGAGTATATTTATGTCAGTAGGCAGACATGTGCTTACTTCCCATAACACTTGAAGGTCAACGTTTTCTGTCAACATAGTAGTAAAAGTTACTTGGTTTGACGTGTCTTTCTCCGTGCCTACAAAAATTAAATGAAAATACCCTTGATATTTTAAATGATTTCAAAGTATCTTCAGATGTGATAAATAGTTTAACATCCTAACTGCTAGACATTCACACAATGTACTTCAAAATATGAAGCTCAAATGGGACAGTTGTGTAAATACAATAGACAAAATTTCGGAAATTGGAGTCAACAACTTTGTTATTTTGTCCTCAGGTATGGCAGTAAAATCTCAAAACATTTGGATTTTATTTCACTTTTTTCAAAAAGGCAAGACTTATCAAAATCCTGTGTGAGTCAATGCCACTTAATAGCTATGTATGATCTTGGACAATTTACTTAATCCTTCTTGGTTTTACTCTCTAGAAGGCTCAATTCAAGCTCCTTCTTCCTCTCCGGGTGCTCAAATTCCCAGTGCCATCCCTCCTTCAGACACCTTGCATTTATTCTGTATATATTTCTGGATACTTTTGTTATGTGGACATTTTATGTCCTCTGTTATATATTTTCATTTTTGTATTTCTCTCTTCACCACCTAGCAGGGTGCTGGTCACACAGTAAGCAATTAATAAATGCTTGATGATTGACTGAAATGTGAAAATCAGAAAAAAAAAGTGGTTGTGTTGTAGAATTAAATTAAAAAATGTTTTAATTTTGGTAGAAACATGAAATAATATACATCTTCAGAACTTTTCATGCTCTCTTCAGGCTAGGAAAATTGCTCATGGTCAGTTAAAGATCAGAGAAAAATGGAAACGCAGTAGTGGGGACACTAATCCGATTTAGCCATAGTAACAATACTTATTTATAGGCACCAACCCACATGTTGTCAACCACAGATTCAGGGACACTTGAGATAAGTGAGAAGGGAAAAACACCCATAAATCCTGAGCTCTCTCTTTTCTAATCTACCCTACACAGATGTCAACATAATCTGCCCCAAAAGCAATCTTAACTATGTCACTTTGTCTTCATGTTAGGACAAAGCTGCCCTCAATTGCAACTAGTTCCAGGTCCCAAATCATTGCAGCTCCCTTCCAACCACTGATTAAGACACCAGGTTTAGAACAAAGGGCATTGTGCTGTGTGCCCTGCTGTTCCATTTGTCATGTAGAAGATGATACTTAAATTATGTCTTGAAACAAAAGAGGTATTCTAGGAAGCAGATTTCAAAATGTTCTTATGTCTGATGGAGGCACCACAAGTTATTCAGCTTTCCAACTTCATAACCTAACTTAGGTGTTATTTTAACTCCTTGCTTTCCCTCATCCCACATTTGCAGCGAGTTGCCAAATCTTGCCATTTCTACTTTCCCAGTGTCTCTTATGTCTGACCACGTTTTACTACCCATGCAACTATTACCTTAGTTAAGATCTTAATCACATTGTGCTTAGATCAGTGCACCAACTTGCTAACTGATTTCCGTGTCATGTCTTTCCATATTCTTGTTCTTCCTCTATAGTCCTCACCATCAAAGTGTTTTCCTTAAGTGTATATCTGACCATGGCACAGTTCTACTCAACCCACTCAAGCAGCTCCCTGTTACATAGAGAATAAAACATAAGTTCTTTCATTTAGCTTTTGAAATTTGTAAGGACTTGGCTTCAATCTATATTTCCAGATTCATCAGACATTAATGCCTCTCTCACACTCTCCATCGCAGCCTGTCATTCTCCATTTTTCTTTCATATAACACTCCACCTTCCATCTCAGAGATCATGCTAAGAATTCTCTCTCTACCTCTACCTGAATGAAATCTCTATTCCTGGATAGAATTATTCATAAAAGTAAAAGGGGATTCTCTTTGCCTTTATAGCAAAATATAAAATTATTACTGGGGTAAAAATAGTTCTGGTCTCTCAATATAATAAAAAAAGTAAAGAATACACTTTATAAAACATGAATAAAGAAACTTTCTTCTCCCTTTTGAATTCCATGACTCAAGGAGTAGGTAAAATTTAAGTACTACCTTCAACAAGATGTTTTTCCTAATACTCATGACCCCCCCCAACCTCTAGCAACCAACACCCAAAACTATTATATTCATATTTAGTAATTAAATATAGCTAGTTTATGAGTGCTCTTCAACCTTATTCGATGCACACTTTAATGTGTTTGGGTTCTTCATATTATACTTTGTACTCCTTGAAATGAGGAAATGTTTCATCTGTTGTATTTTTACCCACTCACTCCCCAGTATCTAATATAGTTGCTCTCATTTAATAGTTGCTCACATATATAATTGTTGATAGATATGTTATATCCCTCTAAAGGAAGGTCAGTTTCTTAAGGGCAGGACTTATTTTAAATTGGTGTCTGTGCAGCTCTAACACCTAGCTAAATGACTTAGATACAACACTTTTTGAATTGAATTGATATTTCCAGCCCAGAGTTCAGCCACTCAGATAAAACACTGTTACACAAGAAAAATCCAAAAGAAAGTTTAGGAGCCTACATTAGCACCTATATTTCTTGCAGATGTGCACAGTTTTATAAATAAATCTTTTAGTCCTGTGCTTTTTAAAACTACCAGTTTTATCAAGCACAAATCTGTAAACCAAATAAAGGTATCACTTTTTGCAATTTGCTTTGGAGGAGTTATCCTAAAATATGTATGTCATTAAGCTTACCTGTGATAGATTTAGCTAAACAGAATAATAACAGCAACAACTCACCTTTTTGAAATACTTTCATTTTCAGAATGCTACATACACTATCTCACCCCAACCCCCCTTTCATTCCTGCCAACCATCTTGTGAGGTTCACATTACAAGTATTCTTGGTCTCACTTTACAGAAGAAATGTGCTCAGAGAGGTAAGGAAACTTGATCACTGCTAATAAGTGACTTCTACAAATTTCATGACTTCAAATCAATCGTGTTATTGTTGTTTTTCCCCACTATAAAATGAATCTATTTCTCCCTTATTTCAGAGAAGACTACTAACGTTTGAGAAATGGTGGGTGTTTTGGAAATCAATTTATATTAAAAATTAAAGAAACTAGATTCTGCAAATCATCAGGACAACTGGAAAACATGTTATTTATGGTTATAGAAACTGTGATAAAATAGTAAAGGTGAAATATTTTTTTACTTCTATTACTAGTAAAATCTAAAATGAAAGTTAAATAAGAATCATTTTTTAAATTTTATTTTACATTTTTAACATAGTTTATAACAGATAAAACAATTCAAACTTTTGGTCAGGTGATACTTCTTTTTAAAGCATTTATAATATGAACCACAAAAGAATTTTTTTTTAAACATAAACCAACTGAGACACAAATAATATTGGCTTTTGCTAACTTCACAAGCTCTTGACCTAATTGTCTCCACACTATTACTAAGAATTAAAGGACCCTAACTTATTTTTGTTGATCTAAAGTCCTATGCTTAATAGCTTAATTTTAGACTTAACCTCAGATGTTCCCCTACCAAAAATCTGTAATTTTAGACTTAACCTCAGATGTTCCCCTACCAAAAATCTGTAATTGAATAGATCTGATATTAAGCTTACAAACTTTTTGACTAAAAGAAATTACCACCAAGAGTAGAGACATTTCAGGGATACAATATCTCCCCAACTTCATGTCAGTTCCAGGTAGGATTAGATTGTCCACTTGCATTCAGTCAGGTTTAAAGTCTGCCAGATGTCAGTGGGGAAATTGAGTCAGGAGAATCCTACCTCAACCCAGGCTGAACAGTAGCTCTCCCATACTTCCCATAAGAACACCTTTTGCAGTTCATACCAGCATCTTACCAGCTTACTGGCATCATGGATTGGAGGCTCAGACTGCCTTTCTTGCTATCCATACCTGGAGATAGACTCAGAAGAACAGTCACTTAATAGCTCCATAGCATCTAAAAATGGCAAGTTCCACTAAACAGGTTTCAAATATAATTATAATTTCACTTTGGCTAAGGAACATCTTTTGAGGCAAGTCTTAAGTGACTTACATGCCTTTCTATACATGTTCAAGTTCCTGATTAAATAGCAATCATAAAATCAAATTTACCATTAAAATCTTAACTTTTCTATCAATGCCAAATTTTACCCAAGGTTACCTTCCTTTAGGAAATTTAGACTAAAATTCTTCTCCCCAAACTAAAGATGTCATTGATTTATTCTCAGTAATTAATTTAGTCAATTATTTTAATACTAATTGCTTTTACCTCACTTTGTAACATGTTCAGTTTTTCTCCCCATCACTCCCCTCCCCTCACTTCCTAATACCTTGCATTCAGATTACTCCTTCCTTCAATGTACCCTCTCTTCTATCACACCTCACCCTTCCCTTATCCCTATCTTCTCTGTTTTCTTGTAGGACAAGATAAATTTCTATATCCCATTCCCTGTAATTCTTATTTCCTCATTATATGCAATAAAAATTCTCAACATTCTTTTCTAATACTTTAAATTCCAACTTCACTCCCTTCTTCCCCCTCTCCAGCCCCACTGAGAAAACAAGCAATTCAATAAAGACTAAATATGTGTTGTTTTGCAAAAGACTTCCATAATAATCATGTTATGTAATGTTAATTATATTGCACTCCATCCTGTTCTATCCCTCCTTATTTTTCTCCCACAATTGACCTTGTCCCTTCTTGAAATGTTTATTTCTAGTGACTCCCTTCTCCAGTTTGCCCTCCCTTCTAACATTCCCCTCATCCCACTTATCACTCACTCCTCTCCTACTTTCCTGTGGTGTGATATAAATTTTCATATCAAATTTAGTGAGCATGTTATTCCCTCCTTTAGCCACATGTGGAGAGAGTAGTTTCACTTTTTTCCCTCTCACCTTCTCCCTTTTCTCCTCCATTGAGCAAGATATTCCTTATCTCTTTTATGAGTTCCATTTCCACCTTTCTCTTTTTGGTATTTTCCTTCTTTACCCCTTAATTTTTATTTTATTTTATTTTACTTTTTGTGTGGATATCATCTCTTCTGATTCAAAATACCTTGTACTCTCTATCTATATATGTGTATATGTGTGTGTATGTACAATCTCTCCATCTAACCAAATACTAAGAAAAGATTCAAGAGTTGTAAATATATACTTTCCGTGTAATAATGTAAACAGTGCAGCTTTAGAAAGTCTTTTATGATTTTTTTTCCTGTTTACCTTTTCATGCTTCTCTTGATTTTTGTCTTGAGAAGTCAAATTTTCTATACAGATCTGGTCTTTTCCTTAGTAGGAATGATTGAAAGTCCTCTATATCATTGAATGACCATTATTTCCTTGAAGTATTATACGCAGATTTGTTGGGTAGGTGATTCTTGGTTTCAATCCCAGTTCCTTTGACCTCTGAAATATCCCATTCCAAGCCCTTCAATCCCTTAATGTTAAAGCTACCATATCATGTGTTATCCTGATTGTATTTCTACAATACTCATATTGTTTCTTTCTAGCAGCTTGGAGTATTTTCTCCTTGATCTGGGAACTCTGAAATTGGGCCATAATATTCCTAGAAGTTTCTCTGTTCGGGTCTCTTTCAGGAGGTGATTGATGAATTCTCCCAATATTTATTTTGCCTTCTGATTCTAGAACATCAGGGCAGTTTTCCTTGATAATTTCATGGAAGATAATGTCTAGGCTCTTTTTTTGATCATTGCTTTCAGGTAGTATCATAATTTTTAAATTGTCTCTCCTGGATCTATTTTCCAGATCAGTTGTTTTTCCAATGAGATGTTTCACATTATCTTCTATTTTTTCAAATGTTTGGTTTTGTTTACTAATTTCTTGGTTTAACTCATATTCATTTCCATGAACTCAATTCTCTCTTTCAACAAATTATTTTGTTCAGTGAACTTTTGAAACTTCTCCTCCATTTTGCTAATTCTGCTTTTCCTTCTCCTCGTTGGCTTTTTGGACCCCTTTTTTTCCAATTGAGTTAGCATCTTTTTAAGGCTGTTATTTTCTTAAGCATTTTTTTGGTTCTCCATTAGTAAGCTGCTAACGTTTTTTAACGTTTTCTATTGCAGGAGCCCAGTTGAAGTTCCCTTTGGAGGCAAGGTCCTTGACTTCCTGTGACAGTATGCCTTGTTCTTCCTCATCTGAAAGGATGGGGGGGAGACACCTGTTCCCCAAGAAAGTAACCTTCTATGGTCTTATTTTTTTCCTTTTCTTGGACATTTTCTCAACCAGTTACTTGGCTTCTGAGTTTCCTCTCCACACCCACCTCACTTCCAGTTCTGCCAAGCCAGCACTGGGGACTGAGATTTAGATGAGCTGCTCCAATCCCTTAGGACCACTATTCAGTGTGAGATTAAGATCCGCTGCTCAGATGGGGGCAGGGTTGCCACACAGGGCTCAGTTCCCTCAGGGGGTTTAAGATGAGAGCTTCAACAGTAGATGCAGACTGCTGCCTGTTTTGGGAACCCTGTCCACTGCTGCCTTTCTGGCTGCCACCTAAGGAGACCCAATTTATGGGGACACCTTGCTCCCTTCTCAATCTGCTGAAAAAACCCTCTCACGGACCTTTGGTGCCTGTGGGTTGAGGGATCTGCGCTGCCCTTTGAAATTCTGTCCCTGAAGCCTGCTCAGATACGCTCCTTGTGATGCCACATGGCCAAGGCAGGGCTGGGCTCTGCTCCGTGTCTGGTGTGCATGACAAACCTTTCCTGTTGGTCTTTCAGCTCACTCTGGGATAGAAACCTCCTCCTCTCAGGTTGTTCTGTGACTTCAGCTGCTTTAGAATTGTTGGGAGTTCTTCTTTACAGGTATTTTATGGGCTGTGCGGTAAGAGCTAGTGTATGTGTGTCTTGACTCTGCCCCACCCGCCCCAGGATTATTTTGTTAAAAATTGGATCACAGATCCAGTTTCTCTTTACTGATCCCATATGCAGGCCCCCTTTGCTTTTCTTCCAACTAATATTGTCACAACCTTATCTTCCACAATTGGCTTTTATGTCCCTTAATGACCATGAAGAATAATCATATCAATTTTCTGAATTTTTCTCCTTTTTGGACATGGCTTCAATCAAGCCATCTCATCATCTCTTTCCAGACTATTTCATTTCTTTTCCTTTGTTTTATTTTGTTTTTATCCTATTCTTAAGAAATAGAACAAGTATTTCCGTAACATGTAGAATGGGGAAAAAGAGAACTGTACGTATATCTACAAACCTGTCATTACAATTTGCTCTTCCATATATGTGTGTGTGTGTGTGTGTGTGTTGTGTGTGTACATATAAATTGTCATGTGATTTTTTTTTGCTCCATTCCTCTGCTCTGTGACCTAAAGATGGTTGTCATTAGACACACACCTCTGTGTGTGTGTTTGTGTGTGTATGTGTGCATGTGTGGAAAATCATTCCATGCATACTTCTATTTCTCAGTTCTTCCTCTGTATGCAGAGAGTGTCTTTCTTCATATGTCCTTCATAGTTCATTTGAGCATCATTAATGGTCGAAATTAGTCACTCAAAGTTTTTCTTAAAGCGATATTGTTGTTATTACATGCAGTGTTCTCTTGGTTCTGCTCATTTTATGCTTCATTTTTTCATGCAAACCTATATATATTTTCCTGAGATCTTTGATTTTCTCCCAATTTCCACAATTGAATAAAGATTTTTCACAAGATAGAAATTATAGATCTTTTATTTTCAGTTGGGCTTTTTCCTTTGTTTTAAATTTGAGCTCTGCATTTGTGGTGGAAGAGGCAGTATCTCAGACTTCTTATGCTAGTGCAGTCCCTGGCTGTTTATTTGTGCTGTGGTGCTGTTGCCTTGAGGCCCACTGTAATGTTCATGTAAGATTGATGGTGAGTGAGGGGATAGTTAAAGATCTTCCCCACCCATTAACAGGCCTCAATACCTTTTGTTCATTTCTACTGAGGCACTGAGTCAGAGGGTCATCAACTCTGGCTCTGAAAAATATATAAAAAATGTGAGGTAAGGCTTTACTTTGGGGTTTAATTTTTGGAAGAAGGTTAGTGTGCCAGATAAAAACCTGGAAAGTCTCTAAGGAGCCCCCTGACTTTGGAAACCCAGGGTTGGTGCTTCTGTCTCTAGTAACTATGTGTGTGGGTAATATTCAGACATTTGGATCTGTCTGTTGATCTGTGATATATGTATTACTTATGGTTAGACAGTTGGAAACTCTGTATGTTGGTCTTTATTTCTCTGCTTGTATTTTCTTTATTGCTGTATGTGTTTGATTAAAGTGATTTGTGCTTCCTCAAAAGCTTTTAGAAAAGCACATCTAAGAACCTGCACACCAGGTCCTTCTATGTATGCCTGGGTCCTTGCTGTTACACCCACAGGGGACCCTCCTATTTGGTGCTGTGCTGAGTGGTGGGGTGAAAGTTATCTGTCACTGATGGAGGCTGTAGAGGTCTGGCAGCTTATCTGTTGTTGAGCTGGGTAGAGTCTGGAGTGTTCTGAGACCTGATGTGGTGTTTCCACATTTTCCTGTAGCTACACTGAAGCATATAGTAGTCTGGCCTCTGGCCTGTTTGCCCAGTTCTACACTGAAACTTAGTGAGTCTGGTACTGGCTGGTGGTTTCCCAAAGGTTGGCCATTTATCTCTTTGTCTGGGACTATGCTCAACCAGGTGGAGGTCCAGTTGCTGGAGGATTTCTGTTTCCCCAGGGTTACACCGAAGTAAGTGGTGGTTGTCAGAAGTGGAGTCCGGATGTTCCCCTGGCTATGCTAAGGCATATGGGGGGTTCTGGAATTGGCTTCACCACACTGGAACTCAGGATCTCACTCTGGTTTGCAGAGGAGGGGGTTGTTGCTAGCTTGCTGGGACACTTCCTCTCCTGGACTGTACTCACTTTTGACCCAAATAAGTCAGACCTTTCTTTCTGTTCCTTCAAGTCTCCTGGGCTAAAATATTGTTTCACCCCATCTTTTTTGATGGTTCTCCTGCCCCAGGATTTGTTTAGGGGCTCTATTCAATAGTTGTTTGGAGGTGAGTTTGGAACAGTTACAGTGGTTTACTGCTTACTCCACCACCTTAGCTCCCAGAAGTCCTAAAAAGCAGCAATCAATAATTTCATTAAAGAGAATGACAAAAATAACACAGTATGTCAAAATTTATAGCATACAGCCAAAGCAGTACCTACAAGAAATTTTAGATCTCTAAATGCTTACTTGAATAAAATAGAGGAAAAACATATCAAGGAATTAGGCATGCAATTTAAAAATTAGAAAAAGAACATGCTAAAAATACCCAATTAAACACCAAATTAGAAATTCTGAAAATTTCAAGTCTTGTATTTGAAAGTCAAATTTTCTATTCAGTTCTGCTCTTTTCGTCAAGAGTGCTTCAAATGTCTCTGTTTCATTAAATGCCCATTTTCCACCATCATGGATTATACTCAGTTTTCCCGATGGGAATTCTTGGATATAATCCTAGCTTCTTTGCCATTGAAATGTCATATTCCAAATTTTCTGCTTGTATAAAGTAGAAGCTGCCAAATCTTTTGTGATCTTGGTTGTGGCTCCACAATTTTTGAGTTGTCTCTTCCTAACTGCTTGTAACCTTAATCTGGGAGATCTGGAATTTGACTATATTATTCCTGGGAGTTTTCATTTTGAGATCTCTTTTAGGAAGTTGTCAGTTGATTCTTTCAATTTCTATTTTACCCTCTGGATCTAAAATAACAGGGCAGTTTTCCTTCATGATTTCTTACAATATAATGTTTAGACTCTTTTTAGAATAATTTTTGTTAGTGTAACAAATCTTAAATTATCTCTTCTGAATTTATTTTCTAGGTCAGTTGTTATTCTGATGAGATATTTCAAATTTTTTTCTATTTGTTTAAGAAAAAAAATAAGCTAAAAATTGTCTCCCAGTCAAAACTTTACCACCCCTTGAGAAGGCAAATGATATTACATTTTATTATTGTACATACAACATTACATAAACTATATTTCCAAATTAGTCATGGTGCAAAAGAATATACACAAAAAATACACAAAAAAATATGCAAAAAAGCGATATACTATTTCCTTCTCTAGATCATTTTATGCATAAGGGAACTAAGGCAAACAGGTAAAGTGAATTAACCAGGGTTATATAGCTAGCAAATATCTGAGACCAGATTTGAACTCAAGAACTCCAGGCCAAGCACTCAATCCACTGTCCCATATAATACAAGTGCATTGTATCCATAATCCATCCCCCTGATCCACACTATACTTTGTAGGCAATATCAGATTGTTTTCATTGTTAATGCTTTGTAATATAGCTTTAACTCTAGTAATGCTAAGCTATTTTCTTTCACTTTTTTCATTGATTCCTTTAATATTCTCTTTCTCCTTTATCTCAACCCTGTGAAATCTGTTTTTTCCAAATATAAGGTGTGCATCCAACTAGGCCCAGATTTCTCTCCTTTTTTATCATAAATTTGAGAATGTGGTAGTTGCATGCATCATTCTGTAAGAAGCCAGTTCTCTCTGATAGATCTTGTGTTATCCTGATTGTAGTTCCACAATACTTGGATTGTTTTTTTTTCTGGCTACTTGCAATATTTTCTCCTTGACCTGGGAACTCTGAAATTTGACTACAATATTCCTAGGAGTTTTTCTTTTTGGATGTCTTTCAGGAGGTGATTAGTGGCTTGTAGAATATCAGGGCAATTTTCCAAGATAACTTCATGAAGGATGATATCTAGCCTTTTTCTTTTTCTTTATGATAATGACTTTCAGGTAGTCTCATAATTTTTAAATTGTTTCTCCTTGATCTATTTTCCAGGTTAGTTGTTTTTCCAATGAGATATTTCACATTGTCTTTTATTTTTTCATTCCTTTGGTTTTGTTTTGCATTTTCTTGGTTTCTCATAAAACCATCAGCTCCCATCTGCTCCATTCTAATTTTCAAAGAACTATTTTCTGCAGTGAGTTTTTGGACCTCTTTTGCCATTTGAGCTAGTCTATTTTTAAAGGTATTATTTTCTTCAGCATTTTTTGGGGTCTCCTTTAGCAAGCTGTTGGCTCACTTTTCATGATTTTCTTGCAACACTCTCATTTCTCTTCCCAATTTTTCCTCCACCTCCCTTACTTGAGTTTCAAAATCCTCTTTTGAGCTTTTCCAAGGCCTGAGACAAATGCTGACTTATTTTGGAGGTTTTGGATACAGAAGCTTAGGTCTTCCTCTGGTGGTATGCATTGCTCTTTCTCATCAGAAAGAATGACCTGTTCACCAAGAAAATAACCTTCTATAGTCTTATTTTCCCCCTTTTTGGGAGAATTTTTCCAGCCAGCTACTTGACTTTTGAATCATTTGTCAAGAGGAGGGTGTGCTCTAGGGACCTGTAAGATCTGAGTTCCTCCCAAGGTGGTACACTCAAGGGAGAGAAATTACTCCTCTCCTGGACTGCACTCTGGTGTATAAGCAAACACAAGCTTTTCTGCCCAAGAACTGCGAGTACAGTTCCCTCTCCAGGGTCTCCACCAGCTCCACCAGCCAGTGCTCCTTCTCTCCCCAGGACTGCCACTCTGATCTGGACTGAGATCCAGATCAACCACTCAATTACCCCAGGGTCGTTAGGCTGAGGGCTCCAAAAATGGATGCTGCCACCATCTGGGGCCACCTGGGACCAGGGCTAGGGCAGAACCCTGTTCCCTTCTCAATCAGGTGAAAGAGCTTTCTCACTGACCTTTGAAAGTTTCTTTGGATGGGAACTTTAGCTGATGTCCATGATTATGCAGCCTGAATCCTGCTCTAGTCCTGTCTCTGTCATGCTCTGCAGTCAAGGCTGGGCTGTGCTTTTTTCCTGAGCCTGATATGATAGACCTTTCCTTTGACCTTCCAGGCTGGTTTGGGTTGAAAATCTCTTTCATTCTGTCACTTTTGTGGCTTCTTGCTGCTCTAAAATTTATTTAGAGTCATTTTTACAGGTTTGTGTGGGCTATGGGGAGAGAGTTTCTATAGCTCTGTCCTTCTACTCCACTATCTTGACTCTGTGTCCTCCCCGATAGTTGTAGTTGTTATATCATTTGCAAGAACTTGACTATTTTCCCCTTGGTACAAAGGAAAGTTGTATTAGGTAAGGTACATTTACTGGGAAAACTATGGTATAAAAAACAAACAGCACCAAGAAAAAGAATTTTGTGTACATAGACTAGTGAAGCAAGAATAAATTATTGACAATGCATACCAAAATTAGCATAATCTTATAACAATAATATCAGGAGTGAAAAAACTCAGAAGGAAGTAAGGTTGGTTTATAGAATATGCTGTAGCTCATTTTCTCATAGCTATATTTCCTGATCAGTGCCCAATGGTATCAAAAGGGACTTTTGGTGTGTTGTTTTCTCTATGACCTGGCTAAAATTTCACCTGCTGGGCTTACTATTTCCCATTGTTATAGACCGGTGACTTCTGCCTTAGTTACATTTAATCACTTAACATAAATTAACCTTTGCAAAGGCATATATATTTTAAAAATATAGCAAGATCAAATATACACCCTCATTTATTTATTTCAAAAAGATACATAGGAAGTATAGGAGCTATTACATAGATAGACCAGTAATAGTGTTTTTACTTTTTACCTTTTCTGACCCAGACACATTTTTCCCTCTTTATTCAACTTAGTGGTTCTTCACTACTGAGTACTCCCCATATTTTTTTTTCAGGTAGTATGGATGCCCAAATAGCTTAGTCAAATGCAATTAAAGCTCAAGTTCAATTCAAGCTTTAGTTCAAACTCAAGAGATCCTCAGCCAAGTTCATACCCACAGGCAACAATACTGCTACATAAGTCCTTGTCTCTAATATCTTTGGACTGGTTAATCATAAAGGCTGCCCCTTGCTTTTTAAGGCATCAGTGCTATGCAGACTGCAAAATATGGCCTGAACTCAATCTCCTGAATTCTTGTGGCTTGATTTCTTGGGCAAAGAACAAACAGAGTCCAAGGACTGAAGGTTGTTTATCATGGACACTTGGCTTCAGAGGGCAGAAGTCCCCAAGGTCTCACCCTTTACTACCAGGCACCATAGGAAAATGAGTTTGACAATGAACAGAACAATCAAAAGAACTGAAGCAAGAGAGAAACATGACAGAAGTCAGGTAAAGCTTGGGTATATCTTCACAACTGAATATTCACCATGTGGTTAACAGTCCAGAGTCAGTTAAAAAAAAGTGTCTTCTTCCACTCCACAGTCTCTCCAAGGTACTTACCTTAAATACCATCATGACACTGGAAGCAAACTCCTTGGTTTCTTCACATGCAGAAACACCATTTGGGGTACTCAGTCAATGTTTCAGACTACCATTAAAGTACAATTTAGTTGCATAAAATTGTAAATTGATATTAGAGGAAAGAAAAAGATGAAAGAAGGAATAGGAGTGCTGATCCGAGTAGGTGAGAAGGAAAGACAGAACTTAACAGTTTCATTTTATGTCTGTTTTTCTTTCCAGATAGGATTAACATTGAATTTGGAAGAATAAAATAGACTAGAATAGAGTCAATGGGCAGTTGAAACTGAAAATGAGAAGGTAATAACAAAATCCTTAGCTGCTCTCTGTCAGTAATTCAGCCAATTAAAATTTATTAAAATGCTGACTGTGCATCAGTTAGTTTCTTAGATAAAGAAATCAAAGTTGGACTGTCAGTTCACAATGAGTCAGTGTTGTGACAGCTCTGACATGACAGCCAAAAAAGTTGATGCTCTAGAGGTGAACTCTCTGCTGTACTCTTGCCCTGGGCAGAGAGCCATGGGAATATTTTTAGTTTTTTAAGGCTCATTTTAGTATAGGGCAGGAAGGTAGAAGAGTGGATAGAGTGTTATGCCTGGAGTCAGGAAGTTCATCAATTATTTTTGTTGTGTTTGACTTGATTCTTTATGATCCTATTTAAGGTTTTCTTGGAAAAGATATTGGACTGCTTTGCCATTTCCATCTCCAGCTCCTTTTATAGATGAGAAAACTGAGGCAAACAGGATTAAGTGACCTAATCAGGTCACTACTAGTAATCAGGCACAACTAGTAAGTGTATGAGGCCAGTTTTGAACTCAGGAAGATGGGTCTTTTAGAACTGGCACTATACCCACTCTGCAATGTAGCTGCCTGGAAATTAGGAGGACTTGAGCTCAAATTCAGCCTCAGATATTTATTAGCTGTTTGACTCTGGTCAGGCCACTTCACTCTGTTTGTTTCAGTGTGCTCATCTCTAAAATGAGTTGGAGAAGGAGATGACAAATCATTCCAGTACCTTTGCCAAGAATAGTCAAATAGGGGTAAAAAATAGTCAGTCATGACTATGATGATTGAACAACAACATTTTGGCAAAGAAATTTTTGAGATGGAGGTCATCTCCTAGAGAGAAAGTAGTTTGATAAGAGGACTAGACACAGAGCCATCCAAGAATGGAATCAAGCAACCATAGATAGCAGAAGGGAAACTTGAGGTGATGGAAAATGGCAATCTTCAAGTATCTGAGCAGCTATCATAGAGGAGTAGTTAGGATTGCTTTTCTTGGCTTCAGAGTTAGGAGACATTTGTGAAAGATACAGAGAAGAATTAAATTTCAAGTTATGGAGAACTTTGTTCCTCAAATATAATTTATTTTGAAATTTAACTTTTTTATGCATTATCAATCATTTATTTCTTCTCCCCTCTTTCTCCTCTTCCATAAAAAAGGGAAAAAAGGAAATAAGTATTTATATAATTACTGCTATGTGCTAGGAACTAACCTAAGCATAATTCACAAGTATCATATCATTTGATCCTCACAACAACCTTAATTTTCAACTTGAAGAAAATGAGACAAATTGAGGTTCATATTGTCCAGGATTACACAACTAGCAAGCATCTGGGGCTAGATTTAAACTTGGGTCTTCCTGACTCAAAAGAAAAGCCTTGGAACAAATATATATAATCAATATAAAACTTTTTCAGGGAAAAGTTTGTAAACAACCAGAATTATCCAAAAGTGCAATATATTACTTTGAGGCGAAACAGATCCTCCTTTACATGGGGCTTTTGAACCAAGGTGAGCCTCTGATGGGATCATAGCTTGTTAGGGAAAAATAGCAATGTGATAAATCAATGTGCAAGCAAACAGAATTTTGTTAAAGCCTTTTTTGATAATTTTATGTATGTCCCATGATTTCAGCATAAATCTATCACTTATGAAAAATGTGTAACAAGCCGTGAGTCACAGTAAGTTTTCCACTGAAGAAACAGAATTGCTTGTTTTTGCTTTAAAACACATTTAAAATAATTACATTTAATTTATTAATTTAAAATAAAATATCACTTTAAAAAGTTTGAATATTACAGAAAGGTAAATTCTACCATTTTTCCTAACCTTCTTGATTTTCTGTAGCAAATAAGCTTCATGAACTAAAAAAGTAAAAACAAAAACAAAACCACCAAATATTTCTTAAGCAACATTGAGATAAATAGATAATTATTACTCCATATTTTCCTTTGATGGGCTCATAATTTATAAAGGAGATAAGATGTGCACACGTAACTGAAATACAGAAGAATTAAAAATAACTTCATTTTAAGGAAAGAAAGAGGATTTTCAATTCTGTGTTCGGGGATCTTATTAATTTTAGGCAAATTAATATTAAAAGATATTTCTAATCAACCACAGATCCTTCTCATGATTTAGGGGGAAGGTTACTGGAACTGAAGTCAGAGAATTTGAGTTCAGCTCCCAGTTTTGGCAAATACCAGCCCTGGCACTTTTTACTTACAATAACTATGTAACATGTGACCTCTCACCTAAAATCTCCGACCTTCAATTTTCTGATCTGTAATATGACCAGACTGGACTACTTGGCCTGTCAAGTCCAATTCAGCTCTAAATCTCTGATTTTGTTATCTTTTCTACTTTGCCCATAATCTAAACCACATATATGTCTATAAACACTGCTATAAGCTACAAAATTTTTCTGTATTCGATTGTTAAATTAGAAATAAAACGAACCATTTCTCCTAATTTTCAAAACGTGTATAATCCTATCAATGATTGATATATAAACCACAAATTAATATTTCTATTCCAGTCTGAAGTATGTGGTAGCTCCACATATTACAATGTTTTTTTTTCTCCATTCTTCCTCTTCTACCGTCACTATCACAACTACCACCACCTCAACCAACGGAATAATTGTACTTAGGTTTCCTTCATTAATATTTAACAACTTTGTATTTCCTACTGTGCTCAATAAACCCTTTTAAATAAATGAACAGTGATAATTTGTTCAGTGACATCCAACAATCACTATAATTATTTTATGAGATGAGATTGCAGTTTGCAATAAAAACAATGATGGTGGAACCAATTCTTGGGTATTCAATAAAAAAAGAAGTATTTTTTCTTCTACTTTATATAAAACTGTTGTCCTGAAAAATAAATCTAGATCCAAAAATTTGTGAAAAAAATAAAGTATCCTTTATGTAATATTTCTGAACTGAACCACTCCCTACCTTCACTTAATTTTGTACGTCACCATATTATTGTCATTTTTCAAATTCTAGACACTTAATTGTCTCTTCTCTGGAATCTTTTATTATTTAGTTCTTGTGATTCATTCAACTTCTTTAATAATTTAAAAGTTATGTCATTTGGTGCATATATGTTCAGTATTGAAATGATTTTGTTGTCTGTGGTACCCTTCAGCAAGACACAGTTTTTCTCTCTTTTAATTATATCTATTTTTGCTTTGTTGGAGATCATGATTGCTACCCCTGCTTTCTTTGATTCAGTTGAATCATAATAAATTCTGCTCCAGCCCATTGCTTTTACCATGTGTGTATCTCTCTGCTTCAAATGCGGTTTTTGTAAACAACATATTATAATTTCTAGTTCTTAGTTTATTCTACTATCCACTTTCATTTTATGGGTTATTTCATCCCATTTACATTTATAGTTATTATAACTAACTGTGTAGTTTCCTCCACACTATTCTCACTTGTTTATCACCTCTACTTACATGCCAGTCTTTCCCTCCTCAAGAATGTTTTACTTCTGATTACCCCCCTTCCCCAATATATTCTTCTTTTGGTCAGTCCCCCTCCCCCTTCAATTATCCCTATCCCTTTTTATTTCTTTAAAGGGTAAGGTAGATTTCTATATCCAACTGAATGTAAATGTTATTCCTTCTATGAACCAATTTTTTGAAAGTAAAGCTTAACATTTGGCTGTCACCCTGACATATCCTCCTTCATTATATTAGCTTTTTCTTTCATCTTCTATGTGGGATAATTTACTCACTTTCTATCTCCCTCCTCCTTCTTGTAGTA
This sequence comes from Bettongia penicillata ogilbyi, assembly GCA_023548195.1. Taxonomy (NCBI): domain Eukaryota; kingdom Metazoa; phylum Chordata; class Mammalia; order Diprotodontia; family Potoroidae; genus Bettongia; species Bettongia penicillata. The sequence continues at coordinate 226,895 of JAJHZJ010000401.1, forward strand.
CATATTTCTTTCTCACACCGTTACTTTGTTGTTTGAGATATCATTTCATCAAAGCCACTTTATATAAGGCCTGCATGATATATGACAAGTGGGCTGCTTGTGGCTGCTAAAAGATTTCAGATGATCTGCAAAAACTTTAGAGAATGTAAAAGACAGCAAAGATGTAACAAGCACTTTGTCACTGCCTCTCTTAAGTTGCCTTCCACTAGTGACTATTTCTCCTGTTATATAACTTGGTGTGTGGGTTGCCACGCCTGTTTCTCATGTGACCCATGCAGCTAAACATTATCAGTCTGATTCTAGTGACTAAACTATCTGTGGCCCAAAGTTTAGTCTATTTTAATTTTGACCCCTAGCTGCTGCTGAGTTGTGCGGGTATGCCTTATATCCATACCCTCTGTTACATATATTCCTTCTCATTGCTCTTATAATAATAAGGTTTTTAAGAGTTACAAATATTATCTTTCCATATATAAATGTTAATAGTTTGAGGAGCCAAGATTGCAGAGTAGAAAGATACACATATGCTAGCTCCTAACCCACAGTCCATAAAATACCTGTAAAGAAGAACTCCCAACAAATTGTGAAGCAGCAGAAGCCAAAGAACAATGGAGTGGAGGAGATATCTGTTCCAGAGACACCTGAAAAACTGACATGAAAAGTCCATCATACACCAGATGTACCAGAAGCAGAGCCCAGCCCTGCCGTGACCATGTGGCACCGAGGGGACCAGATTCGAGCAGGCATCAGGAGCAGAATCTCCAGCGGCCATGCAGGTCCCTCCACCCACAGGCATCAAAGGTAAGTGAGACGGTCTTTTTCACTTGCCAAGAGGGGAGAGGGGAGTCTCCATAACTCAGGCCCCCTTGGGAGGCACCAGCAGAGGCAGCAGCAGACAGGGGCTCCCAAAGCAGACGGGAGATCTCATCCATTCTTGAAGATGTATACATAAACACTCTGAGGGAACTGAGCCCCATGTGGCTGTCATGCCCCCAACTGAGCACCTGAATTTAATCTCACACTGACTAGCAGCCCCGCCCCTGCTTAAAGCCCTAAGGCTGGGAAGCACCATTTGAATGTAAGCCCCCAAGAACTAGCTGGGCAGAACTAGAGGTGAGGTAGGTATGGAGAGGAAACTCAGAAGTTAAGTAACTGGCTGGGAAAATTCCCAGAAAAGGGAAAAAAAATAAGACCATAGAAGGTGACTTTCTTAGTAAACAGATATCTCCTCCCATCCTTTCTGATGAGGAAGAACAATGCTTACCAACAGGGAAAGACATAGCAGTCAAGACTTCTGGATCCCAAACATCCAAAATAAATATTCAGTGGAATCAGGCTATGGAAGAACACCAAAAGGATTTTGAAAATCAAGTTAGAGAGGTGGAGGAAAAACTGGGAAGAAAAATGAGAGAGATGCAAGAAAAGCATGAAAAGCAGGTAGGTCAGCACCTTGCTAAAAGAGACCCTTTAAAATGCTGAAGAAAATAACACTTTGAAAAATAGACTAGCTCAAATGGCAAAAGAGGTTCAAAAAGCCAATAAGGAGAAGAATGCTTTAAAAAGCAGAATTAGCCAAATGGAAAAGGAGGTTCAAGATCTTACTGAAGAAAATAGTTCTTTCAAAATTAGAATGGAACAGATGGAGGCTAATGACTTTCTGAGAAAACAAGAAATCACAAAACAAAACCAAAAGAATGAAAAAATGGAAGATATGTGAAATATCTCATTGGAAAAACAAGTGATATGGAAAATAGATCCAGGAGAGACAATTTAAAAATTATGGGACTACCTGAATGCCATGATCAAAAAAAGAGCCTAGACATCATCTTTCATGAAATTATCAAGGAAAACTGCCCTGATGTTCTAGAACCAGAGGGCAAAATATGTATTCAAGGAATGCATTGATCACCGCTTGAAAGAGATCCAAAAAGAGAAACTCCTAGGAACATTGTGTTCAAATTCCAGAGTTCCCTGGTCAAGGAGAAAATATTGCAAGGAGCTGGAAAGAAACAATTCAAGTATTGTGGAAATACAATCAGGATAACACAAGATCTAGCAGCTTCTACATTAAGGGATCGAAGGGCGTGCAATAGGATATTCCACAAGTCAAAGGAACTGGGACTCAAACCAAGAATCACCTACCCAGCAAAACTGAGTATAATACTTCAGGGGAAAATATGGTCTTTCAATGAAACACAGGACTTTCAAGCATTCTTGTTGAAAAGACCAGAGCTGAAAAGAAAATTTGACTTTCAAACACAATAATGAAGAGAAGCATGAAAAGGTAAACAGCACAGAGAAGTCATAAGGATTTTACTAAAGTTGAACTGTTTACATTCCTACATGGAAAGACAATATTTGTAACTCTTGAAACTTTTCAGTATCTGGATAGTTAGTGGGATTACACACACACACACACACACACACACACACACACACAGCACAGAGTGAATTGAATACGATGTGATCATATCTTAAAAAAAATGAAATTAAGGGTTGAGAGAGAAATATATTGGGAGGAGAAAGGGAGAAATGGAATGGGGCAAATTATCTCTCATAAAAGAGGTAAGCAAAAGATTTTTTAGTGGAGGGAAAAAGAAGGGAGGTGAGAAAAAAACTTGAAGTTTACTCTCATCAGATTCGAGTAAAGGAAGGAATAAAATGCACACTCATTTTGGTATGAAAACCTATCTTACAATACAGAAAATTGGGGGAGAAGGGGATAAGCAGGGTAGGGGGGATGATGGAAGGGAGGGCAATGGGAGGAGGGAGCAATTTGAAGGCAATGCTCTTGGGGAGGGACAGGATAAGATGAGAGAATAGAAGCAATGGGGGGCAGAATAGGATGGAGGGAAATATAGTTAGTCTTACACAACATGGCTATTATGGAAGTCATTTGCAAAACTACACAGATATGGCCTATATTGAATTGCTTGCCTTCCCAAATGGAATGGGTGGGGAGGGCAGGATGAAGAGAAGTTGGAACTCAAAGTTTTAGGAAAAACTGTCGAGTACTGTAGTTGCTACTAGAAAATAAGAGATACAGGTAATGGGGTATAGAAAATTATCTGCCCCTACAGGACAAAAGAGAAGATGGGGACAAGGGAGGGGAGGGATGATAGAGCAGATTGGTGATAGGGGCAATTAGAATGCTTGGTGTATTGGGGTGAGGGGAGGGGACAAATGGGAAGAAAATTTGGAACCCAAAATTTTGTGAAAATGAATGTAAAAAAGTTAAATAAATAAATTAAAAAAACAAAACAATAAAAAAAGAAATGTTAATAGTTTAATTTTAAATTTCTTCTAATTAATTAATAGAATTAATTACATGATTTATATACAATTGTAATAATAAATAAGAATTATTATTCTTACTGTTTCTTCTTAAATTTCTTATGTTTTCTCTTGATCTTTTTTTCTTTTTTTTTTTTACCATTTTGTGATTTACAGGAGATTTTTTTTTTTTTTAGCTCTTGTCTTTTAATTAGAAAAGCCTCAAAATTCTCTATTTCTTTAAATATTCATTTTGTCCCCGAAATATTGTATTCAGTTTTTCTGGGTAGATGATTCTTGGTTGTAATCCTAACTCCTTTGCCTTCTGGTGTATAATATTCTAAGCCCTATGGTTCTTTAATGTGAAAGCTGTCAAATACTGTGTAATTTTGACTGTAGCTCCATGATATTTAAACTGTTTCTTATTGACTGCTTGCAATACTTTCCATTGATCTGTGTGCCCTGGAATTTGTTTATGATGTTACTGGGAGTTTTGATTGTGAGATTTCTTTGAGGCAGTGATTGGTGGATTCTTTCAATTTTGACTTTGCCTTCTTGTTCTACCTCAGGGCTATTATCCTTGATAATTTCTGAAAGGTGCCATCCATGCTTTTCCTTTATTATGGCTTTTAGATAGTCCAGTAATTTCTACATAATTTTTTCTGGATCTATTTTCTAAGTCAGTTGCTTAGTTTTTTCATTGAGAAATCTCATGTTTTCTCGCATTTTTTAATTTTTTTGATTTTGAGTCTTCCTAAAATCATTAGCTTACACTTGTTCAGTTCTAATTTACAAAGAATTACTTTCTTTTTTAAAAATTTTTTAAAGCATTTAATTTATTTTATTTTAATGTTCTGCAATGACTACTATAAGACTTAGATTTTTACACCCCCATACCTATCCCCCCACTCCTCTCCCTCCCCAAGACAGCATACAGTTCTATATAGGATCTACATATACTTTCCTACTGAATACGTTTTCACTATAGTCATGCTATGTAGAAGAACTCAAATAAATGGAAGAAATCATATAACAAACCAAAACATGATACACACACACACACACACACACACACACACACACACGCACAAACAATCTGCTATATTCTGTGAGTGAATTCCATAGTTCTTTCTCTGAGTGTGGAAGGCATTTTGCCTTAGAAAACCACTGGGAATTTTTTTTTTTTAAGTTCTTGTATTATTACGAAGTTCCAAGTCTACCAGAAAAACCTCTCACACACTGTGGTCGTTGCTGTGCACAAAGTTCTCCTGGTTCTGCTCCTTCCACTCAGCATCAAATCATATAAGTCCTTCCAGGCCTCCCTGAAGTCTTCTTGATCATCATTTCTTATGACACAATAGTACTCTATTACATTCACATACTATAATTTATTCAACCATTCCCCAATTGATGGGCATCCCCTTAATTTCCAGTTTTTGACAACTACAAACTGTGCTGCTATAAATATTTTTGTGTATGTGGGACCTTTTCCCATGTTTATGATCTCTTGGTGGTACGGTCCTAGTGGTAATATTGCTGCTTCAAACAGTATGCACATTTTTGTAGCCCTTTGGGTATAGTTCCAAACTGCTCTCCAGAATAGCTGGATGAGCTCATACCTCCAAAAACAGTGAATTAGTGTTCCAATTCTCCCACATCCTCTCCAACATTTATCATTTTCCTGTTCTGTCATGTTTGCCAATATTATAGGTGTGATGTGGTACCTCAGAGTTGTTTTGATTTGCATCTCTCTAATCAAAAGTGATTTAGAGCATTATTTCATATGATTATAGATATCTTTAAGTTCTTCCTCTGAAAATTGCCTCTTCATATCCTTTGACCATTTATCAATTTGGGAATGACTTGTATAGTTGTACATTTGAACCAATTCTCTGGTCTAGAAATGAGGGCTTTATCCCTGAGATCAGCTGTAAAAATTCTTTCCCAATTTACTACATACCTCCAAATTTTGGTTGCATTGGATTTGGTTGTGCAAAAATTTTTCAGTTTAATGTAATCAAAATTATCCATCTTGCATTTCGTAATGCTTCTATCTCTTCTTTAGTCAAAAATTCTTCCCTTCTCCATAAATCTGATAAATACACTATTCCTTGCTCCTCCAGTTTGTCCATGGTATCAATCTTTACACCTAGATTATGTACTCATTTGGACTTTATTCTTGTATATGATGTCAGGCATGACTCTATGCCTAGTTTATGTCACACTGTTATCCAGTTTTCCCAGCAGTTTTTGTCCAACAGTGAGTTCTTATCCCAGAAACTGGGGTCCTTGGGTTTATCAAACAGGAGGTTGCTATATTCTTTGCCTACTGTGTCTTGAGTGCCAAGTCTATTCCACTTCTCTACCCATCTGTTTCTTAGCCAATACAAAGATGTTTTGATAATTGCTGCTTTATAGTACTATTTGACATCTGGTAGTGCTAGGCCACCTTCCCTAGCATTTCTTTTCATTATTCCCTTTGATATTCTGGACCCTTTGTTATTCCAGATGAATTTAGATATTATTTTATCCAGCTCTAGAAAATAATTATCTGATAGTTTAATTGGTATGGCACTAAATAAGTAAATTTATTTAGGTAGAATTATCATTTTTATTACATTAGCTTGGCGTACCCATGAGCAAATTATGTTTTTACACTTACTTAGATCTGACTTTATTTGTGCAGAAAGTGTCTTGTAATTGTGTTCATATAGTCCCTGGGTTTGTTCTGACAGGTAAATTCCCAAGTATTTTATAGTGTCTGCCCTAGCTTTAAATGGGGTTTCTCTTTCTATCTCTTGCTGTTGGATTTGGTTGCTAATATATATAGGAATGCAGAAGATTTGTTTATTTTGTAACCTGCAACTTTGCCAAAGTTGTTTATTATTTCAAGTAGCTTTTTATTTGAGTCTCAGGGATTCTCTAAGTATATCATCATATCATCTGCAAAGAGTGATACCTTAGTTTCTTATTTGCCTATTCTTATTCCTTCAATTTCTTTATCTTGTCTAATTGCTACAGCCAACATTTCTAGTACCATATTGTATAATAGTGGTGATAATGGACATCCTTGTTTTACCCCTGATCTTATTGGAAACGAATCTAGCTTATCTCCATTGCATATAATGCTTACTGAAGGCTGTAGGTAGAGAGTGCTTATTATTTTATGGAAAGTTCCCTTTATTTCTATATTCTCCAGTGTTTTTAGAAGTAATGGGTATTGTATTTTGTCGAAAGCTTTTTCTGCATCTATTGAGATAATCATTTCGTTTTTGTTAGTTTTGTTGTTCATATGATTGATGATACTGATATTTTTCCTAATATTGAACCAGCCCTGCATTCCTGGTATGAATCGTACATGATCATAATGTATTGTTCTCATGATAAGATGCTGTATTAGTTTCGCTAAAATTTTATTTAAAATTTTTGCATCTATATTCATTAGAGAAATTGATCTATAATTTTCTTTGTTTTATCACTTTCTGGTTTAGGTATTAAAACCATATTTGTAGCACAGAAAGAATTTGGGAGGATTCCTTGCTCTCCAATTTAAAAAAAAAAATAGTCTGTATAGCATTGGAATTAACTGTTCTTTAAATATTTGATAGAATTCACTTGTAAATCCATCTGGTCCTGGAGATTTTTTCCTAGGGAGTTCATTGATGGTTTGTTCAATTTCTTTTTCTGAGATGGGGTTCTTTAAATATTCAACTCCCTCTTCTGTTAATCTGGGCAATCTGTATTTTTTTAAAATACTCATCCATCTCATTTAGATTACAGAATTTGTGGGCATAAAGTTGGGCCAAGTAATTTCTGATTTTTATTTTAATTTCCTCCTCACTGGAGGTGAGTTCACTCCTTTCCTTTTTAATATGAGTAATTTGATTTTTTTCTTTCTTTTTTTGATCAAATTGACCAAAGCTTTATCAATTTTATTAGTTTTTTCATAGAACCAACTAATGGTTTTATTTATTAATTCAATAGTTTTCTTAATTCCAATTTTATTAATTTCTCCTTTGGTTTTCAGTATTTCTAATTTGGTATTTACTTGGGGATTCTCAATTTGTTTTCTTTCTAGCTTTTTCAACTGCATGCCCAAGTCATCGATCTCCTCTTTCTCTATTTTATTTATGTAGGCATTCAAGGATATACAACTTCCCTTAAGAACTGGTTTTGCAGTATCCCATAAGATTTGGTAGGTTGTCTTGTTGTTGTCATTCTCTTGAATGAAGTTATTGGTTGTTTCTATGATTTCTTCTTTAATCCACTCCTTCTTTAGGATTAGATTCTTTAGTTTCCAATTAATTTTTGGTTTTTCTTTCCATGGCCTTTTATTACATATAATTTTTATTTCATTATGATCTGAGAAGGATGCATTGACTATCTCTGCCTTTTTGCACTGGATTGTGAGGTTTTTATGTCCTAGTATGTGCCATGTACCTCTGAGAAAAAGGTATAGTTCTTTCCATTCCCATTCAGTTTTCTCCAGAGATCTATAATATCTACCTTATCCAGCGTTTTATTTTCCTCCTTAACCTCTTTCTTGTTTGTTTTGAGGTTAGATTTATCCAGTTCAGAGAGGGGGAGGTTGAGGTTCCCCACTAGTATAGTTTTACTGTCAATTTCTTCCTTCAACACCCCCAACCTCTCTTCTAAGAATCTGGATGCTATACCACTTGGAGCATATATATTTAGTAATGATATTGCTTCATTGTCTATGGTGCCTTTTAGCAGGATATATTTTCTATCCTTATCTCTTTTGATTAGATCTATTTCTACTTTTGTCTGAGATTAGGATTGCTACTCCTGCTTTTCTTTCATCAGCTGAAGCACAATTTATTCTACTCCAACCTCTGAAATTTATCCTGTGTGTTTCCCCACGTTTCAAATGTGTTTCTTGTATACAACATGTTGTTGGATTATTGCTTTTAATCCATTCTGCTGTCTCCGTCTTATGGGAGAGTTCATTCCATTCACATTCACAGTTATGATTACAATCTGTGTATTTCCCTTCATCCTCTTCCCACTGTTTGTGCTTTTAGCTCTCCCATCTCCCTTCCCCTCCTTAGTAGTATTCACTTTGCACCAACTCCTCCTCCAGCCTTCCCTTCCTTCTTTTAGCCCCCCTATCTTTTACTCCTCTTAACTCTTATTGCTTCTTAACTTCCTTTTATCTTCCCTCCCCTTTCTCCCCCCTTCCTCTCCTACTGCCTATAGAGCTAGTTAGGATTATATACTTAAGTTTATTGTTCCCTCCTTGAAACATATCTGATGAGAGTACCTCTCAAACAATGCTCATTGCCCTCCCCTCTTCCCTCTACTGTAATTTTGTACTTCTTACTGTGATGTAATTTATCATTTTCTGTTCCCTTTTTTTCACAGCTCCTGTTAAAATCCCTTCTGCATACTTAAATCATATTTTTAACATGGTATATCCCTTTTATATTTCATAATAGATGCACAATTCTCTAGATTAACAGGTATTATCTTCCTTTATAGGGAGGTAAACAGTTTGCTCAAATTGAGTAACAAGTTTTTGTTTTTTGTTTTCCTCCCTGTTTACCTTTTTGATTCTCTTGAGACCTGCATTTGGAGATCGAATTGTCCATTAAATTCTGGGGTTTTTGTCAGGAAGGTCTGAAATCCCTTACTTCATTGAATGACCTTCTCCTTCCCTGAAATGTTATTTTGAACTTTGCTGGGTAGTTAATCCGTGGTTGTATTCCCAACTTCTTTGCCTTACAGAATATTGGATTCCAATTCCTTTGATCTTTTAATGTAGAAGCTGCATGGAATGTCCTGTGTGATCCTGACTGTAGCTCCTTGATATTTCAATGGTTGCTTTCTGTCTGCCTGTAGTATTTTCTCCTTCACTTGATAGTTATGAAATTTGGCAACGATATTTCTTGGGCTTTTGAGTTTGGGATTCCTTTTGGGAGGTAAACGGTGGATTCTTTTGATGCCTATTTTGCCCTCTGAATCTAGTACTTCTGGGTAATTTTCCTTGATGATTTCCTGGAAGATATTGTCCAGATTCTTTTTTTATCATGGCTTTCTGGCAGCCCAATAATTCTTAAATTTTCTCTCCTGGATCTATTTTCCATGTCAGTTGTTTTCCCAATTAGATGTTTTACATTCTCTTCTATCTTTTCATTCTTTAGATGTTGTTTGACTGATTTTTGCTGTCTCATTGAGTCATCAGTTTCTACCTACCCAATTCTAATCTTAATCAAATTGTTTTCTTCAGTTAATTTTTGCATCTCCTTTTCCATCTGTCCAATTTTTCCTTTTAAGAAGTTATTTCCATTTGTCCAATTTTCTCAGTTAGGTTTTGTGTTTCCTTTTCCATTTGACCAACTGTTACTTTTAGGGAGTTATTTTCTCCAATTAATTTTTGTACTTCCTTTTCCATTTGTTCAAGTTTCCTTTTCAAAGAGATGTTCTCACCAGTGAATTCTTTTTTTTTTTTGAGATTTAAAGTCCTTTATAATTTATTTTTTTTTTTGAGATTTAAAGTCCTTTATAATTTATTTATTAATTTACTTTTTTTGGTGTTCTGCAATCACTTCCTTAAAATTAAGATTTTATCCCCCTCTGCCCTCCCATCTTTCCCCCACTACCCCCCTCCATCCCCACAACAGCATACAATTCTGTATAGGTTCTACATATACTTTCCTTTTGAGTACATTTTCACAATAGTCATGTTATGTAGTCGAACTAAAATAAATGGTAGAAATCATATAACAAATCAAAACATAATACACTAAAAGCAATTCTGATGTACCACATCACACCTATGAGATTGGCAAACATGACAGTGAATTCTCTTTTATATAATTTTGAAATCATTGGCCAGTTTTTCTTCTATTTCCTTCTTCAACTGTTCCTGGCGAGTTGTTTGTGCATGTGAGCAGTTCATAGTTCCTTCTGAAGTTTCAGATGGAAGTATAGTCTCAGTACTGACCTCTTTTGTATTTGTGTTTTGGTCCTTATCCCCATAGAAAGATTCTATAGGTTTTTTGCACTTATTTTGCTTTTTTTAATTCATGATATTGATTGTGTGTTGTGGCTTCTGGTTCTTTCAGTTAGAAGCTGGAGAACTTGGTGTAGAGCTGTCTTGTGTGAAAAAACTAAAGCAGGTTTTTGTTTTGTATGTCCCTGATCAGCCCTGGGGTTAACTTGTTAAGTGTTGGGGAGGAGTGATCTGGTCACGGGAGGTCTCCTCACCTGAACTTTAGTGTGAGAAATGAAATCTAGAATTCTTGAAAGACAATAAATGACATAGTAGAGCTGACTGAACAGCTTCTTCTCTTATAAGTACTTAAGATATTTACATTTAGGAGGCACGTAATGCATATTGAGTAAAAAGATTATTTTGTATCATAAAAAGACTTGAACAAAAACCTTTCTATTTTCAAATTTATTGTATGTGTGTGAAATACGCACAGGGAAGTCAGTGTTATATGTGTCATGACTAATGGCCCATAATGACCAAAAGTTCAACATTAACTTGAGTAGCTCTTGTTTAATATCAAAGAAAATGAGTACAACAATATTCAATTTTTTGTTTAAAACTTTCCTTATGATTGAATAAAATAAATTGTTCAAAACCCAAGGTTGTAAAGATTATCTTGTGTGTTTTTTTTTATATTAAAGTACTGAATCTTGTGGACTATTATCTGTTATCCTACTGATAACATGTATCTATAAAATATGTGACAATTGAAAACCCTATCAAAGAATTGCTGATAAGATTATTTTTGAATTATGGCTTTTTATGACATTTTAGAAACCATATATTTTATAGAAAAATATCTTGGTGTTTCTAATTTAACTTTTAATCTTTTTTTTTAAATTATAGTGACAATGTCAGTAGTGAAATGACAATTTGAATTCTAAAAAAGAAAGTGTAAATTTTTTTCTGAAACTTTTTTCTGACCCTATTTCATTCAGGTTTTAAACTATTTATTCAACTATTAGTAATTACTTGAAACTAAATGACTGTCTTAAGTACTATATTTAAAATGAAAAGCTATATACTAGATTTTAAAAGTTGCTAAATATACTTAAGAAATATTTTGTTGTGACTCTTGCCATATTCTACCTCCAAGACCATAATTATATCATTACTTTTTTAAAAAAGTTACATTAAAAATGTATCATCTTTCTGATGTTCCCTTTGAGTTCTAACATAACATAATTTTATATCTCTATTCACATTGCTTTAAACTAAATTATCAATCTGCTGGAAATTCTAAAATCTTTTACTGTTCTATCCTGATGTTCTGGAACCTAAACTCTAAAGTGATATTGAAGTAATGCAAAATGAAAACTTGCATCACTTAAATTTAAATAACTAAAGAGTTCTTACAGAACATTTTAACAGAATCTACACTGAGCAATGTGGACCTGACAATTGGTCAAAACTTTCTGAAAAGCAATTTGGAATTTTGCTGTGTAAAATGCACATTCCTTTTGACCTATACCTCCCCTTTGTAGGCATATATCACAATGGTGTAAAATATAGAAAAGTCCCATATATACCAGCAAGGGTTTTCTTTGTTTCTTTGTTTGTTTTAGTAGTATTGTAAAGAATTAGAATGAGACCAGACATTCTTTCATTTCAGAAGAATACAGGAAATATGGTAATGTAAAAGAATTGATACAAAGTGAATTAAGCAGAATTAGGAGACTAATATTACAATGAACACAAATATATAAATAGAAATTACTCAAAATGATAATGAGTATTTATATTGTACTTTAAGGTTGAAAAAACACTCTACATAAATTATCTCATTTGAACAACATCAATAACGAATCAAAACTAAACACTGTGCAATGATATTATACAAAATTAGTCCTAAAGAAAAAAATAGGAATATATTTATTTCTTATGGAAGTGTGGGGCAATCCTTGTGGCACATTCTTCTCTGTATCAGAAGGTTATGTTTTTGGAAAAGAAGGTAAGAGACTGATTGAATTTAAAAAAAAAGCAATTGGAAGCTAATGATTTTATGAGAAACCAAGAAATTACAATACAAAACCAAAGAAATGAAAAAATAGCAGACAATGTGAAATATCTCATTGGACAAAACAACTGACCTGGAAAGTAGATCAAAGAGAGATAATTTTAAAATCATGGGACTACCTGAATGCAATGATTAAAAAAAGAGTCTAGATATTTTTTTCATGAAATTATCAAGGAAAACTGCCCTGATATTCTAGAATCAGAAGGCAAAATTGGATTGAAAGAATCCACCAGATCATCTCCTGAAAGAGAACCAAAAAGAGAAACTCCTAGAAATATCTTGGCCAAATTTCAAAGTTCTCAGGTCAAGGAGAAAATACTGCAAGCAGCTAGAAGAAACAATTCAAGTATTGTGGAAATACAATCAGGATAATACAGGATCTGGCAGCTCCTACATTAAAGGATCAAAGGGCTTGGAATAGGATATTCCAGAAGTCAAAGGAACTAGGATTAAAACCAAGAATCACCTACCCAGCAAAATTGAGTATAATACTTCAGGAGAAAAATGGTCATTCCATGGTATAGAGGACTTTGAAGCATTCTTGATGAAAAGGCCAGAATGAAGAGAAAATTTGATTTTCAAACACAAGAATCAAGAGAAGGATCAAAAGGGAAAGAGGAAAGAGAAATCATAAAGATTTTCTAAAGCTGTACTGTTTACATTCCTCCATAGAAATATAGTATTTGTAATTCTTGAGATTTTTCTCAGTATTTGGATAGATGGAGGGATTACACACACACACTCATACACACACAGAGTACAGGTTGAGTTGATTCAGAAGGGACAATATCTATAAAAAATAAAATTGAAGGTGGGAGAGGAATATAGTGGGAAGAGAAAGGGAGAAATGGAATGGGGCAAATTATCACTCATAAAAGAGATAAGAAAAATTTTTTTCAATGGAGGAGAAAAGGGAGGAGGTGAGAGGGAAAAAGTGAAGCTTACTCTCTTCATATATGGCTTAAGGAGGGAATAACATGCTCACAAAAATTTGGTATGAAAATCTGTCTTACACCACAGTAAAGTAGGGGAGAAAGGGACAAGTGAGATGAGGGGGATGATAGAAGGGAGGAAAATGGGGAAGGGAGTAACTAGAAGTAAACACTTTGGGGAAGGTAGAAGGTCAAATGAAAAAAATAGAATAAAGGGGGGACAGGGTAGGATGGAGGGAAATGCAGTTAGTCTTACATAACATGACTATTATGGAAGTCCTTTGCAAATGACACACATATGGCCTGTATTAAACTGCTTGCCTTCTCAGTGCGGATGGGTGGGGAAGGAGGAAGGGAGAGAAGTTGAAATTCAAAGTATTAGAAACGAATGTTGAGAATTTTTATTGCATATAACTGGGAAATAAGAAATACAGGTAATGGGGTATAGAAAACTATTTTGCCCTATAAGAAAGGAGAGAAGATGGGGATAAGGGAAGGATGTAGTGTGGTAGAAGGGAAGGAAGATTGAGGGAAAGAGTAATCAGAATGCAGTGTTATGAGATGGGGGAGGGGAGAGATGGGGAGACAAATTGGAACTCAAAATTTTGTGGAAATGAATGTTGTAATCTAAAAATAAATAAATAATGAAGGGCGAATAGAAAGAAAGAAAGAAAGAAAGAAAGAAAGAAAGAAAGAAAGAAAGAAAGAAAGAAAGAAAGAAAGAAAGGAGGGAAGGAAGAAAGGAAGGAGGGAAGGAAGAAAGGAAGGAAGAAAGAAAGAAAGATACAATCAATGGGAGAAACCATAAAACAAAATAAAATACAATACAAAAGAAAAAGATCTGCTTCTATCTATGATCCAATTCCATAGTTCTTTCTCTGGATATGGAAGGCATTTTGCATCGAGTCCATTGGAAATTTTTTAAATCCATGCATTTCAATGAAGCACTAAGTCTACCAGAAACATCTCTCACAAACTGTGGTTGCTGTGGACAGTTCTCTTGATTCTGCTCCTTTCAATCAGCATCAGCTTATATAAGTGTTTCCAGGCTCCTCTGAAGTCATCATGTTCATTGTTTCTCATAGGAGAAGAGTATTCCATTACATTCATATACCACAATTTGTTCAGTCATTCCCCAACTGATGGGCATCTCCTTGATTTCCAGTTTTTGGCCACTACAAAGAGAGCTTCTATAAATATTTTTGTACATGTCTGCCCTGATATGATAGAAGAAGAAGGTAAAATAAATATTGAAAGAATACACCAATCACATCCTGAAAGAGATCCAAAAGGAAAAACTCCTAGGAATATTGTAGTCAAATTCCAGAATTCCCAAGAATTCTACATATTGTCCAACACAATATACAAGAAGTCAGAAAGAAGTAATTCTAGTATTGTGGAAATGCAATCAGGATAACACAAGATCTAACAGTTTTTATACTAATTGATCAAAGGGCTTGGGATATGATATTCCAGAAGTCAAAGAACTAGGATTAATACCAAGAATCATCTACCCAGCACAACTGAGTACTATACTTCAGGTGAAAAAATGGTCATTCAATGAAAAAGAGGACTTTCAAGCATTCTTGATGAAGAGACCAGAGCTGAATAAAAAAAATTGACTTTCAAACACAAGAATCAAGATAAGCATTAAAGGGTAAACAGGAAAGAAAAATCATAAGGGACTTACTAAAGTTGAACTGTTTACATTCCTACACGGAAAAATGATATTTTTAACTCTTGAAATTTTTCTCAGTATTTAGGTAGTTGGAGGGATTATATACATACATACATACATACATATATATATATGCATATATATGTATATATATATATATATATATGGAGGGAGAGACAGAGAGAGAGAGAGAGAGAGAGAGAGAGAGAGAGAGAGCACTAGGTGAGTTGAATAGGAATGGATGATACCTAAAAAAGTAAAATTAAGAGGTGAGAGAGGAATGTATTGTATTGGGAAGAGAAAGGGAAAAATGGAATGGGCCAAGTCATGTCTCATAAATGAGGCAAGGAAAAGCTTTTTCAATGGAGGGAATGGGGGGAAGTGAGAGGGGAAATGTGAAACTTACTCTCATCACATTTGTCTTAAGGAGAGAATAACATGCACATTCAATTTGGTATGAAAATCTGTCTGACACTACAGGAAAGTAGTGGAAAAGGGGAGAAGTGGGGTGTGTGAGTGAGGAGAGAAGGGAGGGCAAAAGGGAGGAGGGAGTAATTAGAAGTAAACTCTTTTGGGCAGGGACAAGATCAAAAGAGAGAATAAAATAAATGGGAGGGCAGGATAGGATGGTGGGAAATATAGTGAGTCTTTCACCACATGGCTATTATGGAAGTCTCTTGCATACCTACACATGTATAGTCTATATTGAATTGCTTGCCTTCTCAGTGGGGATGGGTGGGGAGGGAAGAAGGGAGAGAAGTTGGAACTCAAAGTCTTAGAAATGAATGCTGAGAATTATTTTTGCATGCAACTGGGAAATAAGGAATACAGGTAATGGGAGATAGAAATATATTTTGCCCTGTAAGAAAAGAGAGAAGTTGGGAATAAGGAAAGGGAGGGGTGTGGTAGAAGGGAGGACAGATTGGGGGAAGGAGTAATCAGAATGCATGGTGTCTTGGGGTAAAGGTAGGGGAGAGATGGGGAGAAAATTTAGTACTCAAAATCTTGTGGAAATGAATGTTGAAAACTAAAAATAAATAAAGTGATTTTTTAAAAAAATGATTAAATCCTCCTGGGCCCAGTGCCTGCTCTGGGGCTGAAAGATGGTTAGTGGAAAGATGCCTGGGAACTATATATATATATATATATATATATATATATATATATATATATATACACATATGTGTGTGTGCATGTGTGTGTGTATGTGTATATGTATAAATGCACTGGCCATTGCACATTTTTTAGTTAAAATTTTAAAATATTTATTTAACATTTTCTATGGAAAACCAAAGTTTACCCTCAGAATTATGATATGACAACAAAAGGTCAAGTTCCAAATCCTCTTAAAAGCTAGTGATAAAGGAGCCTGTCTCCCAGCTACAGTTTCTTTGACGTAAGCAGTATAACTTCTATTTTAAGATTCTCATTAAATGAAACTCCAGAAGGCTTCAGTAGTGATAGAAATCTGATGATTGGTGTTTTCCCCTCCTCCCCTTCTCTCTTTTTCCCTCTCCACAATTCATCTTGGCTTCTCATGGAATCATTTTACCAAAGCAATTTTATTTTCAAATTGGAAAGTATAATATAAACATTTGCCCTTTTACAACTCTACATCCCACTCTATTAGTCTAGAAGTAAACTTGGTTGAGGCATTTATAATCATACTTTTTAAGAGGAACATTGTCAGTGTGATGAGAGCATTAGAGTTAAACCAGTCTCATTTGCAAATGCATGAGTCAGTTTTGTGTGTACTCATCCTACACCTGTCTGAAGTATTCAGTTGGATTAGTACATAATGGCTTTTCATTATATTCTGATTCAACAAGTTTTGTTTTTTGTTTTTTGTTTTTTTAATGAGATATCATATATTCCAAGGGGAAGCTTTGTCATTCTGGGAACAAACACCATCAGTCTCCATATACTGTGAAATCCCAACTTAAATCCTTATTAATTAAGGTATAGTCTTGGCTTATTTATTTTCTTTTCTGACTAAATGCATTGTAACCCCATCTTCCTTTCTTTGTTTAACATTAAAATTAAGGTTTGCATGCAGTTTAAGATAGGTGAGAGGCTCCTTCCCCTAAGAATTCTACCCAATCAAAAAAAAGTCATTTTATCTTATTGGAGGGAACGCAAATTTTGATCTCCTTTTCTCCTGATCTTTCATTTACATTCTTAAATGCCTGAAAGTAAAAGTTTACTCAAGTTCCCTATGTTTATTTTAGAGGTAGCTATTATTCTGAATGTCAGAGAATACTTTTTTGGGGGATCAAATACCATGATATATATTCTAGTAATACTTATTCTCTGGATTTAGACATTAATGACATGTTTTCTCATCTAATTCCAGTTTTCTCATCTTATCTCTAATATATATTCTTTGATGGAGAACTGAATTTCATATATATATATATATACATATATATATATACATATATATGTATATATACAGATACTCTTTTTAAACATAGTAACTTGGTTATGGAATTAAATTTCATTTTCATCTTGAGCAGTAAAATAGTTATACCTCTAGATGCTAATATATTGACATCAGCTTTGAGAGAAAGTTGGGTCCCCTTAAATGAGGCATCAATTAAAAGTTTTATTTAATAATAAAATGAATTTCCATTCTATGACAATTTCTTAGGCTCTTAATATGTGTTAGGGCACTGTAGTAGGATACATAGACAGAAAAAAAATCATCTTTTCCCTGAAGGAACTTATTACTTACTGATTTCTTCTGTAGATATGATTGAATTTACTTTTCAGTCACACATTGTAATATGTTTGAGGACAAGAATAATATTTCCCTTTTTAATTTCCTTTACTTAATTCTTAATATATTTTTCCTATTCATTTTTGTTTCTACTTGGCTAAATATATTTTTGATTGCTTAGTAAGTGTTGATTTATATTTGCATATTTTCTCTTTCTCACAGATGCTTTGACTCATTTGGGGTAATTTTTTTTGTTGTTGTTTTTGTTCATTTGTTTTTTTCTTTTAAATCTCCAGGGATCACTAAGTTAAGTTTGTATTTTTTGAGGAAGACTTTTTTTTAATAAAAGAAGTGGGGTAAATATGAATGTCTCCTGATTTTACTCTCAGTTAGATAGGAAAACTGTTAAACAATGGTCTGGAAGGGGCATCCTCTTTCTTTATTGGAAAAGGCCACTGCCTTTTCAAGGTTTTCTGAGGTCTCTCAGGCCATTATATCTTAACAAAAAGGATATTGAAGCTCAAGGCCAATCACAGGTTCATATTATAAATAAATTTAAATCAGTTTTTTTAAGTTTTATTTATTTTATTTTTAATTTATAGAACAAAACAGGTATTTCCATAGCATAGTATAATAAAACAGATGATTGCATATGAAACTGTTAATCTATCATGTACAACTTGCTGATCCTTTTAAATATATCATAAAATTACATCATTTAAATATATCATAAAATTACATCAGTTCCTTTCTTTAATAGTTTTAACAGAATATAAGAAATTATTAGGAAGAGATCTCTACAGTGTCCCTTGTGAAGGAGGGGCCTAAGAAGGATTTTTTTTAATCTGTGTTTCAGTCACCTGAGATTTCAAAACAAAACCAAAAGCCATTACAGTCTCCTCCTTGCCTTCTCACTTTTCACCTCTCTTCATCTTTTTGATATTAGTTAGAAGCTTTGGTTTCATCAAGGAGATTGCACATGCCTATGCCATGAGCTGAGGAAGTTCCCATGCTCTTCTAAGAGACCTCATCACCTGCATCTCCTCTTGTCCTTTCACCTTTCCCTAGATAAATCCTCTCCTCTTGCAGGGTGACTATTATGACTATAAGCTTCTTCTCTTCAAATACTGGGAAGAAATATAACTCCCTGGAAGTTTGCAGCCCATTCAAGCCTTATCAGAGGGCTGCTATGCTTTTTGGAATGCAAGGTTTTTGACTTAGATTTCTAGAACTATGAAACTCATATTATTTTCTTTGTGAGATTATTCTGTAGATTAAAAACCCCAACCTCTGAACAGGGAGTGAGTTCCTCTATCCTTCCCTCATGTTTTGTTCCTTCCAATTCCAACATATAATCAGAATATCTCTTGATTTAAAATGTATCTCATGTGAAAAATGATTTTTTTTTTCTATCTTGGAGACTCACAGGTCCATCCATCCAGCCTTTTGCTCCAAAGTTTTTTACAAGGACATTACCGATAATGATATTTTATTGAATCTTCTTATCCTGGTGAAACCTGAACCAAGTCTGAATTGATTTTATCCCACTAAGGCTTAGATGGAGACAGATTCTTCTGCCTAGATAGTCCAAGATTGGAAATTGTCTAGTATGGTGGGGCAGTGTGATAGAACAGGTATTTCCTCTATCAGGTAGAATGAAGGCTGATGGCAGGGTGATATGGGTCTTGTTGAAAAGGTATTGTGCCAGGATTAAGTGACCTAAATCACTTACTTAAGACCCTCATTTTAATATAACCCACCTCCTACTGTATTGACCAGTCACCATTGATTGACACTCCTAGGGAACACATACTCCGTGAAGGTTATATAACTCCATACCCACAAATCCCCAGTTGAACCAGGTCTGAACTGGCCCCTTTAGGGGAGGGAGCCAGATTCTAGACTGTAACTGCCATGCAATGCATATTGACAGTTTTGAGGGAAATAAAACATGGACACACAACCTAATCCATTTGTCTCTTTCTTAGAACAAACTGATTTTCGGGTCAACACTCAATAGCAAGCTTTGATAGTTGAAACTTGGTTTGAGGTCATGGAAACCTAATCATTAGCATGTTACTCTTCATCAAATTTCGCTTCTTATCTTATCCTGCTTCCCTGTTTTTCTTTTTCCTTTGATTTGGGAGTGAGACTCACAGACATTTCTTAGTCCACAAAACTGTGATCAGAACTAAAACATTTGCCAACATCCAGTTTATAAAGTTTTATTTTTGCTGAAAAATAAATATCTTTGAATGTTCTGTGTCATATTCTGTAGATTAAATAGAGATGTTTAACTGATCTTTTAATAGAATGTTTATGTGGATAATAGATGTTAATTAGGTTCTTGATTCCAGGAACTCTGAATAGCTAAAAAAAAAAATCTGTGTACTCTATGACTATTTATTAGGCACTTGGAAATTACATTTCATGGAACAGAATCATAAATTGCTGAATATCTAACTTATATGAGGAAGTATATATACACATAAGCACAAAACACCCTACACAAAAAAAATTAGGTTATTTGAAAAAATTCTAGATTTGGAGCCAAAAGACCTGACTTCAAATATTATTTATGATTCAAATCATTTTATTCTTTGGACTTTAGATTACTTATTTGTAAAATGGAAGGGTTCGCTAAGACAATTTTAAAGATCCTTTTTATCTCTTAATTGTTTATAATCTTATCACTACAGAGCTTAAAGTTTGTGGAGGCCTATTGGATTCAGGTGCTGATTATTATTTATCATTAATTGTTTTGTTGATTAAATTTAACTTTATATGCCTAAACATTATTTGAACACATTTATATGACTAGAAATTGTTTGAACCCAGAAAAATGTTGTCTTGACCTTAGTAGTTCTCCAGAAATATTGGAGATGGTTACAAGGAATTTTGGCTTCTCCTATCCCTGGTCCTGTTTTGGATTCATCCAAGCTTATTCTCTAAGTTTTCTTTGTGTTTTGACTTTGCTAAAATTTTATTGAATGTTTACATTTACTTATATCCATCTTATGTGCTTTGTGCTTTGCTTTTAAGTGGATTTCTTGGTAAAATTACTTAACTGAATATGTGTGGTTTGTATGTAGGTCCCCTTATCTAAATCCTATATAATGTAGGTCTTACATAGCTTTGATGAGAGGGACATGAGGGACATGCACCTCCTTTTCTGCTTGCTCTCCTCTACCAAAAAACATAATTTTCTTGCTAAACTATTTCAAACTTGGAGGTTTGTTCTAAAAAAACAGAATCAATGAGCTTGGTGTTAAGGAAATGAATTTGATTTTGTAGAGATGGGTGTAAAGAAGAAGGAAATGTGTCTTAAACCTATTTTTGAGGGGGTGGAGCCAACATGGTGGTGCAACAGCAGGCACTTTATAGAGCACTGCTCCCAAGCCCAAGCAAATACCTGTAAAAAATGGCTCTAAACAAGTTCTGGAGCTAAAGAACCCACAGAATGAGAAAATGAAACAAATTTCCAGCCCAAGACAGCCTGGAAGGTCACCAGGAAGTGTCTATTCTGCCACAGTGGGGGCAGGGTACAGTCCAGCATGGGCCAGGCCTGCACAGACAGGATCTGGGCAGGCCTTGGGGAGACTGAATCTCTCCCACTTGCAGAATTTTCCAGATTTCAGGACCTCAAAACTGTGAAGACAAATTGGAAGGTCAGTAGAAAAGCCTGTGGGAACAGCATGGGAGAGTGGATCATTCTGGCCCCAACTCCAGGGCAGCAGAGTGGGTAGGGGGTGGAGGAACCTACAGCAGCCACAGCAACAATGAGGATAAAGAGAGCTACTGTTTCTGGATCTCTGGATCACAGATTGTGGGGAGATTGAGTGACTAACAATACACCACCCCCCACACTGGAAGCAGAGATCTACCTTAACAAAGAGTTCAAAAGTCAAGTAAATGACTGGGAAAATGAGCAAAAATGGAAAAAAAAAGAAATCATACTATAGAACCTTACTTCGGTGATAGGGAAGACCAAAGCATGCAAGCAGAAGACAACCTCCATTCAAAGCCTCCAAGAAAAATATGAAATGATATCAAGCCATGGAAGAGCTCAAAAAGGTTTTTGAAAATCACGGAGGAGATGTAGAGCAAAAGTTGGAAAGAGAAATGAGAATGAGGCAAGAAAATCATGAAAAACCAGTCAACTACTTACTAAAGGAGACCCAAAGAAAGTTAAAGAAAATGACACTGTAAATAATAGACTAATCCAAATGAAAAAGAGATCCAAAAAGCCAATGAAGAGAAGAATGCCCTAAAAAGCAGAAATAGTCAGATGGAAAAGGAGGTCCAAAAGCTCTCAGAAGAAAATAATTGCTTACAGATTAGAATGGAGCAGATGGAAGCTAATGACTTCAAGAAAAATCAAGAAATTATAAAACAAAACCAGGAATGAAAAAATAGCAGTCAATGTGAAATATCTCTTTGGAAAAATAACTGACCTGGAAAATAGATCCAGGAGAGACAATTTAAAAATTATGGAACTACCTGAAAGCCATGGTCTAAAAAAGAGCCTAGACACAATCTTTCAAGAAATTATCGAAGAAAACTGCCCTGATATTCTAGAACCAGAAGGTAAAAGAAATATTGAAAGAATTTGCAGATGGCCTCCTGAAAAAATCCCAAAAGGAAAACTCGTAGGAATTTTGTAGCCAAATTTCAGAACTCATAGGTCAAAGAGAAAATATTACAAGCAGCTAGAAAGAAACAATTTGAGGTTTGCGGAAATACAATCAGGATAACACAAGATCTAGCAGCTTCTATATTGAGGAATCAAAAGACTTGAAATGATAGTCAAAGGAACTAGGATTAAAACCAAGAATATAATACTTCAGGGGAAAAATGGTCATTCAGTGAAATAGAGGACTTTCAGGCATTCTTGCTGAAAAGATCAGAGATGAATAGAAAAGATGATTTTCAAACACAAGAATCAATAGAACCATGAAAAGTAAACAGAGAAGAGAAATCGTAAGAGACTTACTAAGGTTGAACTGTTTACATTCATACATGGAAAGATAATATTTATAATCCTTGAGGCTTTTCTCAGTCCTAGGGTAGTTGGAAAGATTATATGCATATAGACATTAGGAAGGGATGATATCTAAAAGAAATTAAGGGCTGAGAGATTAATATATTGGGAGGAGAAAGGGAAAAATGGAATGGGGCAAATTATCTGTCAAGTGAAAGAACCAAGAAAAAACTTTTGCAATGCAAGGGAAGAGAGGGGAGATGAGAGGGAAAAAGTCATCACATTTGTCTTAGGTAGGGAATAACATGCACACTCAATTTGCTATGAAACTCTATCTTCCACTACAAGAAAGTAGGGGAGAAGGGGAGAAGTGGGAGGGTGTGGGAAAATATAAGGGAGAAAAAATGGGAAGAGGTCATAATTAGAAGTAAATACTTTTGCGGAGAGATAGAGTCAATAGAGAGAATAAAATAAATCGGGGGCAGGATAGGATGTGGGAAATATAGTTAATCTTCCACACATGACTTTTATGGAAGTCTTTTGCATAACATCACATGTATCACATGTATTGAATTCCTTACTTTCTCAGTGGGGATGGGTGGAGAGGGAGGAAGAGAGAGAAGTTGGGACTCAAAATTTTAAAAACAAATGTTAAAAATTGTTTTCACGTGCAACTGAGAAATAAGATATAAAAGCAATGGGGTATAGAAATCTATCATGCCCTCCAAGAAAATAGAGGGAATGGGGATAAGAGAAGGGAGGGGTGTTAAATAAGGGAGGATAGATTGAGGGAAGAGATTATCAGAATGCATGCTGTCTTGTGGTGGGCAGAGGGGAGAGATGGGGAGAAAATTTGGAACTCAAAGTCTTATGGAAATGAATGTTGAAAACTAAAAATAAATAAATTAGAATTTATAAAAAGACTATTTTTAAGGTCTGGAAAAGGCTAAGCAACAGGCAGCTAGGTGGCATAGTGGACAGTTCATCTTAGACTAAAAGATAAAATACTAAAATCCTGAATTTGAGTCTGGCCTCATAAATTTATTAGAGTTATACCATGAACAAACTATTTATTATCTCTGAATCTCAGTTTTCTAGTCTATCAAATGAGGATAATAACAGGTCTAATGTTACAGGGTGGTTTTATTGATCAATGAGATAATATGAACCTCACTGCAAATTATATATACATATATTACCTATATCTGTACCTATAGGAAACAACAAGTTTGCCAGTCTGTTTTGGAGGTTAGCTATTGGAAGTATATTGTACGCACTACAAAAATCAATATATGATGTGCTTCAAAATTCATTGTATACAATTGCCATTTCATGCTGGAAATGACCTGCTAAATGTTTCCTAAGAGGCCAATAACATAGTTGAGATAAATGATCTTTCTTTTGAACTTAGAATTGTTCTAAAAAGAGAGTCTGCAGGTCAGCAATGGGTTAATTGGGACACATTCTAAAACTTAGTAATAGTAATTGGGAGAAAATAATGAACCTACCAAATATATTAGAGGAAGAAGCAATGGGTTACCTTAGGGCACAGTGGGTTCCCTGTCACGAGGTATCCACAAGGGGATTACAGATGACCACTTGTCAGTGGCATTGGAGAGAGATTTCTGCTTCAGGCATGGGTTATACTTGATGACCTTGAAGTTTCCTTCCAACTGTGGTAGTTTTTGGTTATGTGATTTTAAATCTTGAATTAAAATATTGAGATAATTCCAATCAAGATAATTATCAAGAGAAAAACAATGTTTCCTGAAATTCTTTCCTTTCTTTTTTCATTTTTAATTTAAAACAATCAAATTGCAAAATTAGATATCTGTTCCTTTTTTTGAAGAAATATCTTATGGTGTGTTTGTTATAATATAATGGCCATTTCCTAATTGATAAAAAAAAGTTGAAATTAATAAATGGCAAAAACCCTACAGTCTCCTAACATGAGACAAAATACCAATTAGTGTGAATGGAATGAAGTTACATTTTCTAATATAACAAGACAGATGTTATTATTTGATACTATGTAGGTTTTTGAGGTCTGTAAGCCAAATTAATTATCCAAGTGAGGGATTGATGCTGTTTTGAAGTTTACAAGAATCTTTCTGAATAACACTGATTAGAAAGATTGAATTACTTAAAAAAAAAACAAAACAAAACTAATCTACCAGCATGTTTAAAGTAACATAGCCAAGCCCAGGGTGCCAAAGGTTTTCGCTGATAATGACAATAATTCATTCTATAAGTAGTTTAAAGCCAACATCTTAGTCACTGCAATGAGTTTTTTTTTTTCTTTTACATTGAGGAATGAAGTGCTTATAGGTATGTTCTCCAACAGGCAAGAAAAAGAAACCAAATGAGAATATATTGTGTCATTTCTCATCTATTGTTGAAAGGGTGAATGTAGAATTAGAATCAAGAAAAGTGGAAATTTTTGGCTGCTGGCAGTATACATGGGAATTAGCACCCTTTGAAGTACTAACTTAATAAGTCTCAAAAATTTTTTCTACTTATATACTGTCTTGTGTACTTCTTGAACATGAATGATTTTTGTTATGGCTTCCCAACTAGATGAAAAGCTCATTGTGGGGAAACACTTTGCTTTAGTATTACCCTAAACCAATGCTTGACTCACATGCTCAATAAAATACTTGTTGTTTTTTCCCTTCATTTTTCTATTGTATCAGCAAGGACCCTGACATACACAGGAGGGCATGCTGTACAACTTCTTAGATCTGCTTTTCTAAAAGGAAAGCAACTTTTGAGGTGTCAACAGTCATTTTAATTAAAGACATATTTCATTCCTGTAGTTCAGGGGGGAAAAATAAGCGCACTGAACTCCAGATAAAATACACAGAAATAATAATCACCACACAGGGCTTCCAACTGTCTGACTAAGCAATACATAAAACACAGATCAACAGACAGATCCAACGGTCTGACTATATATATATATAGTTACCAGAGACAGAAGTACCTGGATTTTCAAAACTGGAAACTTCTTAGAACCTGCCCAGAGTCTGATTTGGCCAAACAAACACTTTGAAAGTGGAACCTCACCTCAGAATATTTACACACTTTTAAGAGCCAGAGGGCATCACAACCCTTGAGAACCAGTGCCTCATTAAAAATTAAGAAAAAGTTTGGGCCTCCCCTAATCAAGCTTCCCTTAATAGGCATGCTTATCAATGGGTGTGAAAGATCTTTAACTCTTATTAGCATTACATCTATATAGGGGTGATTGTTAGCAAGAAGCGTATCAGTGATCTGTTTGTCTGAGGGTATGAGGATTTTTCTGACCATGTTTGTGTAAATCCATACTGGTTGTCTAACGTGGTTGTGGAAAAACAAAATTATACAAAGAGGTTGTCCATACAGTTGGGTGGTTCAGAAGATGCCCATCCTTCAAAGGTGTCATGCTTAGTGTTCACACACACAGGCTAACAGCTAGGATCCAGCCATTAGTATGTTATCCACTGTTAGTTTTTCTTTTCCATTTCATTTTTAAATGACAGAGTAGGTTTTAACAGTGGTAGCTCAAAAAATGATTCTTCACTTTCCTAGAGAGAATTCTTTACAGGAAGATTAGCATCTGGGATCCTCTTTCATGTTTGGGGACATAGTGTGGCTTGTACCTTTCTAGACATGCAAAGGGCAGATTTCAGTGAAGTGTTTCATATTAATAATGCTAAAGGATTCATAGCAAATAGTATATTCCCTTAAAATAAACTGGGGATTATAGAACATAATACCTAGAATGTACTTTAGAGATCATCCACTCTCAACTGAGGTCCAGAGACATAAAATTATTTGCCCAATATCTCACAGTTAGTTAGAAATCTGACAGGTAGTAGGACCATAGTCTCTTGAATCCCCAGTCATGAACTTTCTTTGCTACATCATGCTGCCTCACTTGATCAATCATGATTTAAATAGATTCATATTAATTGAAAGATGGACACATACTCTAAGGAACAAGGGGCAAAGAAGTTCTTTGTGTCAATTGTTATTATCTTGTATTGATGGTATTTAAAAATGATTTGTGTTAGCAACGTAAATAAAAATCTCCATTAAGCTTTTTCCCATTGGTAGTCATTTTGTGGTATCCAGAATAGAAGAAAACCACTGAGCTTTGACTGCTGACAAAATTTGCCTGTATGTGTCTGAATAAAAAAAAAATTGCAGCAGACCAGTACTCCTTATTTGCTTTATTGTTTGACTATTTTTATGAAAATCTTTCAGTTCCATTTTGGCATTAAGGCATTGTGTTTCTGACCTAAGGACATGTGTTTATGTTTTAAAAGAAGCCAACAACATGTTCACTATTGATCAGGACAAACTGGAGTGATTTTAGACACTGGAGTGGATGAAAAACTGAATGAGAGTTTAGTTCATCAGAAATCACAGACCAGTATCTTGCACATAGTTGATGCTTGGCAAATGTTTGTTGAAAATAATAGTCTTGAATGACTCTTCCAAAACCATCACCAGGGCCAGGTTTTAAAAACTAAAACATTAAATATCCCTTGGGTGTTTTTTATTTTTATTTTGAGTTTTATGACAACTTTTGAAGTGTTTCCTCTCAGCAAAGAAGCCTCCAGTGTGGTTTCCTTTGGTTTAATCATTAGCTTAAATCTTAGACATTTACCAAACTTCTCCTTTCTATAAGAACTTACCTCACTAACCTTTATCCTTTGTGGAATTCCTTCATGTTGCCTCTTCTTTGATAGATGACATATAGTTAATTTCATGAAATAATCTATAGTATAATAGTTGATGAAATAAATATGTTATCTCTTCCATGAAATATATTTACCTACTAATACGATATCTTAACCCAAAAGACTTAGTTCTAATACTGACAATGCATTTTATTTTATTTTATTTTATTGGTTTCTGTAAGGAAAATTTACTTTTGTGTTTCTGAAAAAGTATCAATGAAAAAAAAACAGTATCTTGCTGTGGATTACAGTCAAGTATTTAACCAAAACAATAAGGAAAAGAAATGCATCTTGATGACATTTAAAAATTATAGTTAGCATTAGTATTAATGAAACATTACATTAAGACACGTAGTTCACCCTCTTTTCTACATGGTAAAGTAATCTGAGCTTATCAATTTTTGCACCATGGAATTTTGACGTTTAAAAGTGAAATGTCAGTGGGAGAAAACAGATTATGAAACTGAAAACAAGCCTTTAAATAAACTAATTCAATTTATCGCAAAGCTTTAAGCAGTATCAATGACTAACTTGCGGAAGAGTTGCTTATGAAAAATGTTGTATTCAGCTAGTACCAAAACCGCAGGAATAAATATGAAAGAAGATCTAAGACTCTGAAAATGTAAAAACAAAATGTCTTTCTAGAAAAGGTCCCAAAATTAAAATGTAAAGGGGACTCAACTTTATGGCAATATATAATAGTCAAAAGTACATTCTAGATGGATGTGGCTGTCTTTATATGCTTAGATGTCTTTAAGTTCCAAGCGATCTGAAGTCTGGTGCTTCTTCACTATTAAAGTACCTTCTTCCTTGAAACTGGTCATCAGATGGAACTTTACATAAAAAGCATTTTCCCCCTATTTCCCTAAGTGATACTGCTAATAATGTGCATAAATTTTTCCTTCAAATTATTTCATACAAATACTGAAAAAGCAGACATTCCAAGAATCTAATAACTTCTAAGTTAAATCTTACTCATATAAGAAAAAGTTCTAACTAATTTAACCTCCCTTGTCTTTAAACAAGGACCCCAAAACTAAAATCCTATTCTCTTTTAGAAATTTTAGAATGTCCCCAAGCTAATTTCAGTCTGGATGATGAGAAAATGCTTTTGGAAGTAAATAAGAAATTTAACCAAGTAATCACACCTGGAGGGGTGGGTGCGTGGGCAGGGAAGAGAAACAACCACACTATTCTGTCCACTACAGATTCAACCAAAAGAGCTGTTGGTGAGCTATGGCATCATATTTCGAATACTTTCATAACTTTCAAAAACTTTAGATTATACTTAACTCCAGGGCAAGTTTCATTACTTGATAACATTTTCAACTTGAGTATCTTATTTTGTGCCTGTCTTTGGAATATGCCTTTTCTCTTACTACTTCCTGCCTCAACTGTTAATTTTTCTCCAAGACCAGGTCACTTTTCTTTGGTTCAGAATCTTCCACAACTTGGCTTCTATTTTCAGATTTGGCTCCTTTCTCACTTTCCACCTGGATCTCAGAAATGGACCCCTCTTTTTCGCTACCCTCTACTATCACCTGGGGATTATTTTTTTTCTTCTGCAGAGTCACTTTCATTTGATTTGAGATTCTCCTTGTCTGTATTTCCAAACTCCAGTTTTGCCTGTTTTCATTTTTTACTTGTGCATCCTGGTCAGGGATTTTTTGAGACCCCTCTTTGTTTCTCTTGACCACTTTCTGAAGGCTGTATTTTTCTGAACAACATGTAATCCTTGGCAACACTCAGGCAATAGACAGCCTTAATGATTTGTACTACAATGGTATGTTGGCGATTACTAAAATCGACCTTATTTTCAGTATTGAAACAGCCCACTATAACTACTAACTCTTTAATAACTTCTTTGCTCCTGTGACTATTATTTCATGCTTTGTAAATAATGTTGAATGTTGCTTTATTTGGTGTTTTAAACCAAGGTTCCCAGAAGGTTTCTACATATTTTTTTCATATCTTCTAAGAAAGCTTTGCATGTGGCAGATATGGACAACATATGTAGAATAACCCTTGTTTTCTTCTTCTTGGTTGTGCACATATGCTTTAGAATGTGATGCACAAGTTTCTCAGGTTCTATGACAAGTGTTCTAATGAAGACCATGTTATCTGCTCCACTCTCCAACGACTGGAATCGTCTTAATCTCAATTCTACAGAGGCCTGAATCTCACAGACTTCTTTCTTCAAGGCAGCTTCTGCATCATCTTCCTATTCCTTCTCACTTCCAGATGGTTGCTTATCTTTGTTCACAAACTTCTCACTCCCTATAGGTCATCCCGTACTCGTTGAGAAGTCTGTAGGCTTCCTCCACTCACTTGCGTTTATTCATTTTAGAGGTAGTGAGGATGCCCTGCAGCTCAAGTTCCAGATTCCTCTGGATGCCCCTGCAGACCCCAGCACCTGGCCCCCTTACCTTGGATGTACTGGGCCTTCCCTTTTTGTTTCACCTCACCCACTTGTGGGGGTGGCTCCTCAGCTGCAGCCATCATGAAGAAAGAGAGGGCATTGGCTACAGTGGCTAGGTGGACCGAAAAAGGAGGAAAGCACCTGAAGACAGTTCCACGTGCTCCCTCACTGGGGCAGGGACACAGGATATATAGCAGTGCTTATTGAACTCCATGGCAAGCCAGTAGAGAAAAAAATAATGGTGCAGATAACCTTTTAACACCACTCAAATACTACAACACAAGGAGCTTTTTATGACTCACTACAGTTAACACCCTCACCCCCAACTCTGATAACACAGCAAGCTAACTATAGAATTTAATTAGGTTTTTTCTTTTTTGTTTTTTAAGGCTCATGCCATATGATCTTATTCCAGTTTGGGTTTTGCCTATTTGTCTACTTCCTTGTGATAACTGAGGCATCATTGCTATTATACAAAAAGCAATGATGATAATATATGTGTAAGTAGATGACAACAAGTGATGTTTGCATATGTGAGAAAATGTATAAGAAAGTATAAATAAAGTCTAAGAAACCCATGAAAAGAAGAATAAGGTAGGCTGACTTTGTAGGGGAAGGGAAGGATGCTATGGTGGTACTCAATATGGTTAACAAAATACCTAGTAGTAGACTGCCAGCACAATAAGTAGATCATCTGTGGAAGAGACAAATGAAAGGGCATGGGCAAAATTATCAGTCTTAGACTTAGAACTGAAAGGGCCTATAAACTTAAATGTCATCTTTATTTTATAGATGAAATCTGCAAATGTTAAGTGATTTATGTAAAAATCACACAGGGAATAAATGGAATAGCCAAGATTCAAATCCAGGTTATATAACTCTGTCTCACATTCTCTCTCTCTCTCTCCCTAGATAGATAGATAGATAGATAGACAAAATATAGATATATAAATACATGTATGTATATGTGAACATTTGCATTTATATGCATATATGTTTGTATATGTTTATATAAAATATTTTCATGATCTTAAAGGTTATCTATTTTTGCAATCTCACTTTCTAGATGAGGAATATGAAACCCAAAGTGGTTAAATTATTTGTGTAAGATTACACAGCTATCAGGTGGTAGATTTTGTTAGTTAAAGGAGAGAACAGACTCCAAAACCTGAAATAGTTTTCAAAAGAATTTTATTAGGTCATTTGGCAAAGGACAAGAGCAGGAAAAAATGGTCTGGCTCCATCTTTTGGAGGTTATATTATGCAGAGTCCAAATAAGGTCATAGGATATTTGCTTGGTTGACCTCAATTAGACATTATGGCAGTTTGAGATGTATAACATCAGGTCAATATAAACATTCAAATTTGGGGAACTTAAAAAAAGTCTTGGATAGACCAAAAACAAGACCTCGGTGAAATCTAAGAATTCCCTGCAGCCATCCAACGCCCCTGAGCATCTCTGAAATCAGCCTGCCCTCTACTGGAAATTTTGGATTACACAGTGTTATAGCCACAAAAAGTTAACTTTAAATAACATTAACAAATAATAAATAACAATATATTTTCCCCATGCAGGATCAAGATTTCAACCTAAACTGTCTCCAAAGTCAACACTCTTCCCATTACATCATGTTCATCTTGATAAGGTTGCAGATGCACTGAAGTAAGAATCTAAATATCACAATTATTTTCTTAACACTTAGATTGCTGAATAATGTTCACAATAAAAAATACAAAAAATTTCTAAGAATCTACTGTTGAATCAGTTATCCCTCATTTGGTATCCTTGCAATAACTTGTGCCAACATTGCAATTGTGCTAATTTAGTTCACTGTATTTATCCCTCAGCTTTTTTTCCCAATTTAATTCACACTCATCAAGTTTGCACTCTTTGTAAGGCTCTTCAATTTTGCATAATGGCAGTGAACTCTTATATTGTATCAAGTATTTTGACATTCATGCTGACTCAATGCATTAACTAGTTCAATATATGCATTTGTTTACTCTTTATTTTTATTGAGATGAAAGGATATGAATCTAAAGTTCTCTAATCCATGACTTAACCTCACTTTTATCTTTGATTCCTTTCTCTAACTCATCCCATATATCCAATCAATGGCCAAGTTCTGCCATTTCTACTTACACAGTATGTCTCCCGCTCCTCTCTACTCACACTGACAGTCTCAGGTTCTGATTACCTCTCAATTAGATCATTACTAAAAAAGAAAAAAAAATCCTCTTAACTGGTGCCCTGGCCTTAAATAAATCTCTCAATATCAATTCATTCTCTTGAAATGATTATCCCTAAGAACAGATCTTACTTTCATTTTTCTAAACAATAAACTTTGGTTGTCATTCAGTCTTCTGGTCTCATCTGACTCTGCATGATGCCATTTGGAGGTTTTTGCTTTGTTTTGTTTTTTGGCAAGGATACTGGACAGATTTGGGATTTCCCTCTCCTGTTCATTTTACAGATGATGAACTGAAGCAAGCAGGCTTAAGTGATTTGCCCAGGGTCACAGAGCTAATGAGTGTCTGAGGTCAGAACTGAACTCATGAAGATGAGGCTTCCTGATTCTTAGCCTGGCTCCTTATCCACTGCACAACCAAGTTGCCAAATAATAAACTTGAATGGCTTCCTAATTGCCTTTAAAAACAACTCTTCCTTTTAGTTCTTAATGTCTTTCACTACGTGGCCCAACATCCCATCCTTATTATACATTACTCTCCCTATCATTCACTCTATAATACAGACGAGTCATGCTTCTTCCAGTTCCCCACGGGTAAAGCAATTGGTTTCCTGACTCCTGAACATTGGTATAATGGTTTACAAGATCATAGTATAACATCCCTTCTAGCAGACATATTTCTGTATTAACATTATGCCTTAACACAGGTTCATCTTCTATGCCTGGAATACTCTTCCTCCTTATTCTCCACCTCATAGAACCCTCACTTTTCTTTTTAAAATTATTTTTAATCTAATATTTCATTTATTTTATCAGAGAAACTAGCTATAAACATTTTTTCACAATAACCACTAATTATGTACTTCCTTATATTCCATTTCTCCCGTTTATACTACTCACATTCCTCTCTCTCTCTCTCTCCTCTCTCTCTCTCTCTCCTCTCTCTCTTTCCTCTCTCCCTCCCTCTCTCTCTCTCTCTTTCTCTCTCTCATTCTCTCTTTCTCCTCCCTCTCTCTTTCTCTCTCCTTCTCCATCTCCCTCTCCTTTCACTCTGTCCATTCTTAAAAGTGGTTTGCTTCTGACTTTTATATCCCCAAATTTCCCCTTCCTGCCATTAGTACCCCCCTTGCTTCTCTTATTCCCTTCCCCTCCTACTTTTCTGTAAAGTAAGATAGAATTCTAGACACAACTGCTTGTATCTGTTATTGTATTCCTCTCTCTCACTTCTTAACTTTTTTTGTTAATCATCACATCATATTGAACTCACACCAGTACCCTCTGTCTTTCTATACTCTTCCTAACTGCCCAAGTAATGAGAAAATTTTTATAAGTTCCAAGTATCATTCTCCCACATAGAAATGTAAACACTTTAGCCTTACTGAATCCCTTATTTCTCTTTCCTATTTATATTTTTAAGCTTCTCATGAGTCTTGTGTCTGAAAGTCAAATTTTCTATTCCACTCTAGTCTTTTCTTCAAGAATGCTGGAAAGTCATCTATTTCATTGATTTTCATTTTTCCCTTGAATGATTACATTCAGTTTTGCTGTCTAGATGATTCTTGGTTGTAACTCCAGCTATTTTGCCTTCTAGAATATCCTACTTCAAGAGCTGTGATCATTTAATGTAAAAAATGATAAATTTTGTGTTAACTAGACTGTGGCTCCATGATATTTGAATTGTTTCTCTTTAGCCGCTTGTAATATTTTCTCCTTAATTCAAGAGTACTGGAAATTGGCCAAAATATTCCTGGGGTGTTCATTTTGGGATCTTTTTCAGGAGGTGTTTGGTGGATTCTTTCAATGTTTATTTTACCCTATAGTTCTAGAATTTCTGGGCAGTTTTCCTTGATAATTTCTTTACAGATGATATAAAAGCTCTTTTTTTGATAATGACTTTCACAGAGTTCAATAATTCTGAAATTCAATTGCTTTTTTAAAAAAATGTTTATTTATTTTTAGTTTTAAATATTCATTTCCAAAAACATTTTGAATTCCAAGTTTTCTTCTCATCTCTCCCCTCCCCCCACCCCATAACATCTTGCATTCTGATTACTCCTTCCCTCAATATACCCTCTTTTCTATCACATCCCTCCTTTCCTTTATCCCCATCTTCTCTCTTATCTTGTAGGGCAAAAGAGATTTCTATACCCCATTACGTGTATTTCTTATTTCCCAGTTGTATGCAAAAACAGTTCCCAACATTTGTTCCTAATACTTTGAGTTTCAACTTCTTTCCCTCCCTCCCTCCCCAGGAGGCAAGCAATTCAATACAGGCTGTATATGTATAGTTTTGCAAAAGACTTCTGTAATAGTCATGTTGTCTAAAACTAACTATATTTCCCTGCATTCCATCCTGCCTCCCATTTATTCTATTCTCTCTTTTGACCTTGTCCTTCCCCAGAAGTGTTTACTTCTAATTACTCCCTCCTCCCATTTGCCCTCCTTTCTATCATCATCCTGACACCACTTGTCCCCTTCTCCCCTACTTTCCTGTAGGGTAAGATAGATTTTCATACCAAATTGAGTGACCATGTTATTCCCTTCTCAGTTCAAATGTGAAGAGAGTAAGCTTCACTTTTTCCCTCTCACCTCCTCTCTTTTCTCTTCTATTGAAAAACTTTTTCTTGCCTCTTTTATGAGTGATAATTTTCCCCATTCCATTTCTCCCTTTCTCCTTGCAATATATTTCTCTCTTACCCCTTAAATTTATTTTTTTAAGTATCATCCCTTCTTATTCAATCACCCTGTGATCTCTGTCTATGTGTGTGAGTATGTGTGTGTCTATGTGTATAATCCCTTCAACTGCTCAAATACTGAGACAAGTCTCAAGAGTTACAAATATCTTTTCATGTAGGAATGTAAACAGTTCAACTTTAGAAAATCCTTTATGATTTCTCTTTCCTGTTTACCTTTTCATGTTTCTTTTGATTCTTGTTTTTGTAAGTCGAGTTCTGGTATTTTCGTCAAGAATGCTTGAAAGTCCTCTGTATCACTGAATGATCATTTTTACCCCTGAAGTATTATACTCAGTTTTGCTGGGTAGGTGATTCTTGGTTTTAATCCTAGTTCCTTTGACTTCTGGAATATCCTATCCCAAGCCTTTTGATACCTTACTGTAGAAACTACCAGATCCTGTGTTATCTTGATTGTATTTCCACAATATTTGAATTGTTTCTTTCTAGCTGCTTGCAATATTTTCTCCTTGGCCTGGGAATTCTGGAATTTGGCTACAATATTCCTAGGAGTTTCTCTTTTTGGATCTCTTTCAGGAGGTGTTTGGTGGATTCTCTCAATATTCATTTTGCCCTCTGGCTCTAGAATATCAGAACAGTTTTCCTTGACAATTTCATGAAAGATGATGTCTAGGCTCTTTTTTGATCGTGACTTTCAGGTAGTCCCATAAATTTTAAATTATCTCTCCTGGATGTATCTTCCAGGTCAGTTGTTTGTCCAATGAGATATTTCACATTATCTTTTATTTTTTATTCTTTGGTTTTGTTTTGCAATTTCTTGGTTTCTCATAGCATCATTAACTTCCTTCTGCTCCATTCTAATTTTTTAGTGACCTTTTGAACCTCCTTTTCCATTTAATGAATTCTGCCTTTTAAAGCATTCTTCTCCTCATTGCATTTTTGGATTTCTTTTCATGATTGAGTTGGTCTAGTTTTAAAGGTGTTATTTCCTTCAATATTTTTTTGAGTTTTTGTCATCAAACTGTTGACTCAGTTTTCGTGATTTGCTTGCATTGTTCTCATTTCTCACCTCAATTTTTCCTCCACTTCTCTTGCTTGATTTTCACAATCCTTTTTGAGCTCTTCCGTGACCTGAGACCATTGCATATATATATTTGAGGTTCTGGATGCAGAAGCCTTGACTTCCTCTGATGTTATACTTTGTTCTTCTTCATCAAAAAGGGTGGAAGAAAATACCTGTTCACCAAGAGAGTAATTTTCTATATTCTTATTTCTTCTCCCTTTTGGGGGCATTTACCCAGCCAGCTACTTGACTTTTGAGTCCTTTGTGAACAGAGAGTGTATACTCTGGGGATCTGTAACTACTCAGATCCTCCAAAGTGGCACAATCAAGGGAGAGGGGTTACTCCACTCCTGGCCTGCACACTGGTCTGGGAGGAAACAAAAACTTTTCTACCCAGAATCTGCATTTAGAATTCCCTCACTACAGCTGCCTCCAGCTGGACCACATCAGAGGTCCTCCTCACCTCAGGGGCTTTAGTTAGAAGTCTCCCAGGGTTATGCCTCAGGACTGAGATTCAGATCAGCTACTCAATTCCTCCAGGGGCTCTAGGTGCAGGATTCCAAAAATGGAAGCTGCCACTGCAGTGGCTGCTACAGGTTGTCCAGATTGCACCATCTGGGTGAAGGAGCCCTCCCACTGCCCTTTTAAACTGTCTGTGTCATTTGTGGGTTGAGCAATCTGGGAAATGCTGCCACTGGTGACTCCATAAAACCTGTTCTGGGTCAAGTAGTATCCCTGCTGTGCTGTGTTCCTCCTGCCACACTGGGTTGCACTCCTCCCACTGGGTTGGGCTGTGTGCTTTCTCAATTGCTTTTCCAATGAAATATTTCACATTTTTTTTTCAGTCTTGTGATTTTGTTTTATTGTTTCTTTATATCTCACCTGGTCATTAACTTCCACTTGCCTCTTATTTAAAAGGCAAACAATTTTGTGCCAATTGTGCCTTTATAGTCATGCAAAATATTTCCCTATTAGCAATATTGCAAAAGAAAATACAGACCAAAAAACGCAAATGCCAATGAAAGTTTTTTTAAGAGGTGTATACTTCAATTTGCTTTTGTATTACAGTAGTTCTTTTACTGAAGTTGGATAGCATTTTTCATTGTCAGTCTTTTGTAATTGTCTTAGATCATTATATTGCAGAAAACAGCTAAGTCATTCACAAGTCATCATGCAATATTGCTATCATGTACAATATGTTCTCCTGTTTTTTCTTCACTTTGTATAAATTCATATAAATCTTTCCAAGTTTTTTTTTTTCTGAAAGCCTCCTTCTCTTCTTTTCTTGAAATAAAATAGTATTGCATTATTATTACACAAGAAAACTTGTTGAAATGTTCCCCAATTGAAGGGCATTCACCCAGTTTCCAGTTGTTA
Organism: Bettongia penicillata ogilbyi; assembly: GCA_023548195.1. NCBI lineage: Eukaryota > Metazoa > Chordata > Mammalia > Diprotodontia > Potoroidae > Bettongia > Bettongia penicillata. The sequence continues at coordinate 263,978 of JAJHZJ010000401.1, forward strand.
GCTAACAAAAAAGAACTGGTATAGATAATTTTGTACATATAGGTCCTTTTCTTTTCTTTTTCTTTTATGTCTCTGAGATACAGACCTAATATTGGTATTGTTGGATCAAAAGGTATGCATAGTTGTATATCCCCCTGAACATATTTCCCCTTAATAGTATCTTATTTTTTCAAATTAAATTTAAAGACATTTTTCTGCATTATTTTTTGTAAAATTTTTAGTTCCAAAGTTTTCTGCTTCCCTTTGCATTCCTCAAAACAGCAAGCAACCTTTTATTGGTTATATATAGAGTCATGCAAAACCTTTTCACATTAGTCATGATATGAAAGAAGAATCGAAATAAAAGGGAAAAACCATGAGGGAAAAAAAAGTGAAAATAATATGATTCACACTACAGTTGGATGCCATAGTTCTTTCTCTGGATATGGTTAGCAATTTCCTTTACTAGGCTTTTGGAATTTTCTTGGATCGTAGTATTGCTGAGAAGAGCTAAGTCCATCATAATTGATCATCACACAATGTTGCTGTTACTCTATGCCATGGTCTTCTGGTTCTTCTCACTTGACTCAGGATCAGTGATCATACAGGATCAGGTCATACAAGTCTTTCCGAGTTTTTTTTTTTTTTTTTCTGAAATCCAAATGTTTATAATTTCTTATAGAATAATAGTATTCACCTCCTTAATTTCTTTCTTGTTGCTTTTGTGGTTAAATTTATCTACTTCTTAGACAGGGAGGATGAAGTCCCCCACCAGTAGAGTTTTCCTGTCTCTTTCTGTAACTCACTTTACCCGTCTAAGAATATCGATACTACCTCCCTTAGTGAATATATGTTTAGTTTTGATATTACTTCATTGTCTACCTTAACTTTTAGCATCATGTAGTTTCTTTCCTTATCTGTTTTTATTAGATCTATTTTTCTTTTCTTTTGATTAGTATTGCTACCTATACTTTTTTTTTTTTGCTTCAGCTGAAGCATAATATATTCTGCTCCAGTCTTTTACCTTTACCTGTGTGTATCTCTCTGCTTCAGATGTGTTTCTTGTAAATAAACATTTTCTAGCATTCTGGTTTTTAATCCACTCTGCTTTCTACTTCTGTTTTATGGGAGAGTCCATCCCATTTGCATTAAAAGTTATGATTGTGTATTTCCTCTCCAACCTATTGTTTACCCTATTTATGCTTTTCTCTCACCTCTCACTCCATTCTCACCACTGCTTTGGCTTCTGACCACCATCTTCCTCAATCTGCCCTCCCTTCTTTTTGTCCCTCCCATTTCCATTTTCTTTCCCTTTTCCCCTCCTACTTCCCTATAGGGTAAGATGAATTTCCATACCCAACTGAGTGTGTGTGAGCCCCCATTTGAGCTGAGTCTGATGAGAGTAAGGTTCAAACAATGATCACTCTCTTACTTCTTTCCCTCTTCTCTAAAAAGTCTTTTGCACCTCTTCACATAATGTGATTTACCCTACCCTATCTCCCTCTTTACTCTTCTCATAATAAAATCCCTTTTTATTCACCCTTTAATTTTTTAAATCATCACATCAAAATCAACCACAATGTTTGTCTATGTCTACTCCTTCTAAATGCCCTAATAAAGGTAAAGTTCTCAAGAGTTATAAGTATCATCTTCCCATGTAGAGATCTAAACAATTTCATCTTACTGAGAAAATTATTTCTCTCCTGTTTACCTCTTTATGTTTATTTTGAGTCTTGGATTTGAAGATCAAATTTTCTCTTCATCTCTGGTCTTTTCATCAGGAAAGTGTGAAAGTTCCTTATGTAATTGAATGCCCATCTTTTCTCCTGAAAGTTTGTGTTCAGTTTTGTTGGGTAATTGATTCCAATATCTCCCTTCTAGAATATCACATTTGAATCCCTCTGATACTTTAATGTAGAAACTGCTAAACTCTGGGAAATCATGGTTGTGTCTCTTTGATATTGATTTTTTTCTTTGTGGATGCTTAACAGTATTTTCTCCTTGAGCTGATAATTCTGATATTTGACGGTAACATTCTTTGGTGCATTCATTCAGGGATTTCTTTTAGGAGGTGATCATTGTATTCTTTCAATGACTATTTTAACCTCTGGTTTGAGTTTCTCATGCCATTTTTCCTTGATAATTTCTTCAAAGATGCTATCCAGGATCTTTTTTTCCTGATAATGGTCTTCTGATAGTCCAATAATTCTCAAATTACCTCCTCTGACTCTGTTTACCCAGTCATATAGTTTTCCAATAAATTATTTTTAATTTTTTTCAATTGCATTCATTCCTGATTTTGTTTGACTGATTCTTGATGTCTCATAATCATTAGCTTTCACTTGCCCAATTCTAATTTAAAAGAATTATTTTCTTCAGTTAACTTTTGTACCTCCTTTTCCATTTGACCAATTCTACTTTTAAAGGAGGTGTTTTCTTCAGTGGATTTTTTTCCCCTTTTGACCAACTCTATTTTTTAGGGAGTTGTTTCTTTAGTCAGTTTTTGTGCTTCCTTTTCTAAGCTGTTTTTTTTCCACAATTTTCCTGCATACCTCTCTTTTCCCAGTTTTTCTTCATATTTTATTTTAAAATCCTTTCCAAGCTCTTCTAAGAAGACTTTTTCAACTTGAAACCACTTTGTATTCAAAGTTTTACATATAGGCCTCCCTGTTACCATTATAGCTTTCTGTGGTCAAAGCTCTTGTTTCTTACTAATTTTTCAGCCTATTTCATGATTTTTAAACTTGAGCTCTGCCTTTGGGTCACAGGAGATAGAGTCCCAACATTCTTTTCTTGGGGGTCACAGGTCTGATCATTGGTTTTCTATTCCATGACCTCAGATACTTCAGGTTGCTTACTGCTTCAGTTCTGGACTGCTGTGCCAGGATAAAATGGCCTTGGTTGTTCTTTCCAAATGAGACAGACCTTCTCCAAAGTCCTTCTAAGTCATCTTAAGCTGGAATTTTTTTTTACTCTAACGTTTTGTGGGTTCTGTCATTCCAGAATCTGCTTAGAGGCTTGATTTAAGTTTGTTTCTGAAGGAAACTCCTAGTGTTCAAGGAGTTTCCTGGTTTCTCTTTGCCATCTTCTTTCTCCCCTAACTTTGAGCATATTTCAAGTTTTGATTTCTTTATATATTTGAGAAATAAGGCCTTGATCAGGGAAGTGTCATGATTCCCCCTATCCCCTGTTTCCTGATTTTCTTCTAATCTTGACTGCATTACTTTTGTTTGTGCAAAACCTTTTTTTTTTTAATTTGACGTAATCAAAATTATCTACTTAGGTGGATACAATGAATAACTTGCCAGGTCTGGAGTCAGGAAGATCCGAGTTCACATTTCTCCTCAGACAATTATAAGCTTTGCAACTCTAGATAAATCACTTAGCCATGTTTGCCTCAGTCACTTATCTGAAAAATGAGCTGTTGAAGAAAATGGCAAAGCACTCCAGTAGCTTTACCAAGAAAATCCCAAATGGGTTCATGAAGAATTGGACGCAACTGACAGAAGTGAATAACAACAAATCAAAATTTTCCATTTCCATTTTCCTATAATGGTCTCTGTTTCTTGTACAGTGATTCAAAACCATAACATTCAAAAATTAATGTCTGACAGGTAGAATACTCCATGATGCCTAAAGAGCTGATGATTTCACATTTTATGTTGAAATAAAATACCCATTTTGGCCTTATTTTTGTATGCATTGTGAAATGTTGGCTTATATATTTCTGCCAAATTTTCTGTCAAAATTCCTGTTTTTCCAGCAATTTTCATCAATTTTTTTTCTGTGTCCCCAGATCCTGGATTTTTAGATTTGGAAAACACTAGAAATCTATGGTCATTTACTATTATTTTTTGTGTACTTATTCTATTCAACTGATCCACCATTCTATTTCTTAACCAATCCAGATTGTTTTGGTGATTAACACTTCTTAAAACAATTTGAGATCTGGTACTACTAAGCCACCACTTCCACATTTTCTTTTTCATTGATTTTCTTGGTACTCTTGACCATTTCTTTTACCAGATAAATTTTGGTATTATTGTTTTGTAGCTCAACAAAATATTTTATGGTAATTTGATTGACATGGTACTGAATAAATAAATTAATTTAGGTAGAATTTTCATTTGTAATACATTGACTTTCCCTACCCAACAACAATTGTTATTTCTCCAGTTGTTTAAATATGACTTTATAAAGTGTTTTGTAATTGCATTCATATAAGTTGTTGGTTTGTATTGGCCGTTAGAGTCTCAAATATTTTATATTATCTGCAGTTATTGTAAGAGGATTTTTTTTAGTTCTTGATGCTGAGCTTTGTTTGTAATATATAGAAATGCTGATGATTTCTGTATGATTATTTTATGACTGTAACTTTTCTGAATTTGTTAATTATTTTAGCAACCTTTTCGTTTGTTTATTCTCTAGGATTCTTGATATGCATCACTATATTGTCTGAAAAGAGTGAAAAATTGTTTCCTCATTGTGTATTCTAATTCCTTCAAATTTTTTTCTTGTCTTATTGTTATAGCTAGCATATTTAGAAGTATATTGAGTATTAGTGGTGATAGTGGTAAAGCATCTTTGCTTCACTTCTGATCTTATTAGAAAGATTTCTAGCTTATTTCCATTACAGATAATGCTTCCTGATAGTTTATGTGTGTATGTATGTGTGGGTTAAATACACATTATATATATATATATATATATATATATATATATATATATATATATATATATATATATATATATATGTATGTATAGAGAGAGAGAATTCATTTTAATGAAAGCTCCTTTTATTTCTATGCTTTCTAGAGTTTTTAATAGGAATAGATGTTTTTATCAAAAATATTTTTCTGCATATATTTTAAAATGTGGTTTTTTATTGATTTTTTTATTGATATGATCAATTATGATGACAATTTTCTTAATATTGAACCAACCCTCTATTCCTGGTATATATCCTGCCTAGTCATAGTATATAATCTTTGTGGTATATTGCTATAAGTTCTTTGTAAATATTTTATTCAAAATGTTTACATTAGTATTCTTTTGGAAAATTTCTATAGTTGTTTCTCTCTCTCTCTCTTTCTCTCTCTCTCTCTCTCTCTCTCTCTCTCTCTCTCTCATTGTCTCTCTGGTTTAGGTAACAGCGATATGCTTATCTCATAAAAGGCACTTGGTAGTACTCTTTCTTTGTCTAGTTTTCCAAATAGTTTATATGGTATTGGAATTAATTGTTTTAATTCATTTTCCCCTTGAACATAAGGACTTTTCATTTTACTCTAGTATAGGGATACGATGATAACTTTTAAAGGTATGGAGGTGAGGGGGCTGTAATTAGAGTCTATTGGAATAGCCCTGAGAAGAAATAGTGTCCAAATAAGGGCAAGTGTCATGTGAGTGGAGTGATAAGCTGTGGAAATAGAATCAATGAGACTTAGCAAATGATAATTTATTGGAAATTGAAGGGGAATTATTAAGGATTCTTTTTGTTATTTATATTATATTATCATCATTTTTAAAAAAGGTGTTGACATGCAATCATTCATGGAACAAGTCACTATTCTTGCTATTATTCTTCTAGATTTAGTGTGCTATGAACTCTTGGGCAGGTAGATAAAACAACAATTTTTAAAGGATATAATTGTATATGGTGAAATATATTATATTATACAATGAAAAATATACATTTGATATAAATATAGTAATTAAACTATATAATAATTATAATTGTTTCTGAATACATGCACTGGGATGTTAGCTCGTCTTCGTTGAAAGTATATAGAAAACATGCAGAGGAACAGTCAGGTCATCAGAATTGATAGATACCTCACTCTGTTTCTACATGATTTTGATTCCTTCCACTAGATCTCTTTAAGGTGAAAGTTTTTTTTTTTTTTTTTTTATTTTACATTTACTAAAGATTCAGAATCTGGTGTTATGACATCTATTAAACAACATTATTCTTAAATTTTGAAAAATTTATATCATATCCAGTTGATTATCAGCACAACTTTGCTGTATAGTATTCCAGTTTTGGTGCAGTTAATCTATTGAAATCTCAAAGTTAAAATATATATTGATGACCCAGGAATTTGTTCTCTACTATCTTGTGAAAAATATCAAGGTTTTAATGTATAGTTCTACCTCCTACTAATATCCTATTAGGTATTTGTGTAGAACTTGATATTTTCAAATTGCTGTAATATATTGAAGTCTCCTCCCCACTCTCACCTCCCACCCCCATTTCCTTGCCAGATTTACTTTGCTCAATAAATCCAAGATCCTTAAGAATAATCTGTCTGTAATCCATGGTGACATTTATCTAATCCTAAATTGCCATCATAATCCCCTCCATTTCTACAAAGTCACAAAATTCAGTCATTTACTTGACATATCTTTATTCCTATCTCTCTCATAGGAAAATCTAAACCTGGAAGGGACCTCAAGAGCTTTCTGGTCCGTACTCTGCAATGCAGTGCATGTGGGTATTTGATTCCAAATATGGGAAGATTGTTCCATCTCTTGCTAGCCTACCTTTACTCCACTTAGATTATGGTTTTCTTTTTTGTTATTGTTGCTCATTTGTTAAAGTTATGTGCAACCCTTCATGACCTCATTTGTGGTTTTCCTGGTAAAGACACTTGGATTATTTTCCATTTCCAGCTTATATTCCAAATGAGGAACTGAGGCAAACAGGGTTAAGTTATTTGTCTAGGGTCACAAACCTAGGAAGTGCCTGAGGCCAGATCATACTTCCTGATTCCAAACCTGGTACTGTGTCTACTGGGACTGCCCTAGATTATTGTTAGCTACTCTTATTTCTCTCTGTTGCTTTTTTCCCCTCCATTTTTCTTGTTGCTTTTTTTTTAATCTTTTATTATGTGTGGTGGTTTTTGGTGGTTTTCTGGAGGTCTTGGATTTAGAACAAGGAAAAATCTTAAGGGACATCTAACCCAACACTATTATACTACAGATGAGAAGACTTGAGTTCCAAAGAGGCTAAGAAACTTACCAAACATAAAAAAAGTAGAAAAGAATAGAAAAAATTAGAACCTTGACTCTATCATTCCAAATCTTCTCTATCAAATCTTCACAATCTTTTATAGATAAAACCAGGGTACCCCTTTATTTTTATACTTTGAATAAAGCAGCATTAGCAAGTTAGCAATAATCTCTTGGGTTCATACTATTCTTGATTATGACTGATTATGGATGAATAAAGGCTAGTAAATCTTCATCCAAGCTTGCATATGCCTTTGGTCATTTATATTGTCTATTTGAGTCTTTTGTACCTGAAGACATGATGTATTTTGGGCCCTGCAAGTCTTGATTCTGAACTCTCAAAGACTCAATTTATTTTAATTAATTCCCTTTATGATCTGGTAAAAATTAAAAACTGCCTATTGTCCATATACAACCATTCATCTCAGAAACAAAGGAGAAATTGCTAGTATTGCAGAGAACTCTCAAAACTTCATTTAAAAACAAAGATTATTGTAAATGTTTTCTCCAGTGTTGATACTTATAAATTAATGACAGTATGAATACATAAGACTAGGCAATCAATATGAAAGGGATCTTGTTTACTTTGGAAACATGATTTGTGGTAATTAGCACTTGACATATTTGTCATTTTAATTTATAGTGCTTTTAATTGTTTCGAGTTTTTAACTTTACTCACAAAGTATTCACATCTTTATTCTGAAGTCTTATCCTTATCCTTTATCTTATGCAAAATATGCCATAGACTTATAAAATAGTTTAGAGTTTTCAAAGAAATTTTCTATGTAAAATTTCATAAAATGGGTAAAATAAATATATGTCATTAGTTGGACAGATATTATTTCTATTTTAAATTGGAGAAAGAAAATGTCATAGGTTGCAATTTTCCATGATCATACAACTGGTAAGTGAGTCATGATAGCAATTAGGGCTTCCTATTCTAAAACTTTTTGGTATTTTAGAAATAGTTCATAAATAGTTAAAATAGTTATTATGCACAGATATGCACAGTAAAAATTAACATATCAGTCAACTTATATATTATTCATGAAATGTCTATTGTCTAAAGCAAGGGATAGGTAAAGAAAGTCAGTAGAGAAATGCAGATTATTTTTAAAAATTGCTTTAATATTTCAAAGATCTGCAATTTCATGTATGGGAATCCTCCCTTTAATTCAAATTACAACCTTTCCTTGCATTTGTAGATAGTCTGTATGAGTTGTGACATGAAGTATTTATCATTTGTTGTCCAATTTTCTAGAAATGACTCTCTTTGAAATAAGTAAGGGAGGTTATTGTACCACCCACACAGTCTATGGGCCCATACTTTTAACTTTTGTAACTTTTCAGAACTCAAGTTTCATTGATTTAGCCTTCTAAAATTTACGACCTTGGGATGGAGTTTAGAGAATGTAATGAGAAAAGACTGTATTTTAAGCAAAATTCCAGCATTTCTGTTCCTGAGGTTTGAAGTGTTCTTTTATTCCCATGAAAATCTCTCAGCACCAGCTCTTTGATATTTTTTTCTGTGGAGGCAAACCAAACAATAGAATAAGCATAAAGTAAATATTAAAGTGATTTAAAAACAATTAAAATAGAGCCACAATTTTGTGTATGAAATAAAGCCATATCCTACAACTTTCATAACTATTCCTGAGGTTTAAAGAATTGTTCTCAATGGAATTTTTATCCAAATATCCTGTAAGATTTTGGTTTTCTTTTGTTTTATAACTGCTTATTCTACACCCTGAAAAGCAGTGTCATTTAAATTAGTTTAACAAACAGCAACCTGTGATATAATATATACCAGCAGAGCTATAAGAATTAAAGTGGTTGTTAGCAAGTTGATTTAATAACTCATCAATCAGATTTTGATTTTATATAAAATTATATTTTATTGGAAATCTGGGCTTACCTGCTTGTTAAATAACTAATTAAAGACAAAATCATGGTCTTCTCATAGCTGGAAGGAGGTTTGCTGACTTTTTTTTTAAAGAACAAGATAAGAGAAAGAAAAGTTCACTTTTTATATTATCTGAAGTGAACCATAAAAATTATATTTTTGAGGCAATAATTTGGCATATGTCTACACTTAATTGAGTTGAATAACCATATACCCCAAGTAACTGAGTGCCAAATACCACATATTTCCTCCACTAACTTTTTCTGTTCCTTCACATGGCTGGGTAGAATCAGTACTTATCGCTTGTGCTTGTGTGTGTACGTATGTATGTATGTGCATGTGCATGTGTGTGGTTTCCTTGGGGATAAGAACTCTGAAATACATCTCTAAGTATTAAAGTTCTTTGTGGTTAACTCAGAGATTCTTTTTTTTTCTGCATATGTTAAGGAAGGGGAGGTTCTGTCTTCTCCTGCATACTTATATGTGAACTTTATATCTTTCACATATCACCTTTCTTTTGAGGTTTGGCTGTTGGGGATAATTACAGAAATTAATTATTCTGCCATCTTGCTGATGACATAATACTTCAGTTTGTGAGAAAACTCTAATTTTTTAATTATATTTTTCTGTCAAGGTGAAATTTGACTCATCAATATCTTATCAGAGTTTGTGGAAATGATGGAAACTGAAGAAATTCCTTAGATTTAATAGAATAGTATAAACATAAAGTGCTTAAATACATATCAATTTGAAAAAAATACATTTTAAATTCTGGTATATTGTGATCAGTATTTTGATACTGAAATTTTCTCTAGTGCTTTAAAAATGAAATCTATGTTCTGAGCAATGAATCTATATAGAAACTCAAGTAATATTTGTCTCTGCTATTATTTTGTTCTCTGTTTATTCTTTCACTTTCTTATGAAAAGATGCAGATTCGAGCAGTTAAGAATTTATTTAGACTATCTTAGCTGAACTCAATAATAAGAAAACAGTCTCCAATCAAGAGGAAGGCTCTCCCATCTACTCTTATTTTAATCAAATTTTATATTAGCTACATCCAATAAATTTAATTCTGTGCTCAGTCCTTCAAATTATTTAACAGATTTCAAGTTATACTTTTCCTAAATAAATTATTATTTATTACAAATGAGTACCATATCATGAAAATGGAACTTTTAGGATAATTAGGATGCATTTATAATAAAAAACAAATAAATTTAGGATGAAATATTTGCAAGTCAATCACTTATTACTCAAGAGATCATGCATTATTTTTTTTACTTCAGGGAATTTGGCTAAACTTTTTGCCCCTGTTTTGTTCCTTGTTATAAAAGATGGTTTGAGAGAGAGAGAGAGAGAGAGAGAGAGAGAGAGAGAGAGAGAGAGAGGATACATTGGAAAACATAGGTGATATATAAGCAGAAGATAATGCAAATTAAAAAGAAAAAAGAAATAAAGGGATATATGTGTACATATATACATATATGTGTACATTTATACATTTATGTGTGTATTTATATATGCATATCTAATGTGTGTGTGTTTGTGTGTGTGTGTGTGTTCTGTGCTATAGATGATCCCCTATTATAGCCTAAGATGTTAGGGAAAATCCAAAATAAGGAGAAATTTGTTTCTCCCTTCAGATATTTTATTGGTAATATCCACACTGCATTTGGAAAGCTTCTGTTCTTAGCAAATCATTCAACATTTAGGATGGCATAGTGATGAAACATTGGACTTAGAAGCTAGATAACCTCTCTTCAAATCTCTCTTCTGTCACTTAGCTAGCTGTATGTGATTCTGGGCAACTCAATTAACCTCAGTGAGTCTCAGTCAATTCTCAAAGACTAAAAAGCAATTTTATGATCTTCTTGGGTGGAAGGAATTCCTACACTAAGAGTTGGTTTGATTAAATCATAGTCTATTATAGAATATGAATAGTGGTTTAGTCATGCACAACTTGAACACAGAAAAACAAAGAAACATAGAAATATACGATGCCATATTAATCTGAAATAGAATCATTTGTTCATAAAAAGAAAACAAAAATTAGCTAATTTACTTGAAAATATAAATAGGTGTCAGGCAGCACTTGAAATATAGTAGAAATCAAAACAACTTCTAAGGAATAGTAGTATGATATGTCATTTCTTAACACTCCAGTGTTTCTCCAGTTTTACTTGTGTTTATATTGTTAATAACTAGTAAACTAGGAAGCTAATAAGTTCCACTCTGTTTTCTGTCATTTACTCTCTTTACATCTTTAGGTAAGTCATTTTAATTGCATGGATCTTAGTTTCATCATCATGTGAGAGGTTTGATGTTAGGGGCCAAGCTCTGGACAGGCCCTCAGGGAGCTGGCTCTGCCCTCAGGGAGGAACTTGGGAGGGGCTCTGGCTGCAGATATAAGGAGCTGTTGGGGAGGGATCAAGAGAGATGTAGAGGGCGCCATCAACAAAGTGAAGTGCACTGACATCCTCGGGTGCGTGTGTAGTCACTGTTCCCTCCATGGAGGAGGGGATAGCCCTGTCGTGCAGCTAGGCCATAAGGTCAACGTCACGGGCCGGAGATGTCCGAAGACCCGGGGAAAGGGTCAGATTCCCCAAGCGAAGTCTGGGGTAAGGGATAACGCCTCATCGGGGTGAAGGGGGGGGGAGTCCCATGCAAGAGTACCGCCTGGAATAGTGTCCAGGCGAAGACCCCAGAGAGATTACCGTCTGGCTTAGTAGCCAGGTGAAGGCTGGGGATTAGCCCCGTGCAGCTGGCGCCCAATGTGGGGCAGAGCTTAGGGTACCGCTTGGAAGGACTACACACAACCTCGCTGTTGAGCAGCAGAGAGCCGCAAAGGGATTATTATGGGTCAGGGAAGTAGCGTTCCACTGATCCAGCCCGAGGATAAGAAAGGGATGAGAGAGAGAGAGAAAGGATACATTGGAAAACATAGGTGATATAAAAGCAGAAGATAATGCAAATTAAAAAGAAATAAAGGGATATATATGTACATATATACATATATGTGTACATTTATAAATTTATATGTGTATATTTATATATGCATATCTAATGTGTGTGTGTGTGTCACCTTTATAAATTATGTAAAAAGGAAGGGACGCATCCTCATAGTAAGACATGCCATAGCTTTGTTGAACACAATTGGGAGATAGTGAGCCAAAAAATGGCCTCTTATGTGGACGCCACCCCTGGGTTGCTCATTGAGACTGATTTTGTCATGTATAGGGTGGAAAACGCAGCCCTTATGGGTGCCCCATGTCCAACTTGCTCAGCCACTGCTTGTGCGATACAAACGGGAGACTCCCTAGTGGAGATTTCTGACAAGGAGTCGAGACCCCCCCCGCCTACCGCCCCCCCTTTTTTATCTTTGGAGTGTTGGTGGTCAGGGAGCTCAGGAGACAATCATGACCAGATAGGACAGAGAGGAAAGAGGGAGTTGGCACAGTCAGAAATTCAACCAGGAAATACATCCAGAGTTCTCCCAGGGCCTGGATTTGTGGCGCAGCAAAAAATTTGCCCCAGGGCCTGCATTTTGGCACAGCAAAAAATTTGCCCAGGATCTGTGGTACAGTGACGAATTCAGCGGCCCGGATGTTCTTCCAGCCCTGGCACTCGGCATAGATCTGTGGTGCAGTAAAAAGTTGCAGGAGTAAGTCTAAAAAAGGAATCTTGTATGGGAGAAAGTCTAGACAGGGAATCTTATACAAGGCTTAGTTACACAGTGATAGAAAGTAAGCGAGAGTTATAATGTGTACAGAGGATTTCTGACAATTTTTTCTCAGTTTTTGGATTCTTTTATTGTCTGTATATGTGTTCTGTCTTTACATGTTCTGTGTGCATGTGTTTGTGAGTTATTACGGTCAGCTCCATGGTAGCTGGACCTTGGAATGTTACCTCTTTTCCTCCCCCTCCTCCCTTCTCTCTGATGGCTGCAGCATCGGGGAGAAGCATGAGAGAAAGAAAGAGAGGAACTACTCATATTATTTAGTTTATATGATTGCAAAATGCAATTTTAGATAAAAAAATGCAAGGACATAATGTCTGCACAGTTTTAAAGGGGCTTTAATCAAAGCCTGTTCGGAGGACAACATGAATATGAAGTTTAGGGAAAGTATAAAAGTTTTGGAAATTATTGGAAAGTTTTTGGTGAATCTCTCTCTCTCTCTCTCTCTCTCTCTCTCTCTCTCTCTCTCTCTCTCTCTCTCTCTCTCTCTCTCTCTCTCTCTCCTTTCTAATCCTGGCCAGATTGTGAAAGTAGAGAGAAAGACAAGAGGAGATCAGAGGCAGGCTGATTAGCATTTTCATTATCTCATGCCTCACCTAAAAGAAAAGTTTTTGTATAATGAGAAATAACCAAAATGTAGTTATTCTGGTCATATTTTAAGTGAAACATGTCACTCTTAATTGGATGTTTTAAACAGATCAGGATTTGTTATATCATTTGGCACTAAGGCAAATTGGAAAAATGCATATTAAAGAGACACCTCAACAGAGATAAAGCTTTTGAAACTCTCCAGCAGAACAGAATAGACTTGGCACCACTGGACAGTTGTCCAGATGTCTCCCCCTTTCAGCTGATGAATTTCAAAAGTCCTCTTGTTCAAAAATGTTCTTAAGGAGTGGACACAGAAGTAAAATTTACTTGAGTAAAGGTTAGAACCATTAATATTTTTGCCCTGCAGTCCTGACTCACCATTCATCTGAGTCTGCAGTGAATTGTATCTCTTATCATTCCAGATTAGATTTAGGGAAGAGAACTATCATTCTGAAGGTTTTCAACTAAAATTTTTATACAAGTTTGGTGACTGTTAGCAGCAGGAAAAATTTTAAAAGTTTTAAATTTTTCTTTTCAAGACAATGTATTGATAAGTTAATATGTAATGCTCTATAGAGCAGAAAAAAAAAAAGAATCTTGCTCTTTTAATCTGAACTTGTACTCATTCCCAGGCCCAATTGCAACTTTCCTGCAAAGAACATCAGTATCTGCAGGAACATCAGGTTCCAGGGTCATAGTTCCTGAGTTCCCTGACCCAAATGCAACTTTTCTGCAGAGAACATCACTATCTGCCGCAACATCAGGTTATTACGTTCCTGAACCTAGTTCCAAGCAAAACAGGGGTGGAACCCTTCCTCCGAGTGCCATCTTGTTCATGCCTTACCGGTCTCCCCTCAGTTTACCTGAGCCATGACCAGTGAATGCCCTCCAAGAGGCTGGGGGTTGGCAATTCCCTTACAATTCCCCTTTGTTGTTTTGACTCAATCTTTCCCTCAGGACGATGATGATCTGCCTACCCGATGTTAGGGAGTCCTGGACACTACGCAAAGCAAAGTTGATACATATTGGCACAAGCAGCAGTGCTAACAATACTATTACAAAACCTATCAGTAAAGGCGAAAACCAGGTCTTTACATGACCCCATGAACTTAAGCTATCGAAGAACTGAGGTATTTTTGAAGCCGTTTGTTCAGGAGCAAAATCAACATCTGCTTCCTCATCTAATTCTTCTGCCAATTCAATTAATCTCTGGATTTCCAGAGTGACATTATCTGGAATTAACCCATTCTATTGAGCTCTAATTTCTTCCCATTGGACTTGTGACCCATTATACAATTTCGTAGTGAAACAAAAGGCATTATATCTATAATCACATTGCAATTTGTGTTGTAACTGTAACATAAACACTTCTCCACCAATGACTTCAGCTACCTTTCGGAGTGTATGAATGGCTTCATAAAATTCATTGTCTATTTTGCTTGTTGCTTAAAGCCTGAAGATACATTTTTCATAAGGGCATACAATTCAGAAGCTTGAATTATTGTGTTGTGTGTATTAGAGATAGATACAGCTAATGCAGTGGATGCTAAAATAGCTTCTAATAATAACATGATTCCTAACACAAGAAACACATCCACGTACTTTAGTAGTTATAAGGGTTAATTGCTTGTCTAAAATATGTAGAACTTATCACGAGGTGTTCCGTACCATCCTTTATCCTTAATTACTGTCATAGCATATCGAGTTCTTGTTAGAATAAACACTCTCCCTACTGTCTTTGGTCTTATACATTCTTGTGCAGAACAATTCTGGCATGTAAAATTGAAAATTCCTGTCATGTTCCGATATGCCTCTGATTTAGATCTGTTGTCTCTATCCCATAGAAATATATGTTTGTTCCCTAGACATACTTTGACCATTAAAGTAACATTGTCAGATTTACTTGGTGATGCTACAGCAGGCATTCCCCACACTGTTTGTCCTCCCATTACTAAGCTACACACGCACCCGAGGATGTCAGTGCACTTCACTTTATTGATGGCGTCCTCTACATCTCTCTTGATCCCTCCCCAACAGCTCCTTATATCTGCAGCCAGAGCCCCTCCCAAGTTCCTCCCTGAGGGCAGAACCAGCTCCCTGAGGGCGGAGCCAGCTCCTGAAGGCCTGTCCAGAGCTTGGCCCCTAACAGTTTGGAGAGCATTCAATAGCTTTTATTAAGGTGCTATTTTTCATTAAGTGATATACTACATATGTTCTTGGGAACAGAAAGGTGAAGGAAGACATGGATCCTTACCTCAGGATGCTCAGTTGGTTTGCTATCTTATAAGGGATGAGACATAGAGAAATAACTATGATTCTAATTAGCATATTACAAATACTTTGTGGATGCCAAACAAAGAACTATGAAGAATTTGCAGATTGAAGGGTTCTTTTGAGATTGGCAGTCTAGATAATGATTCCTGGAAAGATGGTATCAAATAGGGGCTTTAAAGGAAGATAATTCGATTTTTTTCAACAAATTTTAAGGATCTAATGATATGAGGAGGGCCATTTATTTATGTCATGGTGAAAATTGTGTGAAAATTTATGGGTGTGGGAAAGATAAGGGGACAAGATAGTAGCACTTTTTTTTAGCTAGGAATAGAGTACATGAAGACTAGTATAGTGGAATCAAATTGCAAAGGAAGTCCGAAGCCACATCATGGTCTTCATGACCATGAATGGCAGGATAAGAAACATGGATTACTTTCAGTGAGGATACCAATGAGGTTATTGAGAAAGGGAATTTATGTGACTAGAACTGCACCTTATAAAGATTGTTTTAAGGGGAGAAGCCAAGATGGCGGAGTAGAAAGACTCACGTATGCTAGCACCAAACACACGGCCCATAAATTTCCTGTAAAAAGAACTTCCCACAAATTCTGGAGCAGTGCAAGCTGTGCAGCAAAAGTGGAGGAGATTCCCATTCCAGAGAGCCCTGAAAACTGGCACCAAAGGTCCGCCACACACCGGACAGTAGAGCCCAGCCCTGCCCTACTGTGGCTGCCTGCCTTGAGAGGAGCAGATCCGAGCAGGCTTCAGGGACAAAACCTCCGGTGGCCACAAAGGTCCCTCCGCCGACAGGTGCTACAAGTCAGTGACAGACACCTGGGCTGGCCGAGAGGGGAACTGGGGTGTCTCTGTGACTCGGGTCCCCTTGGGAGGCAGAGGCAGTAGCGCTTCCAGGGCAGGCAGGAGCTCTGCTGCATTATTGAAGATTTCCACATAAAGCCCCTGAGGGAACTAAGCCTGGGAGGCAGCCCTAACCCCACCTGAGAACCTGAATTTAATCTTACCCTGAATAGCAGCCCCACCCACTGCTAGAAGCCCTGAGGCTGGGGAGCAGCATTTGAATCTCAGACCCCAAGCACTAGCTGGGAGGATATAGGCAGGGGTGGACAGGAATCTCAGAAGTCAAGTAACTGGCTGGGAAAATGCCCAGAAAAGGGAAGAAAAATAAGACCATGGAAGGCTACTTTCTTGGGGAACAGATGTTTCTACCTTTCTCTGATGAGGAAGTACAATGCTTAACATCAGGGAAAGACGTAGAAGCCAAGGCCTCTGTATCCCAACCATCCAAAAGAGATATCCAATGGGCTCGGGCCATGGAAGAGCTCAAAAGGATTTTGAAAATCAAGTTAGATAGGTGGAGGAAAAACTGGGAAGAGAAATGAGACAGACGCAAGAAAAGCATGAAAAAATGGGTCAATACATTGGTAAAGGAGACCCAAAAAAAGGCTGAAGAAAATAGCCTAACTCAATTGGCAAAAGAGTTCAAAAAGCCAATGAGGAGAAGAATGCTTTCAAAAGCAGAATTAGCCAAATGGAAAAAGAAGTACAAAAGTGCACTGAAGAAAATAATTCTCTCAAAATTAGAATGGGACAGATAGAGGCTAATGACTTCCTGAGAAACCAAGAAATCATAAAACAAAACCAAAAGAATGAAAAAATGGAAGAGCATGTAAAATATCTCATTGGAAAAACAACTGACCTGGAAAAGAGATCCAGGGGAGACAATTTAAAAATTATGGGACTACCTGAAAGCCATGATCAAAAAAAGAGCCTAGACATCATCTTTCATGAAATTATCAAGGAAAACTGCCCTGATATTCTAGAAGCAGAGGGCAAAATAAGTATTCAAAGAATACACCAATCACCACCTGAAAGAGATCCAAAAGGAGAAACTCCTAGGAACATTGTGGTCAAATTCCAGAATTCCCTGGTCAAGGAGAAAATATTGCAAGCAGCTAGAAAGAAACAATTCCAGTATTGTGGAAATACAATCAGGAGAACACAAGATCTAGCAGCTTCTATATTAAGGGATTGAAGGGCATGGAATAGCATATTCCAGAAGTCAAAGGAACTAGGACTAAAACCAAGAATCACCTACCCAGCAAAACTGAGTATAATACTTCAGGGGAAAAACTGGTC
Organism: Bettongia penicillata ogilbyi; assembly: GCA_023548195.1. Classification (NCBI taxonomy): domain Eukaryota; kingdom Metazoa; phylum Chordata; class Mammalia; order Diprotodontia; family Potoroidae; genus Bettongia; species Bettongia penicillata. The sequence goes on from JAJHZJ010000401.1 coordinate 281,629, forward strand.
TTTCAATGAAATAGAGGACTTTCAAGCTTTCTTGATGAAAAGACCAGAGCTGAAAAGAAAATTTGACCTTCAAACATAAGAATGTGAAGAAGCATGAAAAATCAAACAGCAAAGAGGAGTCATAAGGGACTTACCAAAGGTGAACTGTTTACATTCCTACATGGAAAGACAACATTTGTAACTCTTAAAACTTTTCATTATCTGGGTAGTTGGTGGGACCACACACACACACATGCACACACACATGCACACACACGTACACACGTGCGCACACACACACATACACACATGCACACACACAGAGACAGAGAGCACAGAGTGAATTGAATAGAATGGAACTATATCTTAAAAGAAATTAAGGTAAACGGTGAGAGAGAAATGCAGTGGGAGGAGAGAGGGTGAAATGGAATGGGGTAAATTATATCTCATTCAAGAGGCAAGCAGGAGACTTTTTAGTGGAGGGAAAAAGAGGAGAGCTGAGAAAAGTTTACCCTCATCACATTCTCCTAAAGGAAGGAATAAAATACACACTCATTTTGGTATGAAAACCTATCTTACAATACAGGAAAGTTGGGGAGAAGGAGATAAGCAAGGGGGGAGGGGGGTGATGGTAGGGAGGGTAATGGGAGGAGGGAGTAATTTGATGTCAACACTCCTGGGGAGGGACAGGATCGAGAGACAGAATAGAAACAATGGGGGGCAGGATAGGATGGAGGGAAATACAGTTAGTCTTACACAACACAACTATTATCGAAGTCATTTGCAAAACTACACAGATATGGACTATATTGAATTGCCTGCCTTCCCAAAGGGAATGGGTGGGGAGTGAGGGATGGGGAGAATTTGGAACTCAAAGTTTTAGGAACAACTGTCGAGTATTGTTGTTGCTACTAGGAAATAAGAAATACAGTTAATGTGGAATAGAAAATCATCTGGCCCTACAGGACAAAAGAGAAGATGGGGACAAGAGAAGGGAGGGAGGATAGAAGAGAGGACAGATTGGTGATACGTGAAATTAAAATGCTCGGTGTATTGGGGTGTGAGGAAGGGACAAATGAGGAGAAAATTTGGAACCCAAAATTTTGTGAAAATGAATGTAAACAGTTAAATAAATTTATATTAAAAAAAAGAAAGCAAAAAAAAATAGATTGCTTTGGCAGCAGTGTCATGAATAGATTGCAAAACTGAGAGACAGGGTAACCAATTAGAGTGATTATTATTTTTCCTAGTAAGAACTAATGAATTAGGATAGTATTCTTTGAAAGGGAGAGGAGGGATACATTTGATTAGGTAGGAAAGATATAACTTGATGAATTAGTGAATATGTGGGTATAGGGGAGAGAAAAAATGTTCATTCAAAATTCTCATATCTGAATGATGAGAAAAACCAAGTGATTTATAGCATTTTATACATGACTATAGATAGCTTTAATATCTTCATCTGAAATCTGTGTTCATCTACTTTGACCATTTATCAATTGTATTATGACTTATATTCTTATATACTTGACTTGGTCCTCTATATATTTGAAAAAAAAAAGAGGCCTTTATCAGAAATACTGGCTGTAAAAATTGTTTTCCAGCTTTCTGATTTCCTTCTAATCTTGCTTGTATCGGTTTTGTTTGTGAAAAAATATTAAATTGAATATGAGAAAAATTATACATTTTGCATTTCATTCTGTTTTCTATCTTTTCTTGGTAATAAATTTTCCCCTTCTCCATGGACTGGACAGGGAAACTATTCTTACCTCTCTTAATTTGCTTTTTTTTATCACCTTTTATGTCTAAACCATGTACCCATCTCAAATTTATCTTTGTTTTACAGTGTGAGATGTTTGGCTATGCTTAGTTTATGACTTAATATTTTCGACTTTTCCAAGCAGTTTTTCTCAAATAGTGAGTTCTTATTCCAGAAACTCATGTCTTCGAATTTATCAAATAATAGATTAATATAGTTATTTACTGTAGTGTCTTAGGTGTCTAACCTATTCCACTGATCTACCACTCTATTTCTTAGCCAGTACTAAATAGTTTTGATGATAGGTGCTTTATAATATAGTTTTATATCTGGTATGGGTAGACCACCTTCCTTTACATTTTTTTTTCCATTAAATTCACTTGATATTCTTGACTTTTTGTTCTTCCAGAGGAATTTTGTTATTATTTTTTCTAGCTCACCAAAATAACTTTTTTGGTAGTTTGATTGGTATGGCACTGAATAATTTAGGTAGAATTTGTATTTTTATCATATTGGCTCAGCCTACCCATAGACAATTAAGATTTTTTCACTGTTTAGATATGACTTTATGTAAAAGTTGTTTTATTTTTGTGTTCATATAGTTCCTGGGTTTGTCTGTGAAGGTAGAACCCAAAGTATTTTATATTGTTTACAATTATTTTAAAAGGAATACTGGACTTTACTGGTAATATGTAGAAGTTATGATGGTTTATTTTTATCAATACAACCTTCCTGAAATTATTTCAAACAGTTTTTCACGTGATTCTCTAAAGATAGCATCATATGATCTTCAGAGAATGATTGTTTTGTTTCCTCAATGGCTAATCTAATTACTTCAATTTCTTCTTTTCTTATTGCTCTAGCTAATATTTCTTGTATAATATTAAATAAAGCAGTGATAATGGGCATCCTGATTTCACCCCTGATTGTAATGGAAATGCTTCTAGGTTATCCCCATTACATCTAATGTTTGCTGATAGTTTTAGTCTTAGGTAGAGGCTGATTGGTTGGTTGTTGTCCATTTCTGAAGAGGAACAAAATGACATCACCATGATAAAGTGAAGTTTCATTGTATCTGCCGGTGGCTGATCAGGCCAATGCAAGCTCAGAATACTCTACCACAGTTTAGGCACAGTTAGTTCACGTGAATATTTGGGGTGGATACTCCAAGTTTGCACATCCTATGTTTACTTTGTGCTGTCTCAATTCTGCTTTGCTCATAGAGCACAGCATCCTTTCTGATGTGAGTGTGCCATGCTGAGTGGTCCTGTGCCAGTGTCTCCCATCTTGCACAGTCAAATACAAAGTTCTTGAGAGAGGACGTGAGAGTGTCTTTATATCGCTTCTTCTGACCACCATGTGTTAGCCTACCCCTTGAGAGTTCTTCATAAAATAGTCTTTTTGACAAGTGTACATTTTGAATTCAAACAACGTGGCCAGTGCATCAGAGTTGCACTATTTGAAGCACAGTTTGAATACTTGGCAGTTCAACTTGAGAAAGGGCTTCAGTGTCTGGTGCCTCATCTTGCCAGGTGATTCTCAGCATCTTCCTAAGACAGTTCAAGACAAGCAATTCAGTTTCTTGGCATGGTGCTGGCTGACTGTCCATGTTTCACAAGCATATGACAATGAGGTCAGCACAACAGCTCTGTAGACCATCAGTTTGGTAGTCAGTAACACCTCTTCTCTCCCAAACTTTTCTTCAGAGCCTCACAAACACCAAACTAGATTTGGCAATGCATATATCAGCCTCACTGTCAATGTGTACATCCCTGGAAAGTACACTACCATGGTAAGTGAACTTACCCACAGCATTCAAAACTTCTCCATTTGTTGTAATCAATGAGTCCACATATGGATGATGTGATGGTGGCTGATGCAGCACCTGTGTTTTCTTACTGTTAATCATTAGGTCAAAATTAGCACAAGCAGCAGAGAATTGATCCACACTTTGTTGCATCTCAACTTCAGAGGCTTAATTGAGTGCACAACCATCTGCAAAAAGAAAATCATGCACCAACACTCCCTCCACTTTGGTCTTGAGTTGTAGTCTTTTCAAATTGAAGAATTTACCATCAGTATGGTAGTTGACCTTGATGCTGCATTCATCCTCTTTGGAAGCATTTGACAACATGGCTGAAAACATCATGCTAAAAAGCTTGGGAACAAGCACACAGCCCTGTTTCACTCCACTGAAGCCTGGGAAGGCACGAGAGCTTGTCCACTATCCAGAATGCAGGCAAACATGCCATCACGAAATTGACATACAATACTAATGAACTTCTCTGGGCAACCCAATTTTGGTATAATTTTCCATAAGTCTTCACAACTAACAATGTCAAAGACCTTGGTCAGATCTACAAATGTTGTGCACAGACCTTTGTTTTGCTCCTGGCATTTCTCCTGGAGTTGACAGGCAACAATCACCATATTGACTGTTGCTCAGCCCTTTCTGAAGTCACACTGACTCTCAGATAGATGACCATCTTCCAGGTGAAGGATCAACCAATTAAGGAGAACTTCAGCAAGATTTTTTTCAGCAATGAGTAAAAGAGAGACCCCTTACCCCCCGACCCTGTGGTTGTGACAGGACAATGTATTCCCTCTACCTTTATAGATACGGGCAATGGAGGCATCATTGAATTCCTGGGGGATAACTTTCTCTTGTCATATAACCTGGAAAATTTCAGTCAGCTTTTGTATAAACAATAGTCCCTTTACCTGTAAATCTCAGCTGGAAGAGAATCAGCACCAGGTGTTTTGCCACATGAAAGGAGCCATGAAAGGAGCCAAGTAGATTTCAAGTTCAGACAGGGGATGGTTGAGGTCCCCCAGTAGTACAGTTTTCCTCTCTATTTCTTCCTGTAACTCCCTTAATTTATCCTCCAAACACATGGATGCTATACCATTTGGTACATATATGTTGAGTAATGATATTGCTTCATTTCCTATAGTGCCTTTTAGCAGGATATAATTTCCTTCCTTATCATTTTTGATTAGATTTACTTTTATCTTTTACTTTGTCTGAGATTAGGATGGCTACCCATGCTTTTTTTCCTTTACCTAAAGCATAATATTTTCTGCTCCCACCTTTTACCATTGCCCTATATGTATCCCCCTGTTTTAAATGTGTTTCTTGTAAATGACATTGTAAGATTATGGTTTTTAATCAATTGTGCAATCTGCTTCTCTTCTAAGAGAGAGTTCATCCCATTCACATACACATATGTATTATATATTACACATATGTATTATAATTACTGTGTCTTTCCATCCATCCTATTCTCCCTCCCTGTATACTCTTTTATTCTCCATTCACCCTTTCCCTTCTCAAAAGAGTTTTGCTTTGATCATCAACTCCTTCAATCTTCCCTCCTTTCTATGAGCCCTCTCCCTTTTCTTCCCCTTTTCCCTTACCACTTCTTCCCTCTCTTCTTACCACTCCCTTCCTTTTCTTTCCCCTTTCCCCTCCGACTGCCTGCAGGGCAAATTAGATTTCTATATTTTATTGAGTATGTTATTCCCTTCTTGAACCAAATCTGATGATGGTAAAGCTCAAATAATGCTTATCTCCCTCCCTTCTTTTCCTCTACTGTAATATAATTTTGTACCTCTTCTTGTGATATAATTTACCCCTTTCTGCCTCCTCCTTTCCTTTTCTCTTATTACAATCCCTTTTTATTCCTTAATTAGGTTTTTTAATTGCCGTGTAAGTTAATTTATGCTCACACCTTTTGTCCATGTATATCCCTTTTAAATGTTGTAATAAAAATTCAGTTCTCAAGATTTGCAAATATCATCTTCCCATGTTGTGATAGTTTTCCCTTTTTTTTTCTTCTCCTGTTTACATTGTTATACCTCTCTTGAGTCTTGTATTTGAAAATCAAATTTTTCATTGAGCTGTGTTCTTATCATCAGGAAGGTCTGAAAGTCTCTTTTTTTACTGAATGTCCATCTCCTTGCCTGAAATATTATGCTCAGTTTTTCTGGATAGTTGATTCTTGGTTATAATTGAAGCTCCTTTGTCTTATGGAATGCCACATTCCCAGTCCTCCAATCTTTTAATATAGCTCTTCCCTGATCCTTACTATAGTTCTGTGTTATTTGAACTGTACCTTTCTGGCTGCTTGCAGTCTTTTCTCCTTGATCTGATAATTCTGGAATTTGGCTATAACATTCCTTGACATTTTCACTTTGGGATCTCTTTCAGGAGGGGACCATTACATTTTTTTTTTTGTTTATATTTTTATATAGGGAAAAAGTCAAATATATATATTTAACCCAATTTGGTTGCAAGTTCCTTAGCTTTTGCCTTTTCCAGCTTGGCAATACGAGACACTGATTTTAGACCCAGAATGTTGCCACCCTGGTGATGACAGATCTCATCATATCTGTCATTGTAATTGGTTTTGATGGCTTCTACCAGCTTTGCCAGAGCTCCCTAATCTTCAGGGTTAACCTGTGTGAAGGCTATCTATGCTTGTGCAGATCTTTCTGTGAAATAAGCGACCCAGTCTGGCTTTCCCTTTGATAATACAGTAAGGAACCCCCATTTTCCAGCACAAAGCAGTTAGGAAGACCACCAGCTCAATGGGGTCCACATCATGTACAATCACTACCAACTGTGCTTTCTTGTTTTCTACCAGGGTAGTAACAATGTTAATGACTGCTCTAAGGACTGGTGGTCTCTAAGTGGCAACATCTCCCTTGCCTGCAGCCTTTTGTTCAGCCCGAGCCAGCAGTCTTTGCTTCTTATCTTGCTTGGGCTCTGGTCTATAGTTGTGAGCCAGTTTAAGCAGCTGAGTCTGAAGATCCAAAGCTTGGGTGAATTGGTTAATTGCCAGTGGGACTTTCAAACACTTATAAAGGATAGACCTTTGATGCTGTAGTCTGATGTACCAAGGTCATTTGATAAATCCAGTAAGGTCCCTTTTGGGCTGGATGTCCTGACCAATGCTAAAGTACTTGGGTTGCTTCTCAAACAAAGGATTCCCCACTTTCTTGACCTCCTGCTTCTTTACCACAGCAGGGGCTGGAGCCACTTTATTCCCCTTGGCCTTCTTCCCATTTGGCATCTTGGCTGGCTTAATGAGAAAGCCGTTTTTTGTTTTGTTTTGGGGTTGTTATTTATTTTTATCTTCTGGGTCTAAGAGCTTGGGACAGTTTTCTTGATTTCTTGGAAAATGTTACCCAGGCTATTTTGTTTAAATAAATTTATTTATTAAACGTTTTACATTCATTTTCACAAAATTTTGGATTCCAAATTTTCTCCCCATTTCATCCCTCCCCCACCCCAATATATCAAGCATTCCAATTTCCCCTATCACCAATCTGCCCTCTCTTCTATCATCCCTCCCTTCTCTTGTCCCCATCTTCTCTTTTGTCCTGTAGGGCCAGATGACTTTCTATTCCCCATTAACTGTATTTCTTATTTCCTAGGAGCAAGAACAATACTAAACAGTTGTTCCCAAAACTTTGAGTGCCAACTTCTCCCCATCCCTCCCTCCCCACCCATTCCCGCAATGAATTCATGTAAATGAATGTAAAAAGTTAAATAAATAAATTTAATAAAAAAAAAGATTCTGATTTTTAATACATTCTGTTGTCTGCTTCTATTTTATGTGTGAGTTCTTTCCATTCACATGGATTTTTAAAATTGATTAATTAACTTTGACTTTTTAACATTCACTTCCACAAGATTTTGAGTTTCAAATTTTCTCCCCATCACTCCCTTCCACCCACCCCAAGAGATTACGCTTTTCTGATTAACTCCTCCCTCAAGGTGCACTCCCTTCTATCACACCTCTCCCTTCTCTCATCCCCTTCCACTCTGTTTTCTTGTAGGTCAAGATAAGCTTTTGTACCCCATTGTTCATATATCTTATTCCCCAAACATGTTTAAAACTTTTAGCTCCAACTTCTCTTCTTTCCTCCTTCCCCACCAATCCCCACTGAGAAGGTACACCATTTGCTGGAGGTTATACATATGTAGTCATGCAAAATACTTCCATAACAATCATGATATGAAAAACTAACTACATTTCCCTCCATCCTACCCTACTCCCCCATTTATTCTATTCTATCTTTTTACCCTGTTCCTCCTCAAAAGTACTTATTTCTAATTTCTGCTTGCTCTCATTTTCCCTCCCTTCTAACATGGTCACATGGACCTATTAACAAATGGGAAAGATTTTCCCATTTAAATTACCATTACAGGTGGTCCAATAATTCTTAAATTATCTTTTCTGGATCTATTTTCTAGGTCAGGTTTTTTTTCTAATGAGAAATTTCACATTTTCTTCTATTTCATTTTTACTTTTTTGATTTTGTTTTTCCATACCTTGATGTGTCATGGAATCACTAGCTTTCACTTGCTCAGTTCTAATTTTTAAGGAATTATTTTCTACAGTGACCTTTTGTACTTCCTTTTCCATTTGACCAATTCTATTTTTAATCAATGATTTTCTTCAGTGGATGTTTGTATATCTTTTTCGATGCCATTCACTCTTTTTCATGATTTTCTTACAATGCTCTCATTTCTTTTCTCAACTTTTATTTTACTTTTCTAATTTCTTTTTTAAAATTCTTTTTAAGTTTTTCATGAGTTCTTTTTGAACCTGAGACCAAATTATATTTTTCTTTGAGGCCGCACTTGTAGCCATTTTGACACTATTGTCCCCTTCTAAATTTATGCCTTGATCTTCCCTGTCACCATAGTAACTTTAAGTTTTTGTTGTGGTTGTTTTTGCTCTGGTTTTTCATGTATTTAGTGCCTCAATCTTTCATGTAAGAGTTAGGCTTTGTTCCTTCACTGTCCCAAGGTTGTTTTTTTTTTTTGTTGTTGTTGTTTTTGTTGTTGTTCCGAGGCTTAGGGTCTTGCTTCTGGCTTTCATTGGAATTCAGAAACTAGTTGCTTGCTTGCATTTGAGGGTATGCTTCTCTTCTGGCTTATGCTATGGGGTGGAGCTCCCTGTTGACCTTTCCAGGGTTTGGGGTTTTTCTAATAACCTGAATTTTATTTCTGGGTTGCTGTGGAAACTGTTTGTCTGTTGGTAGTCTCTGGGGAGGGACCTATTACTCCCCCAAGTGTGAACCCCTGCTTTAGGGTTGATATGGAAACAGGGCCTCTGGGGAAGGGTCTATGGATATGTTTTAACTGTGGACCAACCCCTAAGGAGAACCTCACAACTATTCAACAAAGGGGTCAAAGCCTGGCTATTGGCTTGTGCTGTGGATGGGGCCGCTCTGGTGGGGCCCTGCTGTGCTGCAGAGACTGCTGGCTTGCCTAGCAGGTTGCTGGTTTTTATGAGGGAGGACTTCACTAATTAATTGTCCCAGGCTTGGAGCCTTGCTGCAGGCCTTCTCCTATGAAAATGGATGCTGCAGCTCTTGAACCTCACTTCACTTTCATCCCAAAGAGACAAACTTTTCCTCCTATGACAGTAAGCTGCTTCTCTGCTTCTCAATAAGTTTTGTGGTAGTTTTCAAGATGTTTGAAGGGGACTCTGGTAGGACTTCAGATGGTTCCTTCCTCACTCTTCCATCTTGGTTCTGGAAATCCCATTTTAATTTAGGTGATAATTGAAATTATGGAAGGAGGGTGATAACCAATGATTTGGGCACACAGAAAATTTATTTGGTGAGTGAAGTCAGTATGAAGCAAATGGCAGTCCACCACAGGTGCCAGAACATGGGGCTGATAAGTAGAAAGTCAGATAATCATAGAGGAACACAGACAACCATCCCTTCCCAGATGTTGACCCTTGGGTAAAAGTCTTGATTTTTTCTAAGAAAAGCAGGTAACAGGTGATCATATAATCAGTACCAAAATGGACATCAGAAAAATTCAGTCCATGCATCCTTGAGTAAGAAATGATTCTATAACACAGTTGATAATACTAATTCAGCAAGTGTTAAAAATTAAATGCTTAATAGATTCAACATAGAAGATCCAAGAGAAATACAAGAACATGTCAAAGACTAATTACAAGGGACTCAATTAGGACAGACTGTTGTTTTATATGAGGAAGTGTAAAACGTATGTCTAAGATTGTTATTAGTAATTGGGTAATTCGAGAGAAAGATTGAGGTAGACCTGAGTATGATAGGAATCTAAAAATTAAAAATATCTAGAAAAGGGTATAAAGGATTATTGTCTTATACAAATGAGGTGCAAAAGGATGAACTGACAAAGAGGAATTAGATGGGGGATGAGAGCTGGTATTTCTGCAACTGTACTTTCATAGGGAATAGATTTTAAGAGGGAATAATACATATATAATTAGAAAGGTAGGAAAGATTTCTAAATTCAGAAAGGAAAAAAGGCTAAGAGGATCAAGGGAGAGGATAAGGGAAGAATTTTTTGGAGAGGAGGATGTGAAAATAGGATAAGAGGATAGGAAGGGATTTAGATTAACAGGAATGGGAGGACAAGATAGGATCCTTGGAGAGGGTAGGTTAAGTAATAGGAGAACAAGTTAGAAGGTAGAAATAAAGTTGAAGAGTCAGGAGGGATAGGAAATAAGAGACACAAACATAAAGTAGACATTAGGAGTAGAATTTATTACAGAAAAATCAGGGTTAATAATTATGATCTCAGTCAAAGTTAAGGCTGATGTAGATTTAATCAAAAGAGAAGAATAGGGAAACTGCAATATGTAAGCCATATTGATCAATATTGTTTCAGACTATTTAAAATAACTAGATAATAGAGAGTTGGAATGCTGTAGAGTGGTATAGGAAATAATGAGTTGGTGGACTTCGTAAAATATGGAAAGATTTGGACTTATGAAAGAGGTTATCCACTATCAGAGAAACAGAGGATGAATAAATTTAATATGGTCTTACTTAAATGTATATGAATTTATATGTCTAATATAAGTATGATTTTAGATACCTAAGCATATATCTGTGTATGTATACATATGCAAATATCTTTGTGCATATATGTATCTTTGTATGTGTATGTATATATATACTGTATATTTGTGTATATATATACACATACATGTGTATATATGTGTATATCTATATCTTATATACATAACCTATCTATCTGTCTGTCTGTATATTTCCATGCTTACTTGGAGCAAAAGATAGACTGCTCTAAATGCAATAAATACTATTTATTAAATTGGGTTTCTTGAAATGGAAATCTATTGTTGCATATTTTGGATCTTCTCTTACATTCTGTTGTGCACATGGCAATGCTTTCTTTTTCCTTTTCTTCATATTTAAGTTTTAATATTTAACTCTGTGATATGTTCCTTTTCCTTTTCTTAGTGTGTATTCAATTTTAGTATTTGTTTAAATTCTAAAAAATAAATAAAAGCTTAAAAAGTGAACAAAATAACTCCTTCAGTAATAGTATGTATATGCCACCTGCCAAGGCAAGTTTTCTCACCTTTGCGGTGTTTTTGTTTTTGTTGTTTTTAGGAAGATTTTGCATATCATGCTAAATCTTCTATCTGGCCTCCATCATTGTTCCTAATTCTATCTTCTTTTTCTCTATCTCTTCCTTTTTGGTCTATCACAAATTCTAAAATATGTGATCACTTGCCCCTGAAGTTCTTAACATATCTACTTCAACAAAAAGTTTTTCCTTGTTAGCTAGAATCAAGCTCAGTGTAACATTCCCTTTATGATCTTCTCCAAATTATGAGAAATGAAGCTATCAACAAGGCAAGTTAAGACCACAATTGCTATTCTGCTTTTGGCAGAGAAGGAATTCTAGCAGATTGTTAGATAATGGTACTTTTAATGACTATTGCTTTATGTCAGAATTGTGACATAATTTTTCCTTTCTTTCTTGTACACTCATGAAAATATCATTTCTATTTTTCCCTTCAGTGATCTCCATGTTTCTCCACTGAAGTTCATGGATTTTTCCATGCAAATATAATATTCTAAGCTACTCAGGCCCCTTCTATATTATCTGTAGAAAGATATATACTTCCAGAGCCATATTCTAGAAATTAGTCCCATCTTACCGTAATTGAGACATATACAATCAAATGCATTAGGATTCCAATGTTTATTTTGCTTATTCTTTGTGCATTTTAATATAGTCTTCTAAGATCTTAGTTTTAGTGTCTTATATATTATGTCTCATGCAGTTTTGTTTGAAAACTTGTGCTTAATAATTGGCAAATGTTTAAAAATTAAGTCAGAAAAGAAAAAAAAATACTCACAATTTATACTTTTAAGTTTAATGTTCATTATGAATATTTCCCTGACACTTTCTTAAGCCTACATTATCAATTAGATAATAAGTTGAGGTATGAGTTATACTATTTGACAATTTCTGAGATATAAATGCTCATACTTAAAATTTAGCTATTGTTTTTTATGAACTGATTTGAGACGGGTCCAGCATACCTCTGTATCCCATGAAGAATAACTAGTTCTACAATTATTAGTCTTCCTGTGCTGTATTTGCTTCTCTCTAAGTTATTCTTTATTAGTAAGAACTATTAATAGGCTTGGTAAGCAGGGATTCATGGTTGCTCTGGAACGGAATAAGGAAAGACATATAGAAAAAATTACTAAATGATGGAGGTTATTCAGATGAATAGGAGTTAAAAACTCAAGCAGATAGAAGAGGAATAAAAAATAAGCAATCAAGCTATAGAGCCAAATATAGGAACAGGAGCATAGGGTGGAGAATGATTTCAGAATGTGGGTAAAAGATTGAAAGATCACAAACTCCCATAGTTAGACAGGACTTCAAAGTCCAAAAATTTAACCATAATTAAACAGACAGTCCTTCTATATCATCCTTAATAAGAGTTCATCCAGTTTCTGCTTGAAGATATCTAGTGAAAGAGAAGTCACTTCTATTGTGCAAGGCTGGCAATCTGCCAATGGTAAAAAATTTCTTTATATCAACCTAGAGCCTCTTTTTTACAGCTTGTGCCCATCATCCTAGTTCTGCCCTTGGGAGAAAAATAGGATATACCAGAGGTCTACTAGTAAATGTTAAAGGACCAGGTTTCGTGTGGGATGAGTGAGGAGATGGAAAATATATATATGACACAATTGTTAGCTTTTGAAGTTGTTAACATTTTCTCAATTGCTTCCTTAGGTCTAGATAATCAACAAAACAGTAAATCAAGCCCTGGCTTGTAACTTTGGCTGATTTCTCAGATGAAAATGCCCACAATGACCATCTAATGGTTAGCCCTCATAAGCCAATTTAATCTGGTTCCAGCAAACCCCTGGATTGTGCCCAATTCCTCCTCAAGATTATAGTCCACTAAACATTTGATGACTGAAATCATGGCCATATTGTCTTTCTTCACTAGGGTAAAGAAATGAAGCTTTTTTTTCAACTGATCTTTGTATAACAAGTTATAAAATACACTCTTATGTATGTCTGTACTAAAAATTGGAAGATACTGGGGAATTTTAAGTCATAATCAGGGCAAGGAATAAATTCAAGAGAAACAACATTGTTGTTGAATGACAGTTAGCTATGGTCAAGGAAGAACATTTCAGAATTGATTGTTCTTGGAGGCTAATTACTGTCACTAATTGTGAGAACTAGAGACAACATGAATTGGTCAAGGACATTGAATATATGGTCTCCAGAAAGCCAGTTATAATGTACATTTGTTGAAGGGGATCAGATATCTAGCCCTCTACCATTAGCACAGAGAACAACATTAGTTTATGTTAATAGGGCAGGTTAGTTGTTAGAAGAAGATAGGGAGTGCAGGGGGAAATTCTGGTGATGGAGAAAGAGAAGTAAGGGTGACAGCAAAAAGGCATTGGAATTGGATACTTAGAAAAAACACTATAAAGGTAGTAGTGAAGATTAATCACCCACTTCAGAATTTTACCTTGACTTAACCTTGCCTAGTCACCAAGTGTCAATGTATGTTCTTTGCTGACACAGTAAATTGTACTGCAGTTTGTTAAGTGAAAATACTTTCAGCGTTGTCCTAACTTTTCAAGAACACAAGTCCACAACATGTATTACGCTTGAGAGGCTATTCTAACACTGCATACTGAGCCAGAAAATCCATTTTCTTCCTATTACTGGATTGAAAAACCTATATACAATTCATTTGAGGAGGGGTATGTGTGCAAGGCTCAAACTAGACACAGTTAAGGATCCAGAAAAGATTCTTAATATTGACTAGCCACCTTGACTTGTCTCCTGGCAATGCTTAACATTTTGTTCTAGCCAGGGAAAGGTCCACAGCCAGGTTGAACTTGTGATATATAGTTTGTTTGGGATTTTGAAAAGTGGGTGAGGTGGGGAGAGAAGCCATTATCAAATATATTTCACATGCTCAGATGAATAAACACTTTTTATCTTGCTATTTACATTTCATCTGCTTGTTATGATATGAGGGCAATCTCCTGCTTTTCAGTTTGCCAACTGAATTCCCTACCTATGCTGATTATGTGATTTCCTAGTCTCCCCACGTATTCAAATACTATAATAGAATAGCAAATGTTGGGAATTTACATAGAAGTCGATCAACATTGTTCATTTTTAGAATAGTAATGCTTCCAACTAAAGATACCAGGAAGCTACAATATACCATTTTTATGTTTGAGAGGCTAAAATATCTAACTCATAAAAGCCAGAAAACACTAAGCCACTTCATTTAAAATTCCACATTAACAGAATTCTGTTACATACATTTTCATTATTGCATTTGTCAATCATTACTGCACAAAATCATTTTATTCATTTTTTTCTAGATTAAAAAGTTTTTAGGCCAGATGGGTGCCCAGAAAGCTGGTTAGATTATTTTAAGGACCCAAGAGACAGCAAAGTACAGTTTATCCAGACTGTGTTGCTAAGAAACCTGAATTCACATGCAGTTGACTACCATTCCCTGGAACATTGGGAAATAGATCTGGAGCAAAATCCTTATTAAACAGGTAGACTAAACAATTCACATGTTTTCATGTTAAGTTAAAGAATGAATCTTGCCACCAGCTATATAGTTAGTCATTACCTATCCACTACATAAATATTAAGATAAATTTATAGTTTAATTTGATTCTATTTCTTTTTTTTTAATTCAGTGCTTTCAGTCTCATTATAAAATTCAATTTTTGTTTGTCTATTTGTATTTCCATGCTTCATGCTTTCTTTCACAGAGTTCATTTGAATATGTGTTAAGAGGAGACTCAGATTTTGAACCATTTAGGTTTGTGAAGAAACACTAATATTTCATTAAGAATTACTTTATTTTTTTAAGAGCAGCTAGTGTGGGAAGCCCTGAAACCCTATCAAAAACGCAAATGCCACTTGAGATCTCATGAAGGCATCTTACCAAGCATAAGAATTCCAAATGCTTTTGGGGACCCTGGGGTAGATCAATTCTGCTACATCTTTATTATTGAAGTTCTGCTAATGGAGCATGTTGTGTCTTTTTACTTTATATTATTACAGATTCTCTAAGTCTCCTCCCTAAGCCTCATTTTCAATGAAATCAGTGCTATGCCCATCTACATTACTTTTTTCCTATCCCAGTGTTGTTAAACTTACTCAAACAGAAATGAATCCCTGTGCGTCCCATATTAATTTAGGAATCCAAGGTGGGGAGAGAACATAAGGTAGCAAAGACAGGGTATAAAGAAAGACTGAGAGAGAAAATAGTGAACAAAAGTAGCATAAAGGGAAATTGACAAATGCTGATTATAACTTTGAATGTGAATGGGATTGTAGCACTTCTCTTTGTGGTGGCAAAGACCTAGAAATTGCAGGAATCCCTGCATCAAGTGGGGAATTACTGAACAAGTTGTGGTGCATGGTTGTAATGGAATACTACTGTGCTATAAGAAATGATGAGACAAATGATCTTAGAAAGGCATGGGAAGATTTGCACAAAATTATAAACAGTGAAGTGGATAGAACCAAGAGAACATTGTACATAGTAACAGCAATATTGTTTTAAGAAAGACTTTGAATAATTAAGTAATTTTGACTATTATAAATACACAAATTAAAAATTAAGGACATATTGAGAAAAATCATCTGTATCCAGAGAAAGAACTGATAAACAAATGTGTAGAATAATTTTACATCTTTACATACATATATATGTACCTGTATGTATGTGCATATGCATGTATATTTATGTATATGTACATATGTGTGTGTGTATTTCTGTTTACTGACAACCATCTCTAGGTTGAAGGGGAGAGGAAAGAAAAAAAAGGGGGAAAAATTTATATGATAACATATGTTTGGAGGGAATGACCAGTTGTTCATGGTATATTTGCAGTTTCATGTGAAACATCTTTTTTTACTGTACTGTGTTACAGAAATGCTTGTTTTGTTCCATAAATTGAAAACAAAATAAATTTAAAAAAGAAAATCACTAATATTATCAGTCTTTTCTTACCTTTTTATTCATTTTGCTGAGCACTTCCAAATTATATTTTATTCTGGCTACAGTCACACTAGTAAGGGCTTAAATACCATGGATTTGACACCTCTATCCTTCCTTTCTGACTTTTTCATTTGGAATCCTCATAGAAATTTCACCAATTTTTTTTTAACATTGGCAACCTTTAACATGATACTACTTCACTTTTGTCACTTCTTTAGGCTGCTCACCCCTGGACTCATGGTACCAAGATTATCAGTGAACCAATTTCTTTTTCCTGTTACTGTTTCCAGAGTATTATTTGATTATTTTTGTTCTATGACCTCTTTCCTTTTAAGGTTCACACATTCTATCTTTAAAACCTTTTTTGCCATCCTTGCTACCATACACTAATCTTCATTATCACAACTTTCTCAATGACATTAGTATGTCTCTCTGGTCTTTCCCCTCCAAACCACCCCCTGCCTGCATCCTCTATGATGTTAATACTCAGGCCAATTGCTGTAGGACCATTAGTCTCTCTCTTTCTCTCTCTCTCTCTCTCTCTCTCTCTCTCTCAACATATATACACACACACATTCATATATACATATATGTATATACATATATATGTATATACATATATATGTATATACATATATATATATGCGTGTGTGTATGTACATAGATAGATAAATAGATATGAAGAGCGAGTGCAACAAAGCTGTCTCCAAGACAGAGCCTTTATTTCACAAATGAAGAAGCTGAGCCCCAAGAATTTAATTGAACTACCCAAGATTTAACAAGCAATAAGCATCACAGGGTAGATTTAAACTGAGACCTATCAATCTATAATCTCTGCTTCATCTAAACACTAACATATATGTTTATTATCATTACATTATCTTGACCTATACAGATGTACATTTTCCTTCCTGTGCCCTTCTTAATCTTTTGTGTTATAAATTTGAACTTTAGGTTTTTTTTTTCTTCTTAACTATTATTAATTAACTGGTATGGCACTTTCTACTAGTTAATATTTTTGATATTGTATAATTCATAAAAGTCATTAGTCTTTATGAATCATAAAGTAATACCTTTTCCTTATTCTCAGATACTGATATAATTTAAGATAATATATATATGCATATTTTATATATATATATATATATAAAATTTAGCACTGCTGGATATATTTCTTCATTTGTTTTTGTATATTTTTAAGGGTTTGACAAGGATTTTAGGAGTATGTGTTTTTGTTGGGGCTTTTTGGGTGGGGAAAGGAGAAGCTGCATACACAGTGATTTCAACTACCTTGGCAAAGCATTTTGTGAAAATATGGGTAGGATAGGAAACTATTGACTAGTGATATTCTAAAACAGGTGTTCAGTGCTATCCTGATGATTTATGAGTAGTACTACAAATAAGGCAGTTTCCTGAGGCACCTTGACACTGCCTGAATATACTAGAACTGTAGGATTTTGCAATGCTTAGTAGGCAGTGACAGTGTTTAAGAATGGCTTAAATTCTCTTAATTCAATTGTGTTTTATTTAATACAACAAACATCAGTTGAATACCACTTGAGTGCCAGGGATTTGAGGAGGTGCTGGTAACATAAAACCAAACGTTTCTGCCCTCAATTTTGCAATCTGTTAGGGAAGAACCACACATATACATGCACACACAGAGACACACACACACACAGAGAGACCAACAGACAGACAGACAGACAGACAGATAGATAGATAGATAGATAGATAGATAGATAGATAGATAGATAGATAGATGATATATAAGAAAATGAAAAGCATATACAAAATAACCGTAAAAATAATTTTGAGGGAAGAACTAACAATTGTGATATCAGGACAGTCTTTCCACAGGAAGTGTTTATTGAGGTGTGCTGGAAAGGAATAAAGATTTTGTTAGGCCCAAATGGGAGTGCCAATTCTTGCAGAATCTGCTTTCTGACCTTGCAAGCAGAGGGGCAGTGTAATTATCTACAGCTTAAACAGAGGCATGGAATATCTACAGTCATGAGCAGATATTGGGAATCTTGGATTTCCTCATTGCCAACTCTGCTGAGTTTGCTGGATAGAGTTCTTGGTCTGTATGAAGATCATAAACTCTTTTTATTTGGTTTGCTTAATTTCTGCCTCATCAATAAACTGATGCAGTCTTACTCCCTAGAGTCTTGTTTTAGGCCTCTTTGAATGGCCAATTTGGTTTACACAAAGTGCATGGTGAAGAGAAGCACTGAGTAACGGGTAAAAGGCAATCCTAAAACATTATTGAAGAAAGAATCTCTCAAATGTCAGTTTTGAGACAGCACAACAACTCTTCAGTAGAAACAGCAATAACCTCACATATCATTGATTATATTTGTTACATTTAAATCTCTGAACAATATTCAGTGTACTGAGGAATTGTGTGCTTTCAATAATCCCACAAGTTTATCAGATAGCTTTATGCTTGTTACCTAAAATTGGGAGGACTTTTGCTGTATGTATTAGAGCCCCATGGACTATTAGGAACAAGCATACACAGCACTTAGCATAGCATTGGATGTACTTAATAAATTTTCATTGATTGACTTTATTTATATACCATATTAATTTCTGCCTTAGAGAGCTGCTTGGGGGTACTGAGAAGTTAAGTTACTTGCCCATGGTCACACAGTCAATCTTCTGACACTCCTCATCCACTACAACAAGCTGTATTTCAGTGCCCCAGCCTGCCAGCTTATAGAATAGCTGCTGATATGTATTGGCAGTGGAAGTTCCCTTCCTGGAAGTTGCCTAGACCAGTGAAATTAAAAATCCTATTAAAAAATCATTTCTGCCCTACTTTATTCCCTCACTGTTCCTAAACTCAATGATCCATTTCTTCTCTTCTTGCCTTCACAAAGGCTGTCTGTCATGCCTACAACAGATTTCATCATCATCCTCCTTTTCTAGTAATCTGTGTCCTCCTTTATGACTCAACTCACAGGATACCTCTTCTAACAAGGCTTCTTTGATCACCCAAAGTAGCACATGTACACACAGGTACACGCACATACATGTGTGCATGTGTGCATGTTTGTGTTGTCTTTGGAAGATCCTTCTAATGACTATAACTTCCCAAGTGCAGGGCTACTTGTTTAATTTTATTTTGTATCTTCATTGACAAATAATTAAGAGGCATTTAAGAAATATTGACTGATTTTATTCTGATTTCCAAGATGAGTACGTTGTATTAGTTGTCACAAAACACTCAAGGGATAAACTTAAATGTAAATGAAATTTTTTGTTTAGTCATATCTGGCTTTTTATGACCCCATTTGTGGTTTTCTTAGCAAAGACACTGGAATAGTCTGCCATTTCCTTCTCGAGCTCATTTTACAGATGAGGAAACTGAGGCAAAGTTAAGTGACTTCCCCAGAGTCACACAACTAGCAGTTGTCTTGCAGCTGAATTTGAACTTAGGTATTCCTGACTCTAGGCCTGGCATTCTATCGACTTTCCCACCTAGTTCCCCAGAAATGAAATTTACCATGACTAAAATTAAATAAAACCTGATTCAAGTAAAATTTCAACATATACCTAGAGAAACACAAAAGTTATAAACAGTAACAGCTTGTAAAAGAAAATCAGATCCTTAACATTTGTACTAAAGTACCTCTGACCTACAGATAGCCTATTTCTTACTATTACCCCAGAATCAGAATGTGCCAATGACTCTCCATTTTATACTAAATATTGTAAAATCTGAACTCCTTAGACTGATTTTTGTGTTCCTACAACTTAGTAGTGCCTCACTACTTTTCAGACCTTATCTTAAACTTATTCCCTGTTTTACTTTATGTTCCAACTAAATTGAACATTGTCCCCTGTCCTCACCCTCCACCCTCTCTGTTTCACTGTATATATGAGAAATTAGGCCCCCTCCCCCATATTTATATATTGAAATCACATCCATCTTCAGAGTCCAATTCAGTTGTCACCTCCTTCATGGAGCTCACTAGGTTGAACTGATTTTGTCCCCTCATTTCCTTATATTTTTCATATGCTTATAGTCTTAGAACATTCCATTCTGTGACATCTATACAACAATAAGTAATACAGAATGCAGTACTTCCCTGAAGTCAGGGGCCACTTCTTATGCTTTTTGTCTTCTTTCCTGAGTACCTAGGGTAGTGTTTTTCTCTGCAGGAAACACTGAATAATTAAATATTAAATTAATGAATTGATAAGAGAAATTCCAAATATAAATAAATTTTAATATTTGTTCCAGATCATTTTATTTGATTAACATCTGAACCTTACCTTTCAACGAGCAAATAAATCTTCATTATGTTCATTAGCAAATATATTTTCCATAAGCACCTTAATTTAAAAAAAAAATGCTTAAAAGCTATATCTTAGGCCTTCCTCTTAAATTATCTGATTTGATACTCAGCGTAAATTTCTGTTATTCTTAAAATGAACATATTGACTATAATTTCATATAAATCAATGTGTGTGTTTATTCTTTGTTGTCAAAGAAGACCATGCCATCAGAGAAATAATGACATGACTTGCACCTGACTTTGTTTTGAGTGAGGGAGGGCTGTGCAGGTCACCAGCCTCACTTCTCCAGAGCCATCTGAATTCAGTGACCATATATTCATCAAGATGACTGAAGATGACCCAGGATGAGGCAATTGGGGCTAAGTGACTTGCCCAAGGTCACACAGCTAATGAGTGTCAAGTGTGAGATTTGAACTCAGATCCTCTTGACTCCTGCACTGGTGCTCTATCCACTGTACCACCTAGCTACCCTATAAATCAATATTGCACATAACAATGTATATAGGTCAGTATTGCATCGTTTCATATACTAGATAGCAAATAGCGAACTCCACATTAAATAAACATCTTCTTAAAATTATAGTGTAGCTATGTTTGACCCTGATTATTAAGGATATTAGATTAAATAATTTTTATGCTTTATATGAAATACAAAATCAGTCAGCCTCAGAGAATGATTACACATTTTAATTCTGAAAATCAACAATGAATTATGTGATATGTGAAAATGCATTTTTTCTATTTTTATTTTACAAATATTCCATCCACTTGAAATTTAAATTTTCTATAGTTGTAAAAATCTGCTTTCCTTAATAGATTTTTAGCCTCATCACAAGAAATATTCCCAAATGCAAAGCAAAAGGTTTGTGTTTCCATAGTCTTAGGTTTCCAGATTTGCAAACTGCCAAAAGCAAGCTAATTCAAATTCCCAGAGGAATGGCTTTAATTGAAGCCATATTGCATGGAAGTTTAGCTTATTAACATCATCCATTTTTATTTCAAATTAAACTGCACTGACTGCATTTTACTGATGGATTAACTCCAATGCAACTGAAGCAATACCTTGTGTCAGGTGGGAAAACTGTGTAAAATCAAAATGATCAAAGTCCCTATACATTTAAAACATCACATCCTAAAAGAGGTACCTCAGTTGAATTTCTTGAAAAGATGCTCCACACTTAATGACTCTAAGAAGAGAAATTGTATCAGAACCATTACTGAAAAAAAGACAAACCATCAGTTGGGTTCTGCATGAAAATGTAGTGCTGATCTGTATAGCACAAAGCAACCATCTGAAGCAGATGTTAAAAGGAAAAAAAAAGGATGGATGAAAGATAAAAACTTCATTTTAAGACTGTTTCAGAGAAGGCAACTTCCCTGAATAGGTCCCATCTCAAAAAGGGCAGACAACACATGTTTTCAGCAACTAGCTGAAATGTCAAGAAAATATTAATATCAAATCAGCTTTTTTAGATTAGTTTACTCTTTAGTGCCTTCCTTGAGATTTCTTATGCCAGCTTTTATCTACCAAAGGTTACAAATTTTAATGAATACAGTATCCAGCTCATGTTTTTATCTGAGTATTTAAACATAGGAAAGAAATAAGAACTCTCTTTGATTTACTTTGAATATTCAGAAATACTCAAAGTCAGCTTTGTAATGGAGGACTAGTCCATGTGGCCAAGAGATTTAAAAACAACAAAACAAAACAAAACAAAACACAAGATTAGGTAGACTCAGATTAATAGAAATTGGAAATCAAGGATAATAATTATTTCTTAAAAGCTTACTATTTATATACAGCTATTCACAAAACTTATTCTATGCAAACTATAAACAACTTATATTTACCACTTGGTACTAAAGAATGTAGGCATAAAGACAAATATGGTAGAGTCTTTCATGTAATGAAGTTATAATATATTATGTTTACATAAATTACTGCTGTGCAAATAAAAATGGTTTCAACATTAAGAACAAATATAGGCAATTTTTTAAAAGAAAGTTGAAAAGGAGAAATCACATTTTTCTGCAATAGTAAGACAGAAGAACAGATTCTATGATGAAAAGATCACTTGAGTTTGGCAATAAAGGAAGGAGTTCAATACAGTGATCCAAAAAGTTCATCCAAGGAGAAGCCCTACTTTGTCTCACCACAGAGCTTACTATAGGTTTACATTTTTTTTTCCTAATATTCTACAGTAAGTAGTCTTATGGCTTCTACCTCTTTCCTTATTTACATAACCCTTAACATTTGCACTCCTCCAAAACAAACTTATATTCAGACCTCAATAAAAAAATTAGCTCATCTTTTATTTGTAGACAAAGTCTATTTGAAAAGTATAGGCAACAACTGAAATCTATAAAGAACCAGAAGATTTACATGACAAGTAAGTTTATTCACCATGCAAGTTTGGGCAAAGGATAGAGAAGTTGAGAATGGATAAATTCACCTTGTCCCAGAAGTGTGGCAAGTCTTGCATATTCAGGCACACTAGGCAGATCACTCCTTAAGCAAATTAGTAAGTCAAACAAAGATTCAGCTACTCATGTTAATATTCAATTCAGAGTAACATCACCTTTCACTTACACCTAAATTTGTTGGTGTACATTTGCAGTTCCAGGTCTCTTTCCTCTCCTTGCACTGACTTCTCATAATCATTTAGTCTCCCATTCCACTTCGTATTAACTTCTGGTATGTATACCAAATTTTTGGTATTTTTATAACCTATGTAAAACAAGATACGTAGGTTACCTGGAAATAACTTCCCGGGGGATTTGAAGTTTGAAATACCTGGAAAAATTTGTCAGAGTATAACTGATGTCTCTAATTATACATCAGAGCATCAAATGATATATCATCACTTAGAGTAAGGATGAGTACTTAGCACCTCATTGATTTCATTTACAACAGATGAATAGCAATAATACATGCAATAGGTATAACCCCAAAAAAACATCATTTAGCAGGCTACTCTAGTGGGTACAGTTCTAAATTACTTACCAGTTATAATATATTTCTGTGTCACAGCAGAACTTGCAATCCTAGAAAACAGACATGTGTAACAGCAAAATATCCATAATTGACAGACAAATATTGCCTCAATAACTACAGAATGTAAATGCAAAGCAATTGAGCATAATGAGAAGATAGTAAGAAATAGGAGCATATTTAAACATGAAACATTTGCAACTCTTGATATGCTAATTATGTTCAAAATATATATTCAATAAGTAAATATTGTCATTATCTTTTGACTACTTGTGTAAATATTTCTTGAGTTTCACCTAGGACATCAGACATGAGTCTGATAACTGTTCATATAGTCTTGATCCTTCTGGTGACATACCTACTTGTCTAATCCTATACCTGTATTAATCCTAAGTAATAGGCTGATCATAATCTATATCATAAGAATCGGCTTCTGTACCTAAATCTGAGTCTATAAGGAGAGTAGACTGACATGCAGTGTTACCATCAGTTGGAAAGTATGTCTGACCCTTGGAAAAACTATAGCTGAAACACTGAGCAAAAAAATTTGTTCCAATGGGTTTAGTCTTCTATCATGACTTGAATGGTTTTAGGGGTTTACTACATATGTGCTTCTTTATAACGTTTGTTTCTGATTCATTGTGTAGACCCAAGACTTTTTCTGTAACTGACAAGCAATCACATTTGTTTAGAGTCTCATGAGACCAAAATCACAATCTAAGCCTGTCAGTCAGGAAAACAACTAATTTGCCAACTGCAAATAAGTCCTTGTGTTGGATTATCTTTACAGGGCAAATGCCAACTATTGGCATTGTTTATTATAAAGGCAAATTGTCTAGTCTCTACAACAAGGCATAGAGCAATTTTCCCTTGTTCTGCTTACGTATATATCTAATGAATGCACATTTTTCTCAGCAGAATTCTGTCACCTTACTGAAATCTTAACAATGAACACAGGCATCAATACCATTTTAAATTTCTTTTAGCATTCTTTCACACTGAAGATGTATCTAGGGAGCAAGCTTCTTTCAATTATGAGATATATTGGTTATGAGTGTCTGCATATTTTCCATTCCCCAAACTCTAATATGCAAATCAAAGGGTTAAAAATTATTTTTGCCCAAACACTATTAGGTAAGGGATTAAAGTTGGTGACATCATCACTGGTGGAATTTTATGAATACACTAGGAAAGTGACATGTTATCTCTACTGTGTTTCATTTTTTTTCTTTCTGGTTTCACTGGGCACAGTATGTTCATTAGTATGTAGTAAAAACATTCAGGTTGCGCATCCACTTGAGGATGGTAAAGTGTTTTTCTAGACTTCTTGATGACATTCAAAGAGAATGAGTTGCTAACATGTCCTAAATACATCCTGAAAAGAAGTCCATAACCTGAAAAATAATTTTTGCATACTTTACAAAATGTAGACATTTTCTAGATTGTGATTGGGCATATCTGTCTTTTCCCTTCTGTTCAAGTGAAATTGTACTTCTGTGAGGTAGAGCCAAGATGGCAGAGAAAAGTCAGGATGTTGCTTGACCTTTCCCAGTTTCCCTTAGAAACAACATCAAATCAAGCCTCTGAACAGATTTTGGAGCTACCGAACATACAGAAATTCAGAGTGAAACAACTTTCCAAATTAAAATAATTTATAAGGACTTCAGGAAAAGTCCATCTTACTTGGATAAGAGGAAAGCTCAGCTCAGTGTGGACAGTGTTGGGCAAGCCAGCAGAAGGCTCTAAGCTATGGCACAGATCAGCAACTGGGGTCCCTCAGTCCTGGTTCAGCAGACTAGTGGCACAGCAAGCCAGTTGTGACACCTCTAGAGTCATCACAGAGGGCAAACTGCCAGCCTCAGAACCCCCAGAATAGCAGGTGAAAATAGGCCAAGCCAACTAAGTGCAGTAGGCAAGCCACCAATATCTTAGGCCCTGGAGCAGAAAGCCAGTGAGAAGGCCCCTGACCTCCAGTGCAAGCAGCTTGCTACAATGCCTCCTGTGCCCTAGGAGCAGAGCTCAACTTTAAAAGTCACAAACTAGATAAAAATTATCATAGAAAAAGAAAAAACAAACCAGAAAAGAGCCCTGACCATAGAAAATTACTCTGGCGGTAGAAAAGATCAAAACACAAATTTAAAAGAGGACAATAATGTCAAAAGGCCAATGTATGAAGCCACAGCAAGGAATATGAATTAGTCTTAAGCCCCCAAATCCTTCTTTGCAGACCTCAATATATCTCAGCAGATCATAGTTTCTATGAAAGGTAAACATAACGAAAAGAACTATATCCCATTTTGTTAAAAACAAATAAAAGGAACCTCTGGCGGCCGGGAAGTTCCCTCCGCCCACAGAAGCTACGGGTCAGTGAGAGAGATGTCTGGGCTGGCCGAGAGGAGAGTGGGATGTCTCTGTGCCTTGGGCCCCCTTGGGAGGAAGCGCCAGAGGCAGGGGCAGGAAGCAGCGGAGGCAGAGGCGGCCGCGGCCCAGGACTCCCCGAACAGCAGGCAGAACTTCAGGTCTCTGCATAAAGCCCCTGAGGGAACTGAGCCTGAGAGGCGGGCCTGCCCCCACCCCAGCACCAGAACTTTAGCTCACATTGAATACCAGCCCTGCCTGCCGTGGAAAGCCCATTTGAATCTCAGACCCCAAGCACTAGCTGGGCGGATCTAGGCGGGGGTGGACAGGAATCTTAGAAGTCAAGTAACTGGCTGGGAAAATGCCCAGAAAAGGGAAGAAAAGTAAGACTGTAGAGAGCTTTTTTGAGCAGGTGCAAATGTTCCCGCCATTCGGTTCTGACAAAGAGGAAATATTCTTGCCATCAGGGAAAGACATGGAGGGCGGGGCCTCTGCATCCCAGACATCCCATGGGGATGTCGAGTGGGCTCAGGCCTTGGAAGAGCTCAAAAAGGATTTTGAAAAGCAAGTTAGACAGGTGGAGGAAAAACTGGGAAGAGAAATGAGAGAGATGCAAGAAAAATATGAAAAAAGGGTCAATACCTTGGTAAAGGAGACCCAAAAAAATGCTGAAGAAAATAACACCTGGAAAAATAGGCTCACTCAATTGGCAAAAGAGGTTCAAAAAGCCAATGAGGAGAAGAATGCTTTCAAAAGCAGAATTAGCCAAATGGAAAAAGAGGTTCAAAAGCTTACTGAAGAGAATAGTTCTCTCAAAATTAGAATGAAACAGATGGAGTCTAATGACTTTATGAGAAACCAAGAAATCACCAAACAAAACCAAAAGAACGAAAAAAATGGAAGAGAATGTGAAATATCTCATGGGAAAAACAACTGACCTGGAAAATAGATCCAGGAGAGACAATTTAAAAATTATGGGACTACCTGAAAATCATGATCAAAAAAAGAGCCTAAACATCATCTTCCATGAAATTATCAAGGAAAACTACCCTGACATTCTACAACCAGAGGGCAAAATAAGTATTGAAAGAATCCATCGACCACCTCCTGAAAGAGATCCAAAAAGAGAAACTCCTAGGAGCACTGTGGCCAAATTCCAGAACTCCCAGCTCAAGGAGAAAATCTTGCAAGCTGCTAGAAAGAAACAAGTCCAGTATTGTGGAAATAAAATCAGGATAACTCAAGATCTAGCAGCTTCTACATTAAGGGATTGAAGGGCATGGAATAGGATATTCCAGAAGGCAAAGGAACTAGGACTCAAACCAAGAATCACCTACCCAGCTAAACTGAGTGTAATACTTCAGGGAAAAATATGGTCTTTCAATGAAACAGAGGACTTTCAAGCATTCTTGATGAAAAGACCAGAGCTGAAAAGAAAATTAGACTTTCAAACACAAGAATGAGAAGAAGCATGAAAAAGTAAACATCAAAGAGAAGTCATAAGGGACTTATGAAAAGTAAACTGTTTACATTCCTACATGGAAAGACAATATTTGTAACTCTTAAGACTTTTCAGTATCTGGGTAGTTGGTGGGATCACACACACACACACGTACATGCTTGCATGCACACACACATACACACATGCACGCACATACAGAGACAGAGAGCACAGAGTGAACCGAATAGGATGGGACCATATCTTAAAAGAAATTAAGGTAAATGGTGAGAGAGAAAGGTAGGGGAAGGAAAGAGGGTGAAATGGAATGGGGTAAATTGTATGTCATTTAAGAGGCAAGCAGGAGACCATGTAGTGGAGGGAAAAAGAGGAGAGTTGAGAAAAAAAACAAGAAGTTTACCCTCATCCCATTTGACTAAAGGAAGGAATAAAATGCACACTCATTTTGGTATGAAAACCTATCTTACAATACAGGAAAGTGGGGGAGAAGGAGATAAGCAAGTGGGGGGGAATATTGGTAGGGAAGGCAATGGGAGAAGGGAGCAATTTGAAGTCAACACTCAGGGAGGGACTAGATCAACAGACAGAATATAAACAATGAGGAGCAGGATAGGATGGAGGGTAATTCAGTTAGTCTTACACAACACGACTATTATGGAAGTCATTTGCAAAACTACACAGATAGGGCCTATATTGAATTGCCTGCCTTCCCAAAGGGAATGGGTGGGGAGGGAGGGATGGGGAGAAGTTGGAACTCAAGTATTAGGAACAACTGTTTAGTATTGTTCTTGCTACTAGGAAATAAGACATACAGTTAATGAGGAATAGAAAGTCATCTGGCCCTACAGGCCAAAAGAGAAGATGAGGACAAGAGAAGGGAGGGATGACAGAAGAGAGGGCAGATTGGAGATAGGGAAAATTAGATTGCTTGGTGTATTGGAATGGAGGGAGGGGATAAAAGGGGAGAAAAAATTGGAACCCAAAATTTTGTGAAAATGAATGTAAAAAGCTAAATAAATAAATAAATAAATAAACAAACAAACAAACAAATAAATAAATAAAGTATTCTTGTTAATAAGAAAAAAAAATATTTCCAGATTATATTTAAAAAAAATTAATGTATGAAATTTGTAATGAACTGTTAAAAATATCATACTGGTATTTTGGAGATTATTAGAGATCAAATTTGATATATGAAATTTGTAATAAACTGTTAAAATAGCAAATAAAATACTCAGGCAAAATAGATAAATGGTAAAAAAATATAAACAATTTTCGAAAAAATATTTTAAATCATGTGGAAAAATTCTCAATCTCATCAATACGTAAAGAAATGTAAACTTAAAACTTCTAGGTACACTCTGATGTCCAGCAAATTGGCAAAAAGAAATAAACACTTACATGTTTACATAGGCGTATTTATGCTTACTATTAATATTTAATAAATGATTTTAACCATTAAATAAATGCTAATGACTACATACCAAACTACAGAAGAAACAAAAATTAAAAGATATTAATATAATAAAATAATATAACAAAATATAATATTCATGATAATCATAATATAACAAATTAGTGGAACTCAGCTAATGTAGTTTTATAGGAAACATTTTCCCCTGAATCTATGCTCGTAAAATGAAAATCAAACTGCTACCGTGATTATGTGTGTGTGTGTGGGGGGGGGGTGTTGTGTGTATATCTCTATGTACATATATATATATATATATATATATATATATATATGCAAACAGAATTGAAATAAAAATAACTAATAAACTATTTTTAAAACTCCATAAACTTAATTAGATACTATGTAATTATCAAAAAGAATACATAACCCAAATTAAATATATATAGGAAATCACAGTGAATATGGAGGAAATAAAGAAAATTGATACAAGCAATATTATTATTATTAGTGGTAGTAGTAGTAGTAGTAGTAGTAGTAGTAGTAGTAGTAGTAGCAGTAGTAGTAGTAGTAGTGTAGTGGTCAATAAGACCAAGAAAGTTAAAAATTGCTGAAAAGATACAAAATATAAATAACAATGACAGAGCTTAAAATAGGTTCTATCATTTTAGTGGAACTTTAGTAGAAAAATAATTGCATAATAATACACTGCATTGAAATAAACCACCATGACCAAGTAGAACCATAAATGAATTCTGAAAAGCATTTGTAGAATAAATAATCCTAAGACTAGATTAATTCTTTTCAACAATAAAGGAAGTTGAAAATCCACCCAGTTTATTCTAAGGAGGTATAAACCAAAGATATTTATTTGAACACAAATATGTTATATAGCAATGAGGAGACTTTAGATTCTTCCCCACTCAACACATGCTTTTAGCAAGGCTCTTCATGCTCAGTATAGAAGAAAATTTAAGAAATGAAAATACACTTCAGTATTAAAAATTTGAATAAAGATAAAAAGCTTCCTGGTTCAAATTCAGTTTTTTGAAACAGCTGTGTGATGCAAATGGATAGACAGCAGGACCCGGACTTCAGAGTGACTTTTGTTCAAATCTATGACTTCCTATCTATGGAGAAACAGGTGGGCCTCTTCCTCAGTTTCCTTATCTGTAAAATGAGGATAACAATAGCACCTGTTTTGCAGGGTTATGAAGATCAAATGAGATAATAATCAGACATATGTATACATATATATATGTATACATATATATATCAGTCACTAGTATATAGTAAGTAGGATAAAAATATTAACTATAATTACTATCAAATGTATCAAATGATGGCTATATACATAAAATCAGAAAAATAAAGAAATAAGCATTGGTAGAAAATATCACGATTTTTTGGAAAATGTGATGTTTTATTTGAAAAACTTTTCAGCAAATATTAAACATGCTAATAGAGGAGGCTGAATGAGTAATGTAAAAACATAATTAGCATTCTTGAGTAACAATAAAATTGTATTTGTTATGAGTAAGAACTTCAAGTATGAGGGATGAGGGTAAGGTTAATAATGGGTAGTGATAGAGATAAAATGTGTTTTTAAAATGTGTATAGAGAAAAATAAGATAAGCATAGGGGAACAATTTTGTTTTTACCTTGTTAAATTACATGTGCAGATTTGTTTTAAAAAACAAACTCCTTTAAAAAGTTAACAATTTTATGCAATTTTCTAATATGTGGTTTTTGTATACTGAAATATTTGTATTTGCCAAGGATGGCTAACTTCTTAATAAAATATAAAGAAGGAGAATCATGTAGTTATACACTGAATTTTAAAAATGTGAATAACTTTTTTTTTAATTTGAATACTTTTTTTCCAATTACATGGAAAACAATTTTTAACATTTAAAAAAAATTGAGTTCCACATTCTCTCCGTCACTTTACTGTACCTTATAATTGAAAAAGCAAGCAATTTGATATAGGTTATACTTATGCAGTCATGCAAAATGTATTTCTATTTTAGTCAGGTTGTGAAAGAAAACAGATCAACTCCCCCCACAAAAAAGTAGAAATGCCTGCTTTGATCTTCATTCAGACTCCATCAATTCTTTCTCTGGAGTTGGATATCATTTTTTGTCATAAGTCCTTCAGAATTGTCTCACATCTTTGTATTTCTTAGAATAGCTAAAGCATGGTGGAGCCAAGATAGTGGAGTGAGATCAACCATTCACCTATGCTCTTGGACAAACTCCTTTGGACACCTCTGAAAGGAGAATCTGATCACATTTTGGAGGTACAGAATCCAGTGGGAGACAGACTGTGGCAGATTTGGAGCCCAGGACAGACTCGAAGGTCCATGGGAAGGATCTGTTCCACTGGGTGATCCTACAGTGCACAGCACAGCGTGTCCAGCTCAGCAGAGTGGAAGGGCCCCAGGAAACCTGAGACAGCAGGAGGCACAACTGGCAGAGTTACAGCTGAGAATGGGAGTCCAGCAGAGCCCAACGAGTGGTGGTCGCTGAGTTCCAGATATCAGCACAGCAGCTCCTGAGACTTTCAGCCCACAGATTAAACATCGGTAAGCCACCTGCTTGAACTTCTGGGAACCAGGATAGCGGAGTGATCAGTAACTTCTCTCTCCTCCCCCCTTGATGACATTGAAAGAACCATAAAATATTTCTCCAGAAAAATCCTGAATCAGCGGAAACAGCAGAGGGGGCAAATAGTCTCATAATGCCTGAGGCTAGGAAAATAGCTAAGGGGGATTCCTCCTACTGTTGCAGAGGCAAACCGGAAGGACAGAGGACCCAGGGCAGTGGAAACTCACACTAGGGCCCAGGCAAGCCTCAGTGCCAGGAGAGGAGCCCCAGGAGGGGTGGGAACTCTCACTAGCATCTAGGTGTGCCTCAGTACTCCAGGGGAAATGGGAAGACAATAGGGCAGCTGGGATTACCATCCCCTGAGCTTGCCTTTGCCTCATTTCAGCTGAGGAGATCTCCCATGACCAGACTACCCCTTGTCCATACTTAACAAGTTAACCCCAAGGCTGATCAGGGAAACACAAAACAAAAACCTGCTCTTAGTTTTTTTCACACAAGTCAGCTCAACACCAAGTTCTGTAGCTTCTAACTGAAAGAACCAGAAGCCACAACACACAATCACCATCATGAACAAAAAAAAAAAAAAAAAAAAAAGCAAAATAAGGGCGAAAAAGCCATAGAATCTTTCTATGAGGATAAGGACCAAGCACAAATACCAAAGAGGTCAGAACTGAAACTGTACTTCCATCTGAAACTTCAGAAGGGACTATGAACTGTTCCCATGCACAAACAGCTCTCCTGGAACTGCTGAAGAAGGAAATAGAAGAGAAACTGGCCAATGATTTTAAAATTATAAAAAAAAGAGAATAGCTAAATCATTCACAGTTGATCATAACATGATATTACTGTTACTGTATGCCATGTTCTCCTGGCTCTGCTCATTCACTTTGCAACACTTCATATAAGTTTTCAAGGTTTTTCTGAAACCATCACACATATCATTTCTTATAGTGTAGTAGTATTCCATCCCAAATTCATAGAACTTATGCAGCCATTCCTCGGTAGAAGAGAATTCTCAATTTGAAATTCTTTACCACCACAAAAAGGCCTGCTACAAATATTTATGTAATTATAGGTCCCTTTCCTTTAAAAAAAAATCTCTTTTGGCTAGTGACCTAGTATTAATATTGCTAGGTCAAAAGGCATGCATAGAATGGTTGAATCAGTTCACAACTGCACCACAAGTTCATTTGTCCCAAATTTCTTTCATTCCCTATAAGATTTGTCATTTTCCTTTTCTGTCATGTTACTTAATTGACATGTGTGAGGTAGCATTTCAACTTTATTTTAATTTCCATTTCTCTAATCAAAACTGATTTGGAGTATTTTTATACACTTATACATAGCTTTTATTTCTTCATGTGAAAATGCCTCTTCATATCCTTTGATCATTTATCAACTAGGTATTCTTATGTCAGCATTCTTAGATTGATATTCTCATAAATTTGACTCCGTTTTCTATATACTTGAGAAATGAGGCCTTTATCAGAGAAACTGACTCTAAAATTTCCCCCACCCCCAGTTATTTGCTTTCCTTTTAGTCTTGATTGCATTGGTTTTATGTGTGGAAGACCTTTTTAATTTAATGTAATCAGAATTACCTATTTTATTTCCTATAATATTCTGTCTCTTGCTTGGTCATAAATTCTTCCTGCCTCCATAAATTCACCAGTTAAATTATTTAATACTTCCCTTATTTGTTTATAGTGTTGTCCTTTTTGTTTAAATCATGTGTCCATTGGTAGGCAGTGTAAAAATGTTGGTCTATCCCTAATTTTTGCCAAATTTCTTCCCAGTTTTCCTGGCAGTTTTGTCAAATAGTGAGTTCTTGTTCCCAAAACTTGAATCTCTGCATTTATAAAACACAAGATGGCTATGGTCATCTACTACTGTGTATTACGTACCTAATCTAGTCCACTGATCTAAAACTCTCTTTGACAACTAGGGCATTATCCCCAGTAGGATATTAGCAAAGAAATAAATGTCCTTGCTACATAAAAATTATTTGCAGTAGGGGTAGCTTTGGTAAGATCACCCACTATGGCATAAAGAGGACATGAATTCAAATGTGGCCTCAGATGTACTTGCTGTGTGACCCTGAGCAAGTCACTCAACTCCAATTGTGTAAGCTCTCTTTCTCTCTCTCTCTCCACACACACACACACACACACACACACACACACACACACACATACACAAACATATATATATATATATATATATATATGAAGTAGGTCTTTTGGTAATCATATAAAAAATGAAAGAAAATCATATACCAACCAGCATTTATTAATTGCCTTTCACATGACAGGTACAATGCTAGGTGCTAGAAACAAAAATGTAAAAAAGGAAGACATACTTACTTTCAAGGAGTTACCAGGAGACAATTAGGTTCACAATTGAACTCAGTACCTACAAAGCATTTTCCCACCACTTTCATTTCTTCATGTTTTCCAAGCTTCCTGGAAATTTGAGGTTCCAGGTCTTTCCCAATGGGTTGTCTGTAACATCTGGTATGGTATACTGGGGTAACAATTCCCTAAGGTTTGAGCTCCCAGGCTGGAAACTTCACTACCAGAATATAGCCTTGAAAAGAACAAGTAAACCAAATTCAAACCCCAAGCTTTTGTCTTGAGTCTAATTGGCCTAAAAGGAGGAAGAAGTAGCCCTCATACAGTTTCTACTTACTTATGATGTCACATTCCCTGACTGGATGAGTCTTTCAGCCATGGGTAGAAAAATAAACACAGATGGTACAAGTAAGGTAGGTTTTTAAAATAAATTTTTGTTCATATTTTTAAGCATCATCATAATTTCCTTCAATATCTCTGCCCCCACCCCAAAAAAAGAAAAATCATCATGATGGATCAATCAGTTGCAAAAGTCTGACAGTATATTCAATATGTAATACTTTTGGAACATCAATGTCTTGAAAGGGTGGGTTGGGAGTGTCTTCTCAGGTCTCGTCTATCAAGCCATACTTATGTAAGAATTGCTGGAGGCATTTAGAGGTTGTGTTTTACCTTTGGTCACATAACTATAATACTCTTCAATGACAAAATTTAAACCTAAATCATCCTGATTCCTAGATTCCTGATATGTTCACCATGCAATTCTATATGTCTTTTACAGGAAAAAATTTTAGTTAGTTATAATTTATTCCTTTGACTTTTGTATTTTTTCTAGATATCAAATATCTAAGATATATTTTCTCTTCATTAACTTTCATACTCTGATGGATTTTTTAAATGTGTAGACACTCTTTCTACCCACATAGAAAACACTAATGAATTAATTTCTCTCTCTTTTCATTTCTTGCCTAAGTTTGCCTATAAATTGTTATTCAATCTACCTTATGTGGTGGTGGTCTTTATTTTGTATAGCTGTTACTACTGTAGATGTTTTTATTATATGATGGCACTGCTGGAGCATTTAGACTTTACCTCTCTTATAACAAAGGGACTTTCTCTTAAAAATGCACTTTTAATGACATCAGTTTTTTCTTCTAGTTCTCTAGTGAGACTCAGAAAATACGAACAATTGACACAGTCATCAGCAAATGCATTCTTTTAAATTTGAGACTTATTTTGAAGTAATTTATAAATGATAAAAATAATTGTTGCACAGGAAAATAATTATCTTTATGCTTAATTAGTTCAATATGTTGATTAGGGTGGTATTGTGACAATAACTTTATTTTAAATGGAGATATGGGCTTATTGCTCTTTAGGAATTAAGATGAAAATATGTCTTTGGAGGAAATCTTAAAATATTTTAAAGTAGTTGGAAACGACCAGCTATTTCAATATCTCTTCTCCAAGGATAAGATTTCTAGTTACAAAAGAGAAAAAAAATGTAAGTGCATTAGCAATGTAGATTGATGACACAAAAGATGAACTGATATGCAAAATGAGAAACATATTTTTGGATGTGGCTAATGTGGGGACTGATGCTTGTATGATATGAGGGTTTAATGTCGTTCTTTCCTTCCCTCCTTTTATCTCCCTTTCTTTCCTTTCCATAGGAAAATCAGTTAAAGATAATTGTTGATTTCTCAGAAGAAATTTTTGATGCTCTGTCCTTTCTATATGATTGACATTGATTTGTTTGAGGAAAAAGACTAAAAAAGTACTGTCTTAAATTTCATAAGTCTTGCTGTTGTTGTTTGTCCTTTGTTTTCAAAGAAGATCATGCCATCAGAGAAATGATGACATGATTTGCACTTGACTTTGTTTTGAGTGAGGGAGGGCTGTGGAAGGTCACCAACCTCACTTTCTCCCCCTGAGCCATTTGGATCCAGTGACCAGATATTCATCAGGATGACTAGAGATGGGCCAGGATGCAATGGGATACCTTGACCTAAATTTTTAGGCAGGGCGTTTTCATATCCTCACTTAGGGGGAAACAATGTCCATTGAGTGGATAGGCTTCTTTAAGAAGTGGTCAGGGAATGACCCTTTTAATGATCAAAAGAAAAAAATAACTAAATTGTGTAGAGTCATAGCCAGACAGAGACATTAGAGGGAATTAGAACAATATTATTACGAAGTTCAACAAATCACGATCACCCAGAGTATGTTTGCACAGGCAGTACTACGGGACTACACTTTGGGGTTAGGAGAAGAAGACGGGAAGGGAAGACACTCAAGGTGACTCCAGACTGTCTCAGGGTTATCAGAAAGGCATACAACCAAAACATTCTGTG
Organism: Bettongia penicillata ogilbyi; assembly: GCA_023548195.1. Classification (NCBI taxonomy): domain Eukaryota; kingdom Metazoa; phylum Chordata; class Mammalia; order Diprotodontia; family Potoroidae; genus Bettongia; species Bettongia penicillata. The sequence continues at coordinate 317,564 of JAJHZJ010000401.1, forward strand.
GTTTGGGGGAGAAGTTGTGATGTTTATCAGTAAGAGTTTGACTGTCGTTATACTTCTGGGGCCGTGTAAAGGGCAGAACCTTGAGGGAAATTAGGACCAGGCACAAGAAGAAGGGACTTTACAAAAGAGGCTTTATACTTTGGCAACCTTGCTATACACACACATACATACCTATATACCTACATACATACATACATACATACATACACACATACACACACTTATGTATGTGTGTATATATACACATATACACATACATATACATACACACGTGTGTGTATATATACGCATGTGCACACATATATGTATATGTGTGTGTACATATACTTCCCCTGGAAACAATGATGATATTTTTCTCAAAAAAGTTCCAGCTAGTGATAACAGTATGAGTACTGGCACAATTTGAAACTGAAAACTGAATTTGGAGTCAGATAATTTCATTCAGAGTCCTAGTTTTGCCATATATACATATAACATATAATAAATAGTAGACAAAATAATCATTTGAATCTCTCACCCTCACTTTCCTCACTTCCAAAATGTAGACAGTAATATTAGCAAAACTAATGAGGTTGTTGTGAGGAAAGGGCTTTGTAAATTATGGAGGTCACACTAAGAATGAACTACTTGGTTTTGGTATTTTTTCTCCCCAGTTACATGTTAAAACAATTTGTTTAAAACTATATTTTAATAAAATATAAAATGTTTAATGATATTTGGAAACACATAGTTAGATATACATTTATGAGTATATATATGTTTATGTGTTTGTAGATAGGTATAGATATCTAAATAAGTAGATACAAATAGATATTTATAGAAGTATACATATAACATATTTATATATATAAAGACATGGAAAAATAATATCAAAATTATATATAATATATGTATGTGTGCATGTGTGTGTGCATGTGTGTACATACGTATGTTGAGGACAAGTCATTTCTTCACTAGTCCTCAGTTCCATTTTCTTTTTTCTCTTTTTTAATTATTAAAAGAATTATATATTTTCAGTTGTCAACATTCACTTGCACATAATTTTAATTTTCAAATTTTCTCCCCATCTCCCCCCTTCTCCAGCATAGGACAGTTTGTATTTTGATTGTCCTTTACTCCAATTTTCCCTCCCTTCTATCACCCTCTCATCACTTTCCCTTCTATTTTCCTGTAGAACAAAGTAGATTTCTACATCCCATTGCCTATATATCTTATTTCCCAGTTGCATCTAAAAACAATTTTTTCTTTTTTTCAAAGTTATTTATTTGTTTTCAACTTTCAACAGTCAATTCCATGTTTTAATTTTTTTCCACTCCCTCCTCCTTCTAACACAAGATGGCATGCAATCTTATATGGTATCTACACATACATTCTCATTAAACACATTTTCACATTAGTCATGTTTCACAGAAGAATTAAAATGAATGGGAGAAAGCATGAGTAAAACTAAACAAAAATAAGCATAATGAAAGGGAAAATAGTCTGATTTATGCTATGTTATCAATCCACAGTTATTTCTCTGGATGTAGGTGGCACTTTGCATCATGAATGCTTTAGAAATGTTTTAAGTCTTTGCCTTGCTGTGGAGGATGGCATGTCAAAAAAAAGTCCTCACACACTGTGGCTGTTTCTGTGAAGAGTGTCCTCTTGGTTCCGCTCACTTCACTCAGCATCAGTTAATATAAGTCTATCCAGGTATTTCCGAAGTACGCCTGTTCATCATTTCTTATAGCAAAACAGTATTATTCCATTACAGTTATATAACACAGTTTACTCATCCATTCCCCAATTGATGGGCATTTCCTCAATTTCCAGTTCTTGGTCACCAGAAAAAGAACTGCCATAAATATTTTTGTACATCTGGGTCCTTCACCCATTCTTATAATCTCTTTGGGAATCAACCCTAGAAGCAGTATTGCTGGGTCAAAGGGTATTCACATGTTTAAAGCTCTTTGTGCATAGTTCCAAATTGCTCTCCAGAATCGTTGGATCGGCTCACAGCTCCACCAACAGTTAACTGGTGTTCCAACTCTCCCACATCTTCTCCAGTGCTTATCATTTTCTTGTTTTGTCATATTAGCCAATCTGATAGGTGTGATGTGGTACCTCAGAGTTGTTTTAAATTGTATCTCTCTAATCAATAGTGATTTACAGCATTTTTTCATGACCACAGATAACTTTAATTTCTTCCTCTGAAAACTGTCTGTTCATATACTTTGAACATTTATCAAATGGAGAATGAATTGAATTTTTGTAAATTTGACTCAGTTCTCTATATATTCTAGGAGTGAGGCCTTTATCACAAATACAAGTTGTAAAGATTGTTTCTCAGTTTTCTGCTTCCCTCCTAATCTCGACAGCATTCGTTTTGTTTGTGACAAAAATTTTCAATTTAGTGTAATCAAAATTATCCATTTGCATTTTATAAAGTTCTCTATCTCTTATTTGGTCATAATTTTCTCCATTCTCCATAAATCTGACAAATAAACTATTGCTTGCTCCCCTAATATTTTTAGAGTATCAGCTTTTATATTTTTCTACACCTAGTTTCTGCCACACTATTTTCTGGTTTTCCTAGCAGGTTTTGCCAAACAGTGAGTTTTTATCTCAGAAGCTGGGCTCCCTATATCAAACAGTAGACTGTTATATTCAATGACTAATGTGTCATGTGCAATTAACCTATTCTATTGATCTACCCATCTATTTCTTAGCCAATATCAAGTGGTTTTGATGATAGCTGCATTATAATACAATTTACATCTGGTATAGCTAGACAACCTTCTTTAGCATTTTTTTTCATTAATTCCCTTGATATTTTGGACCTTTTGTTCTTTCAGATGAATTTTGATATTATTTTTTCCAGCTCTATAAGAAAATTTTCTGGTAGTTTGATTGGTATGGCAGTGAACAAGTAAATTAATTTAGGCAGAATTGTCGTTTTATTATATTAGCTTGGCCTATCCTTGAGTACCTGATGTTTCTCCAATTATTTACATCTTGATTTTTATTTGTGTGAAAAGTTTTTTTTTTTTGGTAATTATGTTAATATTATAGTCCCTGTGTTTGTTTTGGCAGGTAGACTCCCAAATATTTTATCGTGTCCACCTTAACTTTTTTTAATTTTTTATTTAACTTTTTACATTCATTTTCAAAAATTTTGGGTTCCAAATTTTCTCTCCTTTTATCCCCTCCCCCCACCCCAATACACCGAGCAATCTAATTTTCCCTATCACCAATCTGCCCTCTCTTCTGTCATCCCTCCATTCTCTTGTCCCCATCTTCTCTTTTGTCCTGTAGGGTCAGATGACTTTCTATTCCAAATTACCTGTATTCCTTATTTCCTAGTAGCAAGAAAAATACTAAACAGATGTTCCTAAAACTTTGAGTTCCAGGGCAGCACAGGGGTGGGCTCCACTTTCCGCGGCACAACGGACCCCTGGGGACTGCTCTCCAGGGCTCTCTGGACCGGAAATCTTTTCCACTGTGTTTCTGCGTGCCTTGCAGCCCTCCAGAATTCATGGGGAGTTCTTCTTGCAGGAAATATATTGTCTGTGGGTTCGAAGCTAGCATATGTGAGTCTTTCTACTCCACTATCTTGGCTCCACCCCCCCTAACTTAACTTTTAATGGGATTTTTCTTTCTACCCCTTTCTGTTGGGATTTGTGAGTAATATATACAAATGCAGCTGATTTATGTGGATTTGTGTTGTATCTTGCTACTTTGCCAAAGTTTATTATTTAAAATAGTTTTTTAATTGATTCCTCAAGGTTTTCTAAGTGTATCATCATATGGTCTTCAAATAGTGATTACTTACTTTCTTTTCTGCCTTTTTTCATTCCTTCAGCATTCTTTTTTTCTCTTATTGCTAAAGCTAAAATTTCCAGTACCATATTGAATAACATTTTTGATAATGGGCATCCTTGTTTCACCTCCAGTCTTATTGGAAATGCATCTATCGTGTCCCAATTACATATAGTGCTGAGGGTTTTAGGTAAATGCTACTTAATATTTCAAGGAAGCCTCCATTTATTCCAGTGCTCTCCAGTGTTTCCAATAGGAATGAATGTTGTTTTTTGTCAAAAGTTTTTTCTGCATCTATTGAGGTAATCATATGGTTTTAATTAGGTTTATTCTTGATATGATCAATTATGCTGACAGTTTTCCTAATATTGAATCAGTCCTACATTCCTGGTATAAATACTACATGTCCAAAGTGTATTATTATCATGGTAAGTGGCTATAATCATTTTGCTAATATCTTATTTAAAATTTTTGCATCTATATTCATTATGAAAATTGGTCTATAAATTTCTTTCTCTGTTTTGGCTCTTCCCAGTTTACATATCAGTACCATATTTGTTTCACAAAAAGAATTTGGTAAGACACCTTTGAAAATTTTCCTAAATAGTCTATATAGTATTGGAATGTTCTTTAAATGTTTGATAAAATTCACTTGAAAATCCATCTGGCCCTGGAGATTTTATTTTTCCTAGGATGTTCAATGAAAGCTTGTTCAATTTATTTTTCTAAGATGTGGCTATTTAAGTATTTTATTTCCTCTTCTGTTAATCTAGACAATTTACACTTTTTGTAAATATTCATCCATTTTGCTAAGATTTTAAAATGGGGGGAGGAGGTGGAACCAAGATGGTGGAGTAGAAGGATGCATCTGTAGAAGCTCTCCACTGATAGTCCATAAAATACCTGTAAAATGACTCTAAACAAATTCTAGAGCAGCAGAAACCACAAAATGTAGCAGTGAAACAGATTTCCCACCCAAGACAGCCCAGCGTAGGCCATGAGGCACAGACAGGGCTAGAGTAGGCTTAATAGCATGGAATCACTGCTAACTGCTGCATTTCCCAGATTTCTCAACCCACAGAGGCCAAAGACAACTTTAAATGTCAGTAAAAAAGCTCTGTCACCTGGATGAGAGGGGGATATTGTCTAGCCCAGCCCAGGCCCTGGGGCAGCAGCAATCACTGAAGCAGCCACATCCATTTTTGGAAACTTCAACCTAAAGACACTGGGCAAAACAGGCAGCTGACCTGGGTCTCAGTCTCAAGTAGAGGTCATGGGGTGAGGAGGAGCAATGGCATGGTACAGCTGATGGTTGCTGTGGAGAGGGAATCATACTTGCAGATATAGGACATAAAAGAATGCTTGTGGTTGCTCACAGACCAGAGTGCAGGCCAGGAGAGGAGGAAACTCTTCTCCCTTGATTGTGACACCTTGGAGAAGCTGAAAACTCACAGGTCTATGGAGATAGCTCAGAGAAGAGCTGCAGAAAACCTCTAAAGCCTAGGTTAGTATACTCTCCACTTTTTGACAAAGGCCTCATAAAGCAAGTAATTATCAGGGAAAATGGGCCAAAAAGGGAAAAAAATAAGACTATAGAAGGTTACTTTCGTGATAAAAATGGTATTTTCTTCTATCTTTTCAGATGAGAAAGAGCAAATCATACCCTTAGAGGAAGACATCAGAGTCAAAACTTCTACATCCAAAACCAACAAAAAAAAATTATGCCATGATCTCAGGCCATGGGAGAGCTCAAAAATGATTTTGCAAATCAAATAAGAGAGATAGAGTAAAACTTGTGAAGAGAAATGAGAGCGATGCAAACAAATCATGAAAAGCAAGTCAACAGCTTGCTAAGGGAGACCCAAAAATACTGAAGAAAATAACATTTTAAAAAACAGTATAACCAAAATGACAAAAGACGTTGATAAAGCCAGTATACAGGAGAGTGCTTTAAAAAGTACAATTGATCAAATGGAAAAGGAGGTTCAAAAGCTCACTGAAGAAAATAGTTCTTTAAAAATTAGCATGGAATAGATGAAAGCTAATGACTTTATGAGAAACCAAGAAATTCTCAAACAAAACCAAAAGAATTAATAATTCTTAGTTGTTTTTTTCTCTCTCCTGAATCTATTTTCCAGGTCAGATTGCCCTAAATTTGACATTTTCTCCTATTTTTTCAGTCTTTATATTTTGAGTGATTCTTGATGCTTCATGGAATTATTAGTTTCTTTTTATTCAATTTTAACTGTTTTCTTCTCCTTCTGTAAAGAGTTATTTTCTCCGTTTAGATTTTGTATCTCCTTATCCATTTGGCTAATTTTACTTTTTAAGGAGCTGACTGTATTTTAAAATTAATTGATCAGTTTTTTCTTTTACCTCTTTAATTTGGCTTTTAAAATCCTTTTTGACTCTTCCAAGAATGTTCTTTGGGCTTGAGACCAGTTCAGTTTCCCTTTTGAGGTTTCAGATATGAGTACAATATCAATGTTTTCTTTTTCTGAATTCACATTTTGTTATTCTCTGTCCCTGTAATAAGATTCTATGTTTCTTTGGTTTTCTAATTTGTTTCTTCTGGGGCAGAGGTGGCTCTGTGCCACATTTCTTGTGCTGGGAACTTGAGTCCTACTTACTGGTTTTTTGTTCTGTGCCCTCTGGTTCTTTCAACTAGAAGCTACGTAATACTGCAGCTTATCTGGGGCTCAGCTGACTGGTGTGTGCCTAAATGGAGATCAAGGGAAACCTTTCTGAGTTTCTCTAAGATTATACCTAAGCTCACAATGTGAGGTGTGCAGAGGAGTTATCTAACTGCTAGAAGCCTCTCCCTCCCTTCAGCTTCCCTAAACTTGCCTGTACTTGTATCTGTCCAATTCCCCTGGCTCTGCTAAGATATACCTGGGGTCCTGGTGCTGGTACTTATTGACTCCACTACCCCTTGGGCTCAGGATCTCCTGGTGGTACCTCAGGTGGGGCTTGTTGGGACTGTTTCTGTCCTGCACTGGTACCCGTCAGCCACAGCCAGAGGGAATCTTCTCAGATCTCCCAAGGCTCCTAAGCAAAAAGATTGTTTACTCCTTCTGCTGCCTCCACTATTCCAGGATTTTCCCTGGGGCAATATTCTCTGGGCTTTTCAAGATTAATTAAGGAGGGTGAGATCACTTACAGTTTGCTTCACCATCTTGGCTTCCAGGAGTTCAAGTAGGTGACTTTCAGACATTTAGTATTTGGCCTGATAGCCCCAGGAATAACTTCAGTAGCTGTCACAGGCCCTGTATTTCTCTCTCTTATCCTGTGTGGAATAGTTTGGGAATCCAAACTGCCACTGGAGATTCAGGCCAACCAGAGCTGTTTCTTCTCTACTATGGCCAGGTCTGGGCTGGTACCTAATCAAACTCTGTGCTCCCCCAGCCTGGTGAAACAGATCCATTCCATCAATATTTTGAACTCAAAAACAACTTTTAACATTCATTTTTAAAGTTTTGATGTGGGGGGCAGAGCCAATATGGTGGAGCAGAAGGGCAGGTCTGCTCTACCTCTCCCCCATTGACCCGGGTCCGGGTCCTTCAGGTGACACTCTCTCAGTGGGCTTCTGCTTCGGACGTCTCCGGATTTCCCTCCCTGGGGGACTCGGCGGAGGGACTCAGTCGGACACTTCTTCAGGAGGCATATACTTTATTAAGTGCAGAGGAGTCCCCCGAACAGCCCAGGGCGTTGGTTTAAGTAAGGTTCTAGTTCCGGGTAGCTATCCATTGTTTAAGTAGGTTTCTATTTTTAGGTATCCATCCTGATCCACCCCGAGGGTGAGGCTTTCATCTCATTGGAGCGAGCCCCTCCAGACCAAACCAAAAAAGGGGCACGATTCCCAACCCAGGTTGTGTCCCCTTCTGGTTGGTTAGTGGTTATTTAATTTCAGACCAGGAAGTCTTTCTAGTGCTGAGCTGGCAGAGCCACGTCAGCAGGTCAAATCTTCCTAGTTTTCTCATTCCCATCCCCCCAGGAGGTTTATTGGTCCATTACGCCCCTGACAACTCCCCCTTTTTGTTTTATAAGGGCAGGTGAAGGGCCTGTCTTAGGCTATGTGGCCTGACTCCATGCCTGGTACCGAAAGTGGGCAGGGCCCCTGTCTTAGGCTATGTGGGTGGTCCCCACCTCCAGCATTTCTGGTAGGTGGACCCACAATAATCCCGTCATGGGGTACCTCTGCAGCCAATGGCATGATTATCCAGGTCATGGGACCACAATATTCCCGTCATCGGCACAGTCACAGCGAAAGCCCATTATGAATCTTAGCGGGGTGATAGTAGTCAGCGAGCCTTAATTTAGCCCCAGCCCTCATTAGTCAGGTAATCAGGATCGACCCCCGGCAACGACCCCTTTGTGTTTTTGCAGAAATATATCAGCCCTCAGCTGTTCCAGGGTACTCATCCACAATTTCATAATACATGACAATAAGCAAGGTAGGCAGAGACAAATCACACATAACAGGGCAATTCCCAATCCAGTAACAAAAAATGTATGAAGCCATTGTGTAACATTAAGATTTCTCAACCAGTCTGGAAAAAGTCCATGCTGATTTTGCATATCCCTCTTATAATGGTCTGTGGCATTTTGTATGCTTTTAATTATCTCATCTAACTTTAATATATAAGTATCTAAACTTTGGAAGTCATCAAGTCTGGCAATAGCATCTTCAAGCTCTGTGCTAGCGTTAAGCATGAGGGCAGTCATGCATGCAGGTCGTAACAGCTGCGTATCGCACGATAGCCCTTGAAGCATTGATTCTACCTGTACCATCGTGGCCAATGCTTTTACCGCAGAGGTCAGCGCGGCTAGCTCAAGTGCCACCTGTCTATTTATCTGTTGTTGCTTCACCCATGCCGCTTCCGAATAGACCATAAAGTCGGCCAGATCATGTGCCATACCTTTAATCTCATTCTGCAGTGCCGCAAGTTCTATTTGTTGTAAAACACTCACGGCTAGTCCAATGATATCCATTGTAGAAATGTCCAGTCCCCGTCTCACTCGTGCCACTCGGGCAGTGATCATTTCAAAATAGTCTGAGTCCGCGAAGGGTCTATAAGATCCTACCGGCAAAAGGTTACCAGGGGTATTTTCAGCAATATTACAAAGGTGCCATTCCCTGTTAAGTCCTTACTCTGAAGGGTGTTTGATAGGGACCCATTATGGCAAATAATGTTAAAATCATGGGTGCCAGTGATGCTCCCGTCCCTACAAATCAGGAACATTTCGGTGTCTGTAGTTGTCTGTGTCACTACCTCAAAAGAGTTGCAATGTCCTGAGCTAGAAGATTCATCGCAGTGGTACCCACGTTCCGTAAGAAGGTTAAACCACTGTTTGTTCAGTGTGGCATTGTCTGTGAGGGGCACACTATTGTCCGTCATGTGTATGGCCTTTCCGAACGCCGCTGCGGCGTTCCATAGGTGTGCCTGCAATACCACCGTGGTATTGATCTGGTTGCCGGATACCGCATGAGGGACAGGTGCAGTGAAGTAGGGTCCTGGGATGCCATCCATGAAATACAGGTGGGTGTTGTTTATCATCTCTCCTATCACCGGATAACCTGTAGAGCAAACTTGGACAACATCAAACATATTCGGGGTAGGTATACATGCGGGTAAGGGTGATTTTGGGAATCCTGATAGGTAAAACATATAAAGGGTGTTTCCAATCTACAAGTGTTTGTTGTAACTGCACCAACATCGGCAAGATAGCCGAAGAGGACTGCGAAAAATCTGCAGTGGCAATATGAGTAAGGAGGTGGTAACAAAAAAGGCTATCTGTAATTAGATTAAAGGGTTCAGAGGGGCATAATTGTAAAGCTTATAAAACAGCATATAGTTCGTTTTTCTGGGCAGAGGTATATGGCATTTGTAAGATCTGCAAAATTTTCTTGGCTGGGATATAAACTGAGGCCTTATTTTTCTTTGTCGCGTCTGTAAATATGTTAATGCCGTCAACCGGCGTCGATTGCACTAGGTTTTTTGGAATCGACAAGGGCAATAAAGCCCACCCCCTGAGCGATGGAGGCAGATGACCTTGAACAGTCTGGTGGGTAGTTAAGACCACCACCCAAGTTTCTGATTCATGTGCTAATTGTGTGAATATCTCTACAGAATCCTCTATTAATATGATAGGAACCTTACCGGTAATGCCTTGAGCCAATTCTGAGGCTTTCATTAGCAGCAGTCTCCGTGTCTCTAGCTTAGAGGGGACACTTTTGTTGGGTTTGGAAGGATAAACCCACGCCAAAGGGCCAGCCTGTTGAAATATTGAGGCAGCTATACCTAAAGATGGGTTTGACACAACAGTTATATAAACCGGCTGTAGCGGATCTATGCGTTGGACAGTGGATTCGTTAGCTATGCGCTCTATAGCATCCATAGCCTGCATAGCCTCTTTGGTCCAGTCTCTAGGGGAATTAAGTGCAGAGGGTCCTCTCAAAATTTGGTAAAGCGGTCACATTAACTCATTGGATATAGGTGCAGTGTTCCTTAACCATTGTATGGACCCTATTAATTTCTGGAAGTCGTTTAATGTCTTAACCGCTGTTCTATCTATAGAGGGATTTTTTCTAACCTCCGTTTGTGTGACGATTCTCAAATGGTAAAAACCCCGTATACAGATGCCAAAGGGTTACATTTCTCTTCTTTTGTAAGTTACAAAATGGCCTAAATTTCATTCCACGAACAAGTCCCACAAAGTCCTTGTCTGACCAAACTACTATTGTCCCATTTATCCTCCAGGTGAACAGATTATAAGCGTGTCATGTATCTTTCTCATCCCATGTCTCTTGTCCGTCCACAATAGTGGCACACCAGGGATACCCCTCTGTTCCATTCACCTGTATGTATTTAAAACCAAACCCATTCCAATTCCCAGAAATACCCTTCTATAGACAAAGTGGGAAACCTGCGACTAGTCCTGAAAAGTTAGTGTCTCTGAAAGAGAGCCCCATTATTATCATAGTCTAGTCCATCATCTTTAAACATGTGAGAAATATTGCCTTGGATGATAAACTTAGGCATTGTCTCACTCCATGACATCACCCTTAACCACGGTGGATTCGTGACGAACGCCCATCTCTGTGGTTCCTTCGGTGCTGGGTCGATGGACGCAGTGTTCTTTGAGTGTCATGATAAGTACGAGAAAAATGAAAGGAGTCATTGTGACCTAGTTGATTAAGCTTCTCCAGAAGTTTTTTCATCTGCCACTGATAGCACCTCCTCACTCCCTGTGACCGCTTCACCTTGGCGGTTGTCCTCTATCATTGTTATCCTTTTCACTGGAACCCAAACTTCTTTATTATCATCTGTTGAAACACAAACATACCCTTTTCCCCACGTTAACACTGTATGAGGACCAAATCAATTTTTATTCTCATCGTGCCACATTACTGGCTACTTTCAGGGCACTTGTTATTGTTGATTCATTCTTTGCAGACTCCTCATTAGGAAATGTTAAGAATTTCATAGCAGCCAATAAGCCATCATTATAGAATTTTAAATAATTTAGAGTATAAACAGCCAAACAGCCAATTGTAATTTATCATCAGTTTAGAGTATAAACAGCCAATTGCGAATTTATCAACTCCTGGTCCAACTCCTCCTTTTTCTTTTTGCAAGTAGGTGTCCAGGGATCGATTTGCTCGTTCCACTATAGCTTGACCAGTGGGATTATGGGGGATTCCAGTGACATGTAAAATGGAAAATTCCACCATGAACTGTTCAATGGCTTTACTGACATAAGCTGGACCATTGTTTGGTTTAATGCTTTTTGGTACTGCATGATTTAGAATGTGACCGAGTGTGTGTGATATAAAATATTGCTGTTTTGGCCCTTATTGGTAGTTGAACTTCCATAGTTATCTGTTTAATACTATCTGCCCTATCAGGAATATAGGCTGACTCTACTCTAGGTATCAATGGTACTGTATACTTTCTGTCTGTGATGTATTGCAAGGTTCTTTCACATATAATAATGCTTGCAATACTTCATATAATTCATTTTGTTGTGTAGAAGTAAATGTTGTTTTAAATTTATGCATCTCCCTTTTAGATGGAATATACATAGATGCCCTAAAATTTTTTGTTGCATCTGTAAAAACATTAACTCCCTCTACCAGTGAGGAAGAGCATTTGTTGGCCCAAGATCATGGCCACGTGGCAAATTGCTGCCCAAAAGGAATTGGGAGCCCGTGTTGGAAATTCTGATTAATCAATATCTGCCATTCCACAAACTCTTGTATGCAGTTCTCTATTTGTTGACTTGTATACATAGTATATATTGTGTGAGGTTTCTGTCCTATTAACATCCTTACTCTCTTCACTGCCTTATGTATGACTTGGGCTACCAGCACAGCATAAAGCACACAAGCTCTGTTCTTTATCTGAGCCAAATGTACCCACTCAATAATCCCTTATTTTTGATATAAAACTCCAGTGGGTATTTTTTCAGTGAATAAATTGTTACTTCCAAGTCCTGTGATTCTAATATCCTGCTAATAGTACACCCCATAATCTTTTTCTGCACTAATTTCAAACATTCCAGTGCTTCATCTGTCCATTTTCTGCATGAGTTTAATTGAGAAGGACCTTTCAATAAATCATATAATGGTTTCATTTGATCAGTTGTAATTCCCAACTGTGGCCTACACCACTGAATTACTCCTATCAATTTCTGAAAGTCATTTAAAGTTGTAACCTTTGTAGAATCTATGATAGGTGACTTCAAACTTAAGCCTTACCACCTTACATCATTGTTTCACAGGGTAGTTTCTCCTTCTCTGATTACATTTACTCTGAAAAAAAAACTTTTTAGAAATTAAGTTGTTAATAAGTTCAAACACTAAATTTAACTTTTGCTTAAGCCAAGGAATGACTACAAGTTCAGATTAAAAGAGCAAGATCTTTTCTGCTTCATAGACCATTACATATTAATTTACCAATACATTGTCTTGAAAATGAAAATTTAAAACCGTTTAAAATTTGTCCTGTTGTTGACAGTCATTAAACTTTTACAAAAAATGTAGTTGAAAACCTTCAAAATAATAGTTCTCTTCTCTTGATCTAATCTGAAATGATAAAAGTTACAATTCACTGTAGACCCAGCTGAATGATGAGTTGGGACTGCAGGGCAAAAAATCTTAATGGTTCCATCCTTTACTCAAGTAAATTTTATTTCTGTGTCCACTCCTTAAGGACTTTTTTGAATGAGAGGGTTTTGAATTCCTCAGCTGAAGGGAGGGAGACTTCTGGACAACTGCCCAGTGGCGCCAAGTCTATTCCATTCTGCTGGAGAGTTTCAAAAGCTTTATCTCTGCTGAGGTGTCCCTTTAAGATTTATGCATATTTCCAATTTGCCTAGTGCCAAATAATATAACAAATCCTGATCTGTTTTAAACATCCAATTAGGAGTGACACGTTTCACTTAATATGTGAACAGAATAACTACCTTTTGGTTACTTCTCATTATACAAAATACTTTTCTTTTAGGTGAGGCATGAGATAATGAAAATGCTGATCAGCCTGCCCCAGATCTCTCGTCTGTCTCTCCACCCTCACAATCTGGCCAGGATCGGGAAGGCAAGAGAGAGAGAGTTCAACCAAAAACCTTCAAATAATTTCCAAAACTTTTATGCTTTCCTTAAACTTCATATCCATGTTGTTTTCCTAATGGGCTTTGATCAAAGCCCCTTTTAAAACTGCACAGACACTACGTCCCTGCATTTCCCATCCAAGACTACACCTTGCAATCACATAAACTAAATAATATAAGATTAGTTCCTCTCTTTCTCTCTCCCATACTTCTCCCCGATGCTGCAGCCATCAGAGAGAAGGGAGGAGGGGGAGGAAAAGAGATAACTTTCCAAGGTCCAGCTACCATGGAGCTGACCGTAATAACTCACAAACACACGCACACAGAACATGTAAAGACAGAACACATATACAGACAATAAAAGAATCCAAAAAACTGAGAAAAAATTGTCAGAAATCCTCTGTACACATTATAACTCTGGCTTAATTTCTATCACTGTGTAACTAAGCCTTGCATAAGATTCCTTCTCTAAGCTTTCTCCCGTACAAGATTGCTTTTTTAGACTTACTCCTGCAACTTTTTACTGCACCATAGATCTGTGCCGAGTGCCAGGGCTGGAAGAACATCCGGGCTGCTGAATTTGCCACTGTGCCACAAATCCTGGGCAAATTTTTTGCTGTGCCACAAATCCAGGCCCTGGGCCAACTCTGGATGTATTTTCTGGTTGAATTTCTGACTGCACCAACTCCCTCTTTCCTCTCGGTCCTATCTGGTTGTGATTGTCTCCTGAGCTCCCAGACCGCCAATGCTCCGAAGATAAAAAAGGGGGGCAGTAGAGGGGGATCTCAACTCCTTGTCAGAAATCTCCACTAGGGAGTCTCCCATTTGTATCGCACAAGCGGCAGCCCAGCAAGTTGGACGTGGGGTGCCCACAAGGGCTGCTTTTTCCACCCCGTACATGACAAAACCAGTCTCAACGAGCAACCCAGGGGTGGCATCCACATAAGAGGCCATTTGTGTCCCCACTACTTGCCATGTTTGAGGAGTTAATTCTGCATGGCAAACCCATGGTGATATAGTTTGTATTTTTACTACCCACTCCCTACATTCCTTTATATGAATTTTTGTGCCCGCTTCTCGGCAGACTTTATAAAGCTGGCACGCCAATACTCCTGAATCCTCTGGCTGCAATTGCTTAGCAATTCTATTGCCCATTTTCTCCTAGGTAGCCCCGTCTACCTAGGGTGTCCGACTCTTCCGCCCTTAAGCGAGCGGGATACTCACGTCACCTGGCGGGGGTCCCGTCTATCGTGTGCCCCACGATAGGCGCCAATTGACCCGGGTCCGGGTCCTTCAGGTGACACTCTCTCAGTGGGCTTCTGCTTCGGACGTCTCCGGATTTCCCTCCCCGGGGGACTCGGCGGAGGGACTCAGTCGGACACTTCTTCAGGAGGCATATACTTTATTAAGTGCAGAGGAGTCCCCCGAACAGCCCAGGGCGTTGGTTTAAGTAAGGTTCTAGTTCCGGGTAGCTATCCATTGTTTAAGTAGGTTTCTATTTTTAGGTATCCATCCTGATCCACCCCGAGGGTGAGGCTTTCATCTCATTGGAGCGAGCCCCTCCAGACCAAACCAAAAAAGGGGCACGATTCCCAACCCAGGTTGTGTCCCCTTCTGGTTGGTTAGTGGTTATTTAATTTCAGACCAGGAAGTCTTTCTAGTGCTGAGCTGGCAGAGCCACGTCAGCAGGTCAAATCTTCCTAGTTTTCTCATTCCCATCCCCCCAGGAGGTTTATTGGTCCATTACGCCCCTGACACCCCATAGCCCTTAAAATACTTGCAAAAGTGACTCTAAAGAAATTGGAGAGCAAGAGAAGCCACAAAATGACAGAATGAAAGTGATTTTCAACCCAAGATAGCCTGAAAGGCCAGCAGGAAAGATTTATCACAACAATCTCTGAGTAGACAGCAGCCCAGTGTGGGCCACACAGCACAGACAGAACTGGAGCAGGCTTCAGGGCATGGAGTCATGAGCAGCTGCTACGGTTCACAGAATTCTCAACCCACAAACACCAAAGATAGCTTCAAAGTTCAGTGAGAGGAGAGTAAAGTCCACTCCCAGCCCTAGCATCAGGAAGGCAGCAGTCACTGCAGCAATATCAGCATCCATTTTAAGAGCCCTCTACCTAAAACTTTGGAGGAATTGAGCAGTTATCTGGGTCTCAGTCCTGAGAGAGATGAGAGTGAGGAGGAGTGCAGGAATGGTAGAGCTGGTTATGTCTGTGCAGAGGGAATACTACTAGCAGTTTGAGGGCAGAAAAGAGTGCTTTACGTTACTCATAGACCAGAGTGCAGGCCAGAGGAAGAGTAAACTTCCCTTGATTGTGCCACCTTGGGGGAACTGAGAACTTAGAGTTCCTGAGGGTTATCACAGAGAAGAGCTGCACATAACCACTGAAGCCTAGGGTAATATACCCTCCACTTTTTGACAAAGGACTCAAACATCGAGTACCTGGCTGAGAAAATGCCCAAAAAGGGGAAAGTAAGATTATAGAAGGCTACTTTCTTGGTGAAAAGGTATTTTCTTCCACAATTTCTGACAAGAAAGAGCAAAGCACACAATTAGAGGAAGACAGTATGGTAAAGATTTCTAAAAATAAGTGTACGATTGCCTCAGGCCATGGAAGAGCTCAAAAAGAATTTTGAAAAGCAAGTAAGAGAGCTGGAGGAAAAATTGGGAAGAGAAATGAGAGCAATAAAAGCAAGTCATGAAAAAGAAATCAACCGCTTGCTAAAGGGATCCAAAAAATGCTGAAGAAAATAATACTTTTAAAAAAAGAATAACCCAAATGGCAAAAGAGGTCCAAAAAGCCAATGAGGGGAAGAATGCTTTAAAAATCAGAACTGGACAAATGGAAAAGCAGGTTTAAAAGCTCACTGAAGAAAATAGTTCCTTAAAAATTAGAATGGAGCAGTGGAAGCTAAGAACTTTATGAGAAATCAAGAAATTATAAAACAGAACCAAAGGAATGAAAAAATAGAAAGCAACATGAAATATCTCATTGGAAATCAACTGAACACAAAAATACATCCAAGGAAGATAATTTAAAAATTAATGGACTTCTTGAAAAATCATGATTTTAAAAAAGAGCCTAGACATCATATTCCAAGAAATTTTCAAGAAAAATTGTCTTTATATTCTAGAACCAGAGGGTAAAATAGAAATGGAAAGAATTTACTGATCACCTCCTGAAAGAGATTCCAGAAGGAAAACTCCCAGGATTATTGAAGCTAAATTCCATGACTACACATGTAGGAATTATAGTGAATTTCTTGTTCTCCCAATAAGGGTGAGTGGGGAGGGAGGAAGGGAGAGATTATGGAACTCAACCCTTTAGTAATGAATGTGAAAAATTGTTTTAGCATGCGAATGGAAAATAAGATGTACAGGCAATGAAGTACAGAAAAAAATAAAAGAATGTGAGATAATTTATTGATTTATTATATTATTACTCTCCATTTCTGTTTTTCCTAGTATGTTACTCTCAATACTTGTCTTTTTAGATATTCTCCCATCATTTTAAGTTCACCCTATGCTTGCTCTGTGTGTATGTATGTATGTATGTGTTTATATTTATACATTATTTATACATTTGTGTATATGCATATACACAAATATGTGTACATAAATATATACACACACATATATATATATATACACATATTCCCTCTAGCTATTCTAATACTGAGAAAGATCTCATGAGTTGCAAATATCATTTTTCCACATAAAAATCTAAACAGTTCTACTTTAATAAGTCTCTTAGGGTTTCTCTTTCATGTTTACTCTTTCATACTTCTCTTGATTCTTGTATTTGAAGGTTAAATTTTCTATTCAGCTCTGGTCTTTTCAACTAGAATGCTTGAGAGTCCTCTATTTCACTGAAGTTCCATTTTTTTCCCCTCAGATATCATACATGGTTTTGCTGGGCAGGTGATTCTTTGTTTTAATCCAGTCTCCTTTGACTTCTGGAATAGCATATTCCAAGCCCTTTGATCCCTTAGTGTAGAAGCTGCTAAATCTTGTGTTATCCTGATTGGGTTTCCATAACACTTCAATTGTTTCTTTCCGACTTCTTGTAATATTTTCTTCTTGACCTGAGAATTCTGATTTTGACTACAATATTCCTAGGAGTTTTCCTTTTGGGATCTCTTTCAGGTGGTGGTTGATGGATTTTGTACATTTCTATTTCATCCTCTGGTTCTAGAATATTACAGCAGCTTTCCTTGATACTTTCTTGGAATATGATGTCTAGGTTATTTTTTTGTGTTTTTTTTTAATTTTTATTTATTTAACTTTTTACATTCATTTTCACAAAATTTTGGGTTCCAATTTTTTCTCCCCTTTTTATCCCCTACCCCTACCCCAATACACCAAGCAATCTAATTTTGCCTATCTCCAATATGCTCTCTCTTCTGTCATCCCTCCCTTCTCTTCTCCCCATCTTCTCTTTTGTCCTGTAGGGTCAGATGACTTTCTATTCCCCATTAACTGTATTTTTTATTTCCTAGTAGCAACAACAATACTCGACAGTTGTTCCTAAAACTTTGAGTTCCAAATTTTCCCCATCCCTCCCTCCCCACCCATTCCCTATGGGAAGGCAGACAATTCAATATAGGCCATATCTGTGTAGTTTTGCAAATGACTTCCATAATAGTCGTGTTGTGTAAGACTAACTGAGTTACCCTCCATCCTATCCTGCCCCTCCTTGTTTCTATTCTGTCTTTTGATCCTGTCCCTCCCCGAGTGTTGACTTAAAATTGCTCCCTCCTCCCATTGCCCTCCCTACCATCATCCCCGCCCTTGCTTATCTCCTTCTCCCCCACTTTCCTGTACTGTAAGATAGGTTTTCATACCAAAATGAGTGTGCATTTTATTCCTTCCTTTAGTCAAATGTGATGAGGGTAATCCTCTTGGTTTTTTTTGGTTTTTTTTGTTTTTTTCTCAGCTCTCCTCTTTTTCCCTCCACTAAAAGGTCTCCGGCTTGCCTCTTAAATGACAAATAATTTACCCCATTCCATTTCACCCTTTTTTCTCTCCCTACCTTTCTTTCTCACCATTTGCCTTAATTTCTTTTAAGATATGGTCCCATCCTATTCAATTCACTCTGTGCTCTCTGTCTCTGTATGTGCGTGCATGTGTGCATGTGTGTGTGTGTGCATGTGTGTACATGTGTGTGTGTGATCCCACCAACTACGCAGATATTGAAAAGTTTTAAGAGTTACAAATATTGTCTTTCCATGTAGGAATGTAAACAGTTCACCTTTGGTAAGTCCCTTATGACTTCTCTTTGCTGTTTACTTTGTCATGCTTCTTCTCATTCTTGTGTTTGAAAGTCAAATTTTCTTTTCAGCTCTGGTCTTTCCATCAAGAATGCTTGAAAGTCCTCTGTTTCATTGAAAGAACATATTTTCCCCTGAAGTATCATACTCAGTTTTTCTGGGTAGGTGATTCTTGGTTTTAGTCCTAGTTCCTTTGACTTCTGGAATATCCTATTCCACGCCCTTCAATCCCTTAATGTAGAAGCTGCTAGATCTTGAGTTATCCTGATTGTATTTCCACAGTACTGGAATTGTTTCTTTCTAGCTGCTTGCAAGATTTTCTCCTTGAGCTGGGAGTTCTGGAATTTGGCCACAATGTTCCTAGGAGTTTCTCTTTTTGGATCTCTTTCAGGTGGTGATCGATGGATTCTTTCAATACTTATTTTGCCCTCTGGTTGTAGAATGTCAGGGCAGTTTTCCTTGATAATTTCATAGAAGATGATGTCTAAGATCTTTTTTTTGGTCATGACTTTCAGGTAGTCCCATAATTTTTAAATTGTCTCTCCTGGATCTATTTTCCAGGTCAGTTGTTTTTCCCATGAGATATTTCACACTCTCTTCCATTTTTTCATTCTTTTGGTTTTATTTTGTGATTTCTTGGTTTCTCAGAAAGTCATTAGACTCCATCTGTTCCATTCTCATTTTGAGAGAACTATTCTCTTCAGTGAACTTTTGAACCTCTTTTTCCATTTGGTTAATTCTGCTTTTGCAAGAATTCTTCTCCTCATTGGCTTTTTGAACCTGTTTTGCCAATTGAGTGAGCCTACTTTTGAAGGTGTTATTTTCTTCAGCATTTTTTTGGGTCCCCTTTACCAAAGTATTGACCTGTTTTTCATACTTTTCTTTCATCTCTCTCTCATTTCTCCTCCCAGTTTTTCCTCCACCTGTCTAACTTGGTTTTCAAAATCCTTTCTGAGCTCTTCCAAGGCCTGAGCCCCCCCTAAAACACCCTGGGATGTGTGGCATATAGAGGCCCCACCCTCCACGTCTTTCCCTGATGGCAAGAATATTTCCTCATCGTCGTCAGATCCGAAAGTCGGGATCATTTGCATCTGCTCAAAAAAGCTCTTTATAGTCTTATTTTTCTTCCCTTTTCTAGGCATTTTCCCAGCCAGTTACTTGACTTCTGAGATTCCTGTCCACCCCCGCCTCAATCCGCCCAGCTAGTGCTTTGGGTATGAGATTCAAATGGGCTTTCCATGGCAGTCACGGCTGCTATTCAATGTGAGCTTTAGTTCTGGTGCTGGGGTGGGGGCAGGGCCACCTCCCAGGCTCAGTTCCCTCAGGGACTTTATGCAGAGACCTTCAGCAATGGAGCAGGTGGGACAGGGCCGGCTCCCAGGCTCAGCTTCTTCAGGTTGTTTATGCAGAGAATTTCAGTAATGAAGATCCTGCCTGCCGCTTGTGGAGTCCTGGGGGCCGCTACTGCTGCCTTTGCCTCCGCCACTTCTCACCCCTGCCTCTGCCTCCACCACTTCCTGCCCCTGCCTCTGCCTCCGCAGCTTCCTCCCGAGGGGGCCCGAGTCACAGAGACACCCCACTCCCCTCTCTGCGAGCCCAGATGTGTCTCTCACTGATCTGTAGCGTCTCTGGGCAGAGGGACCTTCCCGGCCGCTGGAGCTTCCGTCCCTGAAGCCTGCTTGGGTCAGCTTCTCTGGGGCCACAGCCAGGGCAGCGCTGGGGTGGGGTCCACTTTCCGGGGTGCAACGGACCCTGGGGACCGCTCTCCAGGGCTCTCTGGAACGGAAATCTCTTCCACTGTGTTTCTGCACACCCTGCAGTGATCCAGAACTTGTGAGGAGCTCTTCTTACATTAAATGCATGGGCTGTGGTTTTGGAGCTAGCATACAGTGATTCTTTCTCTAGGTTATTTTTTTGATCATAACTTTAAGTAGTCCAATAATTTTTAAATTATCTCTTCTGAATTCACTTTCCGGCTCAGTTGTTTTTCCAGTGAGGCTCTTCACATTATCTTCTATTTTTTTTTCATTCTTTTGGTTTTGTTTTATATATTCTTGATTTTTTACAAAAGTTTTCTTTTCCTTTTGCTCCATTCTAATTTTTAAGGAATTATTTTCTTCATTGAGCTTTTCTATCTCTTTTTCCATTTGGCCCATTCTGCTTTTTAAGACATTCTTCTCCTCATTGGCTTCTTGGACCTCTTTTGCCATTTGGATTGGTCTAATTTAAGGGTAATATTGTCTTCAGTGGGATTTCATTTATCAAACTGTTGAAAAAGAACAGATTGAAAATTCCCCCATTAAATACCAAATAATAATACTGAAAATCAAGGGAGTGATTAATAAAATTAAAATTTAGAAATCTATTGAAATAATAAATAAAACTAAGAGCCTGTTTTATGAAAAAATAAAATAGATAAAACTTTGACCAATTTGGTTTAAAAAAAGAGAGACAAAAACCTAATTAGTACCAAAAATGAAACGGGTGAATAACCTCCAATGATGAGGAAATTAAAATGACAATTAGAAATTATTTTGCCCAACTGTATGCCCTTAAATTTGGCAATCTTAGTGAAATAGATGAATATTTGCAAAAATATAAGTTGCCTTGATTAACAGTAGAGGTAGTAAAATACTTAAGTAATCCCACCTCAGAAAAAGAAACTGAATAAGTCATCAATAAATTCCCTAGGAAAAAAATCTCCAGGTCGTGGTGGATTTCCAAGTGAATTCTTTCAAACATTTAAAGAAAAGCTAATTCCAATACTACATAGAGAATTAGAAAAAATTGGCAAACAGAGTCCAACCAAATTCTTTTTATGACACAAATATGATGCTGATACTTAAACAGGGTAGAGCCAAAACCAAAAAGGAAAATTGCAGACCAATTTTCCTAATGAATATACAGGCAAAAATTTTAAATAGAAAATTTACAAAAAGATTACAACACCTTAGCAGAAGAATAATACACTATGATCAGGTAGGATTTATACCAAGAATGCAAGGCTGTCTCAATATTAGGAGAACTCTATAATTGATCATGTCAGCAACAAAACTGACAGAAAACACAATTATCTCAGTAGATGCAGAAAAGTCTTTTGACAAAGTACAACAATTTTATTTTTTAGATATCATCTTTTCATATTCAACTCACCTTGATGCCCTCTATCTGTCTGTCTATCTATACTTCTATCTGCCCTAATAATGACAAAGTTATGAATGACAAGTATCATCTTTCCATGTAGGAATGTAAGCAGTTTAACCTTATTGAATCCTTTTTCCTCTTCTGTTCACCTTTTCATACTTTTCCTGAGTCTTGTATTTGATTCAAATTTTCTATTTAGCTCTGGTCTTTTCATCAAGAATGTTTGAAAGTCCTTTGTTTCAATGACTATCTGTTGTTTTTGTTTTTTTTTTTTTTCCCTGAAGGATTATAGTCACTTTTTCTGGTTAAGTAATTCTTGATAGTAATCCTAGCTCCTTTACCCTCCAGGATACCACATTCCAAGCCTACTGATCCTTTTATGTACAAGCTACTAAATCTTGTATTATCCTGACTGTGATTCCACCATATTAGAATTGTGTCTTTCTGGTTGCTTATAATGTTTTTCCTTGACCTAGAAGCTCTAGAATTTGGTCATAACATTACTGGGAGCTTTCATTTTGGGATATCTTCCAAGAGATAATTGGTGAATTCTTTCCATTTCTATTTTACCCTCTGTTTCTAGAATATCATTTGTTTGACCCCCTGACTATCTGTGGACTGAGACCTCTGGAAGCAGCTGTTACCACTGCTGATTCAGGGACTCCCAAGGCCTACTCCTTGTTTTCTGTGGCCAGGGCTGTGATGGTGTGGCTTATATTAGACAGTGCTCCACTCTCACCCAGGTGCAATAGACTTTTCCTGCTTACCTTTTACATTATCTTTGGTGTCTATGCACTGAAAGGTCTGGAAACCACCACCACTGTTGCTGATTCAGTTACTCTGAGGCTTGTTCCAAGTTTGCTAGGGCCTGGTCTACACCTGCACTGGAAGGCACTCCTCTCTCACTCTGGTTTAACAGACCTTTCCTACCAAACTTTCAAGTTTTCTTGGCTTGGAAATTTCTTTCATTCTATATTTTTCTGGGTTCTGTTCCTCTAGAATTAGTTTAGAGTCATTTATAAAGGTATTTCGAGGGGTTTGGGGGAGAGCTTAAATGAGTCCTTGCCTTTACTCCACCATCTTGGTTCTGCCTCTCTGAACTAGATTTAAAAATGCTAATTTTTGTACCCTTTTAAAGATACTAGATTGAGTTCAAAATTTTATGTGGCACTTTTAATGCCGTGTGTGTGTGTGTGTGTGTGTGTGTGGTGTGTGTGTGTATGTGTGTGTATGTGTAATAGTCCTACATTATCACTCTGTGATTAAGAAAACACAAAAGTGATTCAGGTCCTCTAAGTAGCTGTCACTTAACACGGTCTTGTGCACAAGGCTATTAGGAAAAGTACTATAAATTATATATACATAATTGTATACTATAAATATCTGATCTGGCATTACATATTTCAATTTTTTTCTCTTTGTTGTATATCAGGAAATAATATGATCATTAAATTTCTAAAAGAGTTGACTTTTTGCCAGTTGTTACAAAAGGACAGTTTTAATAGCATTAAACTGGATGAAGTCTTTTGAGACACCCTATATTCTAGCAGTTTTATTTAGCTTTATTAGGTAGTAACGTGAAGTAATCAACTTAAATAGCAAAAACTGAAGAATAAAGACACTCCCTATTGTCCCAAGAACCTAATGGCTTCAAGCACTTTTTACAGGAGGCATCTTTCAGCTTGTGATCCCAGTGATAAAATCTCAAAGTTGTTTCCATTTGACCCAGTACCAGATCTGTCATTTTGTTCCTTCCCAAATGATATCATTTTTTATCATTACAACAAAATTGTGCTTTTATTATTCTCATTTTATATTTTAGGAAAGTGAGGCAGCAAAAATTATGTGTTTTGCCCATATAGCCTAGCTACACAGCTAAAAGATGTCTGAAGCTAGAATTTAATTTGTTTTCCCTGACTCCAGATTTAGTATTTTATCCACTGTATATTCTAACTGACTCAGATTCTTCCTAAAACATAAAGAATAAATTAGAGAAGCATTGTAAGATTGTTTGCTATTTGGAATAGCCTAAAAATATGAAATAATGAGTAAAGAGGGGGACGGGAATGAAAAGTATGTTGAAGTTGCAAGAAACTATATTTTCACTGTAAAACAAAATGGTTACTTAAAGAATTGATTCAAATGGTTACAATATAGATACATTTTAGCCCTATACAAAAGTTTGTGTAATAAAATTCATTTACATAAAAAGAAGTTATTAATATTTTTCTGTAGCTGTAAGAATATCTCAAGAAGGTCATGATAAACTAAAAAAAAAAATGAACCTTTCCGAAGCTGCAGAGTAAAAAGATGTTACTTTCTTACAAAAGAATGGATTCTTTTGCTATTTAAAATCTAAATACAGCTGTAAGTATTAGCAGTGTAAATGTGTAAAAAAGAATTCTTAAGAGAAAGGACACTTCCCTGTGTACTTTTCTGCACTTTTACATCCCCACGGACTTCTTGCTATTCTCTCCAATGTCCATAATTTTAAGTTGTATCTAAGCAACCGCATAATTCTTTACTGTGTCAATTTCTGAGATAGTCAACAAGTGAAGTCAAGTCAATAAGTCTTTATTAGGCAAGAGGCAAATGTGTCAACCCCAGTACTAACTTCTGAGAATACTAATACTAAGGGAAATAGAGACAGTCCCAATCCTCAAGAAGATGACATTAAAATAGGAAAAGAAAGCATGTAAAAGGAAGTTGAGAAGTGAGTGAGAGAAGGTTTCTGTGGAGCTTAAAGGGTGGAATCTGGAAAAGAATAAAAATATGGTTGGTTTGCCTCACCTCAAGCTATTTTAGCCAAAGTTCAGACAAACCCTGTGTTGTGAATTTTCTCATAATAAAATACTGAAAAATTAAGAGCTAGATTCAGGAGAATCGGATGCAAAGACTGTATCTCTTCTTCCTGATATTAAATGTCTCTTGCTGAGCTCCTTGGGAATTATCTGTTTGCTTTCACTCATCACTGTAGGCTACTTCAGTAAAGTACTAGAAGCAGTCTCACTTCATTTTAAAGTAGAAGTTCTTGTCTTTTGGGTTAGTTACATTGTGCAGTGGCTATTAAAAATTAACCCAATAATTTTGCAACAGTGGATATAGATGGATCTTCTTTCAATACTTGATGTTTTCTTGATTATCTTTGATCAGGTTTATCCTCTTGTAGTGTAACAGAAGAGGGGCCCTCAGATGTGTAGGCTTTTTGTGTAGTGATAGGTTTGTTGTGTGCCTTAAAGGAAGGCAGAATACACATTTCTACTTTCTTCTCTCAGGATTCTTTGCCAAGGGAGATTTTCATTCCTGCCTAGAGAGGAGGTGAGAGTTTGGAGCCAGGGATCACTACTCTGCTCTTCTCAGAGAGAGGGAGTACTAGGCTAGAAGTATATCTGTCTGTTCCTTTAACATCTCTTGTTTAGAGGATATGATCAGATTCCATCTAACTTCTGATCACTTTACTATTTTGAAGGGTAGGAGGAACTCAAACTTTATATCCAAGGCTTGGTTTTTTTATATCTAATATTAGTTCCATAATGAATATACATAGTGAATAACAAAGAAACTCATTTTACTGAATTATAGAAAATAGAAACCAGAGAAGCTATACATAGGAATACAAGACAATCCAAAATGAAGTTAAGTGCTCCCATTTGAAGCAAGATAACTCATCTAAGCAGAGAGGGAGAGACAGAGAGTCGGTCTTGTATCTCATCCAAATAGAAAGTCCCCACAGTCTCTAGTGTAGCAAGGTGGCAATAGGGACATGATGGAGATCGCCATCTTCCCTTAACTCTTCTCTGAGTCTTTTCTTTCAGTAACACAAAATAGGATTGGCTTCTTCCATTTTTGTGAAAGTTAGAAGTGAGGTTTGCTGGAGCAGGAGGTCCCCTTTGAGATTCTTTAGGGACAGTGACTTTTGGGACTGGTCAACATTAAAGTGACCAGTCCCAAAAGTCACTGTCCCTAAAGAATCTCAAAGGGGACCTCCTGCTGGAATAGTCCCCAAAGGGAACTGTCCATGAAGAGTCCAAGCATGGGAATGGCAAAGGCTGAAGCTCTCTTGGCTTTGACCCATTTCTCCAGTACCCACATGCAGCCCAGGACCTTCATCTCTACCAATAAGGAGAGTGTCCCATACCAATGGGCTTTAATACTGATATTACACTTGTAATATCAGTTTTCGCTTTGCTTCCACACTAAATTGTTGCAAGTCACAAAGAGCATGCTGCACTCCTCATGAAAGAGCTCAGCCTTCTTCTGAGTCACCTATCACCTTCATGTCATTGACTATCATTGCCCTCTGGGTCATTTCAATGTTCCCCATGGTAACCAGACTGAAGGAAGGGACTGGGAATAGTATCAGCAGGTATGCTTTAGGGAAAGGAAGGATCTAGGAATTAGATAATCAATCCAGATTAGAAAGAGTCCTCAAAAGCCTTTACTTTCACTATCTCTGTTCATTACACTTTTTAAGATAGAACTCATAAGAAATAGAGGGAGGTCTCTAGTAACACTCCTCAGTGCCCTTTAGGGAGAGTGAATCTTCTATTGAACATCTCTATAAGTCATGGTCAAGAATGGCATAGTATGTGATAGCATGTATGTGATAGCATGTATAGATTGATATCTGTGCCATTGAAAAGAATTCCCATAAAGAATAAGATCATGAATGAATTGTTGCAAAGCCTTTTCAGTTCCGATTTGGCAGCTGGCACCTTCTAATATTACTTCTTTTTTTCAACTTATTTATTTATATATTGCAACACTGACTTCTGTAAGTTTTAAATTTTCTCCCCCACTTACCAAGAATACATGCATTCTGACATGGACTCTACATTTGATAGGACATATATTGCTATCGAGCACATTTTCATATTTGTCATGTTGCATAGAAGAATTATAACAAAGTAGAGAAACTATGAGAAACAAAACAAAACAAAATGAAAGAAAAAAGAAAATAAACTGTTTTGCTATGCATTCTAACTCCAAAACTCATTCTCTGGATGTAGATGATATTTTCTATCATGAGTCCTTTGGAATTGTTTTTGATCTTTGCATTACTGAGAAGGGCTGTCTGTGAAAATTAATCATATACTGTGTCTGTTTCTGCAAACAATGTTCTCTTGTTTCTGTTTACTTTACTCAGGATCAGTTCATATAAGTTTTTCCAGGATTCTCTGAAGTTCACCTGTTCACCATTTCTTATACCACAGTAGTATTCCATCACATTCATTTACCACAGCTTATTCAGCCATTCCCCAAATAATGGTCATGATCTCAATTTCCGGTTCTTGGCCACCACAAAAAGAGCTGCTATAATAAAGGCCTCATTTCTAAAATATATGGAGAACTGAGTCAAATGTACAAGAACACAAGTTATTCCCCAGTTGATAAATGGTCAAAGGATATGAACAGGCAGTTTTCAGAGGAAGAAATCAAAGCTATCTATAAATACATGAAAAAATGCTCCAAATCACTATTGATTAGAGAAATGCAAATCAGACCAACTGTGAGATACCACATCACACTTACCAGATTGACTAACATGACAAAACAGGAGGATGATAAATGTTGGAGAAGATGTGAAAGAGTTGGAACAGTAATTCATTGTTGGTGGAGCTGTGAACTGATTCAGCCATTCTGGAAAGCAATTTGGAATTATGCCCAAAGGGCTACAAAAATGTGCATACACTTTGACCCAGAAATATTGCTTCTAGGATTGTATTACCAAGAGATCATAAAAATGGGAAAGTTTCCCACATGTACAAAAATATTTACAGCAGCTCTTTTCATGGTGGCCCAAAACTGGAAATCAACGAGATGTCCATCAATTGGGGAATGACTGAATAAATTGTGACTTATGAATGTAATGGAATACTTTTGTGCTATAAGAAATGATGAACATGAAGATTTCACTGAGGCCTGGAAAGACTTACATGAATTAATGCTGAGTGAAAGGAACAGAATCAGGATAACTTTATACACAGTCACAACCACAGTGTGCAAGTATTTTTCTGGTAGACTTAGAACTTCATTGCAATGCAACGATTTAAAAAATTCCAAATGGTCTCTTAAGGCAAAATACCTTCTATGTCCAGAGAAAGAACTATGGAATTTCAATCACAGAGTGTAGCAGACCTTTTTTCTTTTGTATTATGTTTTGGCTTGTTCTATGATTTCTCCCATTCATTTTAATTATTCTATGCAACATGACTAAGGTGAAAATGTATTTAAAAGAATATAGTAGTAGCTATATAAAATTGCATGCCATCTCAGGAAGGAAGTGAAGTAAGGGGGAAGAAAAGGGAGGGAGGAGGAAAACAATCTAAGTTATATGGAAGTGATTGTAGAACACTGAAAACAAATAAAGTAACAAAAAAAAAATAAAGTAGGTTACAAAAAACTATAAAAGAAAAAAAGAGCTGTTATATATATTTTTGTATATGTAAGTCCTTTCCCCATTTTTGTGATCTCTTTGGGATACAACCCTAGAAGTGGTATGCTGGATCAAAGGGTATGCACATTTGTATAGCATGTAGGACATAGTTCCAAATTATTCTCCAGAATGGTTGGATCAGCTCACAGCTCCACCAACAATTAATTAGTGTTCCAACTTTCCTACATCTTTTCTGACACTTATCATTTTCCTGTTATTGTTAACTAATCTGATACGTGCAGTGTGGTACCTCAGAATTGGTTTGATTTGCATCCCTCTCATCGATAGTGATTTAGATCATTTTTTCATATGAATATAGATAGTTTTAATTTATTCCTCTGTTCATATTCCTTTAACATTTTTCAATTGGAGGATGGCTTTCATTCTTGTAAATTTGACTAAGTTCTCTATATATTTTATAAATGAGACCTTGATTAGAAACAATAGTTATAAAAATTCTTCCCCAGTTTTCTATTTCCCTCCTAATCTTGGTTACATTGCCTTTGTTTGTGAAAAGAACTTTTCAGTTAAATATAATCAAAATAATACATATTGCCTTCCATAATTTTTTCTATCTGATGACTGGTCATAAATTCATCCATTCTTCATAAATCTGACAGATAAACTATTTCTGCTTTCCCTGATTTGTTTATAGTATCAGCCTTTATACCTAAATCGTGTACTCATTCATACTTTACTTTGGTATATGGAGTAAGACCACCTTCTAATATTGTAAATGAGGCAGGAAAGGTAAAACTCAATCACTTTTTTCTTTTTTTATCCAACTGTTAGAGGCAAAAGTATTATTCCTAGTAGGTCATGACTTGAAAGGATACTCTTCTATTCTCAATGGAGACGGACTCCTTTGCTTTAGAGATATGTGCATAAAGGGGCAGCTAGGTAGCTCAGTAGATGGAGCACCAGTACAGGAGTCAGAATGACCTGAGTCCAAATCTCATCTCAGACACTTGACACTCATTAGCTATGTGAACTTGAGCAAGTCACTTAACCCCAATTGCCTCATCCTTTGTCATCTCCAGTAGTCCTGATGAATATTTCATCACTGGATTCAGATAACTCTGAAGAAGTGAGGTTGGTCACCTGCACAACTCTCCCTCACTCAAAACAAAGTCAAGTGCTAGTCATGTCATCATTTCTCTGATGGCATGGCCTTCTTTGACAACAAAGGATGAGCACACATGTTCCATAATAAATTTATGTAAAATGGATCAAAGAAGATTTTCTGATCATTGATAGAAATCAACACTCATTCTAAACGTTTTTCTGTGGTCAGAGTCTAACATGTTGAAATTTTTTAGATATATTCTTCCTATTACACATAAAAAAAAACAAACTTCCCATTAATTTAAAAATTGAATTAAAATGCTCTCCCTCCTATCTTCTCCTATCCCTTCATTGAGAAAGCAAGAAATTTGATATAGGTCATAGATGTGCAGCCATCCCAAATATATTTCTATACTAGTAATTTTGTGAAAAGCAACAGACTAAAGTGAAATAAAATTTATTTAAGTTAAATTGAAGTAACTTCAATTTCCATTCAGATTCCATCAGTTCTTTCTTTGAAAGTGGAGAGCATTTTTCATCATAAGCCATTTGAAATTGTTTTAGATCATTGTATTCTGGAAAAAAGTCTGTCATTCATATATGATCATCATATAATATGGCTTTTCATATCACTGTTTGACACTGTTGCCTTCTGAATTTATATTTTGATCTTCCTGTCACTTTGGAAACTATCAATATGTTAATTTTTGCTGCTCTTTGTTCATTTGTTATGTTATTTTTTGGCTTTTTAACTTAAAGTTTAGCTTTGCTCTTGGAGTACAGGGATCCTTGTCCTATGATTTAGACTTTTTATATTGCCGTTTTTAGACCTCATTCTGGGTGTCTGCAAGTTTTCACTTCTAATCACTGCTCTTATCTGTGAGCAACCGCAGGTACTCTTTTCTTTCACAAGTACACTTTTGCACCCTGGAATTGTGTTTGGGGCCCCACTCCTGTTATAGTACTTCCTCATCCTGGGACTATGACCCTGAACCACATATGGACAATGCAACAGAATGTTGTTTCCATTGCCAGCAAAGGTCCACCTATAATCTCCTTATGACTAGTTGATCAAACCCCTTATCATCTTTGGGTTAAGAGCTCTGGAAGCACTGGATTGTGCTCTATCCTCACCCCTATGAGACAGACGTTTCCTTTTGACTTTCTAAGTTGTTTTGGGCTGGAAAATTGTTTCACCCCATTTTTATTGGTCCTATCACTTCAGAATTCATTGTGAAGTGTTATGTTAACACTGTTTGGAAAGAAATTTTATAGAGTTCATATAAGTCCCTGATTTTAATCCAACGGCTTGGTTCTACTCCATATTGACTTATTTTAAAGCATTGTATCAGTAAGCAGCTGAACATTCATGGGGTGGGGAGCTGTTATCACAGGTTCTTAGATCTTCATTCATAAAAGGAAAGCAATTTTCAAGGGGCTAAAAATCACTTTAATCAAGCACATGTATCATTCCTTTAACCCACATACACATATCATTCAATTAGTGCAGAGAGCCAGCAACCTGAATTTCAAAGAAAAGTGCACAGAAATCAAAAGATCAATAAACATGGCTTCCTCTGCCTGAACTCAACAGACAATTGTACCACAAATGTCTGACCGTCATTACCAGAGAGCGAAGCATGACCTCTAGGTTTTCAAAGCTGGAGGCTCCTTGGTGGCTTCCCAGAGTCCTTATCTGACCAAACAAACACTTCCAGTCAGTAAAGTCCAAAGTACTCAATAGACATGACTTCCTCTGCCTGATCATAATTCAAAAGACAGGTGCAGCTGGTTGACCAGAGGGAAACATGACAATTGGGTTCTCAAAACTGGGGGTTCCTTAGTGGCTTCCCAGAGTCCTCATCTGGCACTCAAATTTTCTTATCAAAAACTAAACCACAAAGTGAAATTTCACCCTCAGAGTATTTATACATTTTTTTAGAGCCAGAGGGCCTCCCAATCCTTGAGGGCCAGTGCCTCATTAACAAAAGCTGCGGGTGTTCCTACAGATCTTCCCTAATTAAACTGTCCTTAATGGACATGCCCATTAATGGGTGGGGGACATCTTTAATCACATTAACAATACAATATACATACTGTTTCTAATTAAAGAAATTCTTGTTTCTGTACTTTATTCCTTTTAAAGATTCTTGATTGATAAAGGCAAGATTCAAACAGGCACTTGATTATACTAAAAAAAAAAAAAAAAACAAACCAGCGAAAGATCCTATTTTCATTGCCATCACAAACATAGGGTTGAACAGTATAATCTTTCATCCTAGATGACTCATCAGTCTGTCATTATCTTCATATGATGGGTGATACACTTAACTTTGATATAGTTTCCCTGTCTATGTCTCTTAACTATGGTTGCTTTTATTGTTCCATTATCTAGGATCATGTTTGCCACTCCAGTCTGTTTTGTTTTTTTTTTTTTTTGTGGGTGGGAGGAGGTGCTTTAGCAAAATAATATATTCTACTTCACACTTCTATTTTAGTACCGAAATGTTTATCCAGTGTCCTTGGTAAATATGTTCTTGATTTTTTTTTAAATTACGTTCCATTCTTCCATATTTCCTCATTTTATGGTGGCTACCTCTTATTCAACTGTTGTGAAGTTGACTTTTTTTTTCTTTTCATCATAACCTGTTTCATCATAACCATGCTACTCCTCTTCCCTTTAAAAGGAAAAAAAAATAGAATAGATAAATAAAATCAACAGTCATCATCTTTAATTGGAAAAGTCTCATACTAATCCTTTGATCTATTGAAAGTAATCAAGCTTTACTTCAATTCCTTCATCTATCTCCTTCCTTCTCTCCCTTGCCTTCTGTTTAACTCCTTTCTGAAATCATCTCTCTATAGCTGGATTGTTCTGATTGGGATCAAACTTTCTTTAACTTTATCCTTTCTTTTAAAACACATTATTCCCAGGGGAGGAGCCAAGGTGGCACAGTAGAAAGATTCATATATGCTAGCCCTGAACACACAGCCCATAAATTACCTGTAAAAAGAACTGCCAACAAATTCTGGAGCAGTGGAAGCCATGCAGCAATGGAGTGGAGGAGATTTCTTTTCCAGAGAGCCCTGAAAAACCAACACCAAAGGTCCATCATGCCCTGGATCCAGAGCAGAGCCCAGCCCTGCCTTGGCCACACAGCCCCAAGAGGAGCAGATCCAAGCGGGCTTCAGGGACAGAATCTCCAGCAGCCGCAAAAGTCCCTCAACCCACAGGTGCTACAGGTCAGTGAGAGACCCTATCTGGCAGGCTGAGAGGGGAGCAGGGTGTCTCCTTAATCCAGACCCCCTCTGGAGGAAGCAGTGGGGGAAGCAGCAGCCAGGCACTTGCAAAGCAGACAGGACCTCATATCCATTGTTGAAGGTCTCCACATAAACCCCCTGAGGGAGCTGAGACCTGTGAGGAAGACCTGCCCCTACCACAGCACCTGAAGTTAATCTCACAGTGAAGAGCAGTCCCGCCAACCCCCCCCCTCACCGAAAGCCCTGAGGCTGGGAAG
Organism: Bettongia penicillata ogilbyi; assembly: GCA_023548195.1. Taxonomy (NCBI): domain Eukaryota; kingdom Metazoa; phylum Chordata; class Mammalia; order Diprotodontia; family Potoroidae; genus Bettongia; species Bettongia penicillata. The sequence goes on from JAJHZJ010000401.1 coordinate 350,420, forward strand.
CAGCATTTGAATCTCAGACTCCAAGCACAACCTGGGGAGATCTGGAGGTGAGGTGGCAGTGGAGAGGACTCTCAGAAGTAAAGTAACTGGCTAGGAAAATGCCCAGAAAAGGGAAAAAAAAAATAATGCCATAGAAGGTTGCTTTCTTGGTGAACAGATATTTCCTCCTTTCCTTTCTGATGAGGAAGAACAATGCTTACCATCAGGGAAAGACATAGAACTCAAGGCCTCTGTATCCCGAACATCTGAAATAGATATCCAATGGGCTCAGGCCATGGAAGAGCTCAAAAAGGATTTTGAAAAGCAAGTTACACAGGTGGAGGAAAAACTGGGAAGAGAAATGAGAGAGATGCAAGAAAGCATGAAAAACGGGTCAATACCTTGCTAAAGGAGACCCAAAAAAATGATGAAGAAAATAACATCTGGAAAAATAGGCTCACTCAATTGGCAAAAGAGGTTCAAAAAGCCAATGAGGAGAAGAATGCTTTCAAAAGCAGAATTTGCCAAATGGAAAAAGAAGTTCAAAAGCTCACTGAAGAGAATAGTTCTCTCAAAATTAGAATGGAACAGATGGAGGCTAATGACTTTATGAGAAACCAAGAAATCACAAAACAAAACCAGAAGAACGAAAAAATGGAAGAGAATGTGAAATATCTCATTGGAAAAACAACTAACCTGGGAAATAGATCCAGGAGAGACAATTTAAAAATTATGGGACTACCTGAAAGCCATGATCAAAAAAGAGCCTGGACATCATCTTTCATGACATTATCAAGGAAAACTGCCCTGAGATTCTAGAACCAGAGGGCAAAATAAGTATTCAGGGAATCCATCAATCACCGCCTGAAAGAGATTCAAAGAGAGAAACTCCTAGGAACATTGTGGCCAAATTCCAGAATTCCCAGGTCAAGGAGAAAATCTTGCAAGAAGCTAGAAAGAAACAATTCCAGTATTGTGGAAATACAATCAGGATAACACAAGATCTAGCAGTTTCTACATTAAGGGATCGAAGGGCATGGAATAGGATATTCCAGAAGTCAAAGGAACTAGGACTAAAACCAAGAATCACCTACCCAGCAAAACTGAGTGTGCTACTTCAGGGAAAAACTGGTCTTTCAATGAAATTGATAACTTTCAAGCATTCTTGATGAAAAGACCAGAGCTGAAAAGAAAATTTGACTTTCAAACACAAGAATGAGAAGAAGCATGAAAAAGTGAACAGCAAAGAGAAGTCATAAAGGACTTACCAAAAGTGAACTGTTTACATTCCCACATGGAAAGACAATATTTGTAACTCTTGAAACTTTTCAGTATCTGGGCAGTTGGTGGGATTACACACACACATGCACACACACACATGCACACGTGCATGCATACACACACTTACACACATGCACTCACACACAGAGACGGAAAACACAGAGTGAATTGAATAGGATGGGATCATAGCTTAAAAAATTTAGGTGAAAGAGAATATATAGGGAAGAGAAAGGGTGAAATGGAGTGGGGCAAATTGTCTCTCATAGCAGAGGCAAACAGGAGAATTTTTAGTGGAGGCAAAAAGAGGGGAGCTGAGAGAAAAACATGAAGTTCAACTAAAGGAAGGAATAAAATGCACACTCATTTTGGTATGAAAACCTATCTTACAATACAGGAAAGTGGGGGAGAAGGAGATAAGCCGGGTGTGGGAGGAATGATGGAAGGGAAAGCAATGGGAGGAGGGAGCAATTTGAAGTCAACACTTTTGGGGAGGGACATGATCAAAAGAGAGAATAGAAACAATGGCGGGGGCAGGATCGGATGGAGGGAAATATAGTTAACTATTATTGAAGTCATTTGCAAAACCATACATATATGGCCCATATTGAATTGCCTGCCTTCCCAAAGGGAATGGGTGGGGAGGGAGGGATGGGGAGAAGTTGGAACTCAAAGTTTTAGGAACAATTGTTGAGTATTGTTCTTGCTATTAGGAAATAAGAAATACAAGTAATGGATAATAGGAAGTTATCTGGCCCCACAGGACAAACGAGAAGATGGGTACAAGGGAAGGGAGGGATGATAGAAGAGAGGGCAGATTGGTGAACAGGGAAATTAGAATGCTCGGTGTATTGGTGTGGGGGGAGGGGGCAAATGGGGAGAAAACTTGGAACCCAAAATTTTGTGAAAATGAATGTAAAAAGTTTAATAAATAAATTTATAAATTTGTAAAAACAACAACATTATTCCCTCTTCCCTTGCCAGTCTTATTGTCTATTTTCTTTCTTTCATTTTCATGCATTACACTTTTCTATTCCAACCTTCCTTTGCCCAGCTCAGATAGGACTGAGGTCCATGAAATTTCCATTTTCTCTACCCAAACTATCATTATGGTGTGACCTTTTGCTGTGACTCTCCCTTCTTTTTTGACTTTTTGATCTTTTTTTTCCCTTTAAGACCCACTGATATGGTGAGATTCCCAAAGGGGCAAGATAGTTTGTTTTACTCCCCTTTCAGTATGATGTAAGTACTTGATCACTTAGCACTTTCAAGTTGTTCAGACTTTATTTATGAAAGTATCTCATCTCATTTAAAAATATTTTTAATGATCTAATACTTCCCTTTATTCTCCAAAAATAGTTATAGAAAATAATTAGATAATTCATAATTCTTATACAAATTCTTAAGTTCTTAAAATTTTGCCTTCACAGCCTTATGTTATTGTGTAAATGACATTTCAATAGCTATTATTTTTTCAAAAATGTTTATTGAGAACCTATCATATATAGAATGCTGTACTAGTAGTAGTTTATGATACATTAAGTAAGCCATGGATTTTTCACTAACAACACTCATTGTTTATTAAAGGAACTATGATATTTTTCAGCTATAAAATGAGATGGGTTAGATTTTATGTTTTCTAAAGTACATTCTAGCTTCAGATATATGACCCTGTGAAAGATAATGCTTCAGTTGCCTCAAAGAATGAATATAATTTATAAAGTCAGAACAGAGGAAAGTTGCAATAACTGTTGTAGAAAAGCAGTTATCTTTGGGGGAAAAAAGGAAGAGTCTGATTTAGTTGGAACATTACATATATGAAGCTGAGAATGCACATTGAGGGAAAAGCAGATAAAGACTTTGCATTTCAGGTGAAAGTATTGGAGAATTATTAAGTATTTCTTTGGAGGAGGAGTGTCATAGTCCAATCTATATTGTAGGAAAATGTATCAGTATTGTGGAAAATGGATTGGTGAGATATTGGGTAGGAAATTACAGACAATGCATAGAAAAGCAGTTTCAACAGTTCAAGTAAGAGATGGTAAGGACCTCAAATAAAATGTTTATCTATGGAATAGGCATAAAGTCACACACATATGTATGTATATATGCATATGTGTATGTATGTATATGCATATTTATGTATGCATATGCATATGTGTGCATACACACAAATATAGTGTGTAGATGTGATACTGGGGAAAAGCATTTGTATAATGAGATAGTTCAGTGATAGATAAGCATATCAAGTATTAGAGTAAATGTATTTGAATGGCTTTTTGTTGTTTTTCTTTTTAGTAATTAATTATTAATTAATTTTTAGTTTTCAACATTCATTTCCACAGGATTCTGAGTTGCAAATTTTCCCTCCATTTCTACCCAACCCCGAGAGGGCATACACTCTGAATACCCTTTCCCCTAATCTACCTTTCCTTCTATCCCCTTGCTTCTCCTATCCACTTTCCTTCTATTTTCCTGTAGGGCAAGATAGATTTCTATACCCCATTGCTTATATATCTTATTTCCCAGTTGCATGTAAAAACATTTTTTTTTTAACATTTGCTTTTAAAACTTGGAATTATGCTTTCTCTCTCTTCCTCCCTCCCTACTCACCCTCATTGGAAAGACAAGCAATTTGATATAGGTTATACATATGAAGTCTTGCAAACTCTTCCCTAAAAGTTTCTTCATCCGATCCTACCCCCCATTTTTTCTGTTCTCTCCTTTGACTATTTCCTCTTCAAAAGTGTTTTTTTTTCTGATTACTCCTTTTCCCCTCGCCCTCCCTTCTATCATCCTCCCAGCTCTTATTGCCTTCTCCCATACTTTCCTGTAGGGTGAGATAGATTTTCATATCTGGTTGAAGGTGTATGTTATTCCCTCCTTAATCTAAATCCAATGAGAGTAAGTTTCACTCATTTCCTCTCACTTTTCCCCTTTTCCCCTCCTTTGTAAAAGGTTTTTTTTGTCTCTTTAATGTGAGATAATATACCTCATTCTACTCCTCCCTTTCTTTTTCCCCCAGTACATTGCTCTGTCAGCCCTTAATTTTATTTTTTACATATCATCCCTTCTTATTTAACTCACTCTCTGACCTCTGTCTATTCCCTGCAACTACCCTAATAATGAGAAAGTTCTTGTGAGCTAGAAGTATCATCTTTCCAAGCAGTTCGGTTTTGGTAAGTCCTTTATGATTTCTTTTTCCTTTTTAGCATTTCATGCTTCTCTTGCTCCTTATAGATGAAGGAAAAATTTTCTATTCAGTTATGGTCTTTTCATCAAGAATGCTAGAAAGACTTCTATTTCTTCTTTTTATATAGTTTCTTTTTTAAAAAATTAATTTATTTATTTTCAGTTTTCCACAATAACTTCCATATATCTTAGATAGTCCTCTCTCCCTCTCCTTTCCCCCCTCTCTCCCTGAGATCACATGCAATCTTATACAGGTTCTATAAATACATTCTTATTAAATGTATTTTCACCTTAGTCATGTTGCATAGAAGAATATAAATGAATGGGAGAAACCATGAAAACAAAACATAACACAAGAGAAAATAATCTGCTTCATTCTGAGATCCAATTCCATAGTTTTCTCTCTGGATGTGGACAGTTTTTTTCCTCAAGATTCCATTGGAAATTTTTTAGATCCTTACACTGCTATGAAGGGCTAAGTCTACCAGAAAACTTTCTCATGCATCGTGGTTGTTGCTGTGTACAAAGTTCTCCTGGTTCTTCTCCTTTCACTTAGCATCAGTTCATACAAGCCTTTCCAGGCCTCTCTGAAGTCTTCCTGTTCATCGTTTCTTATAGCACAATAGTATTTCATTACATTCATATACCACTACTTGTTCAGCCATTCCCCAGTTGATGGGCATCTTCTCAATTTCAAGTTCATGGCCACCCCAAACAGAGCTGCTATAAATATTTCTGTACATGTGGGACCCTTTCCCCTTTTCTTTGGGAGAAAAGCCTCTATTTCTTTGAATGACCATTTTTTCTCCTAAAGTATTATACTCAGTTTTGCTGGGTAGGGGATTCTTGGTTTTAATCCTAGCTTCTTTGACCTCCAGAATATCATATTCCTGGCCCTCCAATCGCTTAATGTAGAAGCTACTAAATCTTGTGTTACTATGATTATGTTTCCACAATACTCAAATTATCTTTCTGGCTGCTTGCAATATTTTCTCCTTTACTCTGGAGCTCTGGAATTTGGCTACAATATTCCTAGGAGTTTTACTTTCATGGATCTCTTTCCCAAGGTTATTGCTGGATTCTTTCAATAGTGTGTGTGTGTGTGTGTGTGTGTGTGTGTTTCCTTGATAATTTCTTGAAAGATGATGTCTGCGTTATATTTTTGATCATGACTTTTTTTAAATTTTTAAATTACCTCTCCTGGATCTATTTTCTAGCTCAGTGATTTTTCCAATGAGATATTTCACGTTGCTTTCTATTTTTTTCATTATTTTGGTTTTGTTTTATAATTTCTGAATTTCTCATGAAGTCATTAGTTTTCATTTGCTCCATTCTAATTTTGAAGGGATTATTTCCTTCAGTGAGCTTTTGGACCTTCTTTTCCATTTAGTCAATTCTGTTTTCTAAGGCATTCTTTTCATTGACTTTTTGGATCTCTTTTGCCATTTAGGGTAGTCAGTTTTTAAGGTATTATTTTCTTCAGCATTTCTTTGGACCTCTTTTAACAAGCTGCTGTCTTGTTTTATGTGATTTTCTTGTGTCACTGTCATTTCCCTTCTCAATTTTTCTTCTATTTATCCTGATTGGTTTTCAAAATCCTTTTTGAGTTCTTTCATCACCTGAGACCAATTCAGATTGTTCTTGGAGGCTTTGGATGTAAGAGTTTTGATTTTGTAATCTTCTTCTGGTGTGCGTTTTGACCTTCCTTGTCACCAAAATAAAATTCTATAGTTTTATTTTTTTCCCTTTACTTTGCTCGTTTTCCCAATAAATTACATGAGTTTCTAGCTCTTTGTTAGGGTAGGTCTCTGCTTTCAGGGTGGAGGGTGTGCTGTTCCAAGCTTCAGGGGTTTTGTGTGTCTACTTACAGAGGTATTTCTAGGGATCTATAAATCTTCATTACTTACAAGGTTACATGATCAAAGGAGAGGTAGTTACTCTTCAGCTGGCCTGTGCTGTGGTCTGTGGGTGATAGATAAAAACACTCTCTTCTTCCCCGTAACTCTGAGGAGGATTCCCTCTCCACTACTGATTCATGCTCTGCCATGCCAGTGCTTCTTCTCACATCAGGACTGCCACCCACATCTGTGACCCTGATCCAGATAGGGCAAAGCAAGAGAATATTCTCAGTGTCAGCAAAGAGATCCCTGCAATCCCTGCTGACCAGTTTCACAATCCCTCCAGGGTCTGTGAACCAAGCACTGTAGAAGCAGTACCTACTGCTACCACATTCACTGCCCTGGGGTTAGGGCTAGGACAATGTTCCTCTCTCACTCAGGTCCAGCAGACCTTTACTACAAACCTTTTAAATTGTCCTTGGTGTTTGTAGGTTGAGAAGTCTGGAAAACATCACAGCTGCCAGTGATTCAGTCCCCTGAGGTCTGCTCAGGCTGGTGCCCGGGACTGTACTCTTGTCTGGTACAACAGCCTTTCCTGTTGACCTTGAAGGTTGTCTTGGATTGAAAATTACTTTCACTTCATTATTTTGTGAGTACTGCTATTCTAGAATTTGTTTAGAGTCACTTTTACAGGTATTTGGAAGGGTTTGAGGGACAGTTCAAGCAAATCCCTTCTTTTACTCTGCCGTGTTGGCTCCATTACAAGAGATTTTTAATGTGAAAAAGACATAATTTCTTTATTTAGTTGCAGAAAACAGAATGAGATGGAGTAGCAAGAGAAATTTAGATATGATATAAAGAAAAAATGCATTTAAATAATGAGAACTGCCTGAAAGTAGAACAGGATAGGAATTAGTAGTTTCCCATTCACTGAGATTTTTTAAATAGTAGAGAAATTTTCTGAGTTCCCTTACAGCAGAGTTGCAACTGGGAATTTTGATACTTGAAGAAATTTTTAAGCGAGATAAGAAAGAAATATCTAAGATACAGCCACTTCTCTCTACTATCATGGTGGGTGAAAAGGTTCAGAACATGGGAAGTAAATATGTTTGAAGGGAACAATAATTGAGGTGAGGAGAGTGAGCCAGTTATAGAGGAGTATAGATGTTGACCTGAATATGCTAACTCCTTCTCCTGGCATGATATAATAGCAACAGCAAGAGAAGTAATATCCAGCCTTGAAGAGAGTGACAAGAAATCAATATCTTCAGGAGAAATGTAGATTTCAATAATATTTGAAGATGGAAAAAACTTGAGAACAAGAACTAAAGGAACACCAGAACAAAAATGAAAAACTAAAAGAGGGCTTGGAAGGTATTTAGTCTAGCCTCATTCCTGTATAGGAAAGGAGAAGAAAGATTAATCTACACAGAGCCAATATTCTAATTCCAAACCTAATGATTTTCAATTTCATCACAAAAAGTAGGTTGCTAACAATGAAAATGGAGGGCAAAGATGGATAGTAAATGATGTAGGGCTAGAATAGAATTTATTATGGGGAGTATAGACTATCCTGCTCTGTCCCAAAATTATGTGATTTATTTCATAAGCATTATTTGAATCTATATAACTGCTTTTATAATAACCTGAATATAATCTAATTTAATGTGCTATATGTTTTTTCATCAGTGTTATGGATCTTTTTGCTAAATATTCAAAGGAAAAATTTAAGAATAGTATCACTTTGCTAATACTCTTTAAGTCACAATGATTCCATAAAATGATTAGTCCATTTTGTAGTTTCTAGTGATGACAAAATGTAGGTTCTTCCATTTGTCTCAAAATCATTTTCTTGACAAGTTATAAATAAAGTGTAAATTTCTAATGAAATATTTCCTAAAGCAAAGAAACAAACTTTTAACAATAATAGTAATAACTATTTTTTCTATAAAAAGTGACTAGGAGAGGATCTGGTTAAGTAAATATATCTATGGAGATTTGGGGCCCTACTTACCTCTCCTGTCTTAGGATCTGTCATATAACTTTTTCCCCACATAGAATCACACATCAAAAATTCTTAAATATTGTTGAAAACATGGTCCGTTGCAAACACACATATACACACATACATACAAATTTTACATCAATGCATATTCACATATATATTTATTTTGACTTATATATGTACAACACATATAATACAATATACATATTATATTTATATAATGTTTGCTATATTTTTATAAAATGTTTTAGATATATATTTCAATAAGTTCCATCCTCTACCCTTGACTTCCTTGTTAACTTATATTGTTGCCTTCTCATTTTTTTTACCTTTAACCCCTGTAACTTTCTCCTCTGTGCCTTCTATTCCAAAGAAATGGACTTAGTGGTTTAAGGAAAGCTTGGAGGCCTGGTTTCTATTTGTTTCTAACCTTTTATTAGTAGAATATTTGATTATTTTCTAAGGATAGATAAAAGACTTTTTATCTTGAAATAAAGAGGAGAGTAGAGAATGATAATGAAGAATTATACCTAGTGGCAAAATGAAGGATAAGACCTAGCTATGGAACTAGGGATAAATAGTGACTATTGGAAGTTAATATGTTAATTGTAGAAAAGACAAGAAGCTGGGGCTAGGTGGACATTTTATTGGCTGTATAATGAAGGTAAATTACAGCCTAAGTTTGTGCTCTGGTAAAAGATGATTGAGTGACATTTAATGAGGAAAAGAGAGGAGAGATGCCTTTACATACCATAGGACTGAATAAGAGGAGAAAAGCATGTGATTTATTGAACATAATGCATTTTGTTCATATTGTCAAGGGCACTTAGATTATGTATTCATAGAAGACCCATTTTTTCATAACTTTTACCTAAAGCTGTATAATTTCTGTACAAATACTTTGCTCTGTTACTGCATGACCTTGGGAAGCAGCACAAGGGCAATAAGGGTGGGGTAGGGATGTAATATCCTCTATAACTACAGTGCTCACTATAAGATGTTTCTTGCCATGAGCTACTCATTTACTTCTTCTTCTCCATGTAACCTTTAACATATTTCAGTGAGAATAATATTTGTTTTTACTTCCTTTTCAAGCAATGTATTTGTCATTGTTCAGTTGTTATCAGTTGTGCCTAACTCTTTGTGACACTATTTGGGGTATTCTGGTATCTACTAGAGCAGTTTTCATTTACTTCTCCAGCTCATTTTACAGATGAGGAAACTGAGGCAAGCAGAATTAAATCACTTGCCCTGGGTCATGCAACAAGTAAATATCTGAGGTCAGATTTGAACTCAGGAAGTTTTCCCAACTCCAGACTTGGCATTCTATCTATTTCACCACCTAGCTACCCTATATGATTTTACCCCTCTTGTATTTCCTCTTCTCATTTGAAGAAATCTAAGAATTGAAATTGCCTTTGCAGAGGTATAGTTGAATAGCAGTGGCAGTTTTATCAAGAGCTTGAGGATCATGAAGAAGGGAGCAGCTGTCAGAGACATGATGGAGAACTACTATTGGGTGATAGAAGAGGGATTCATGTGACAAGTGAGACTGTAACACCTTGCAGTCTATGTCAGATTATTGATCCTTTTCCACTATATAGGAATCTGTAGGAGGAAAAAGATGTTTCTGTATATAAGAGGAAGCAGCTGAGACTGATATACCTCTGTTAGAAGCACTGCTATTCAAGTTAAGATTAAAGCTTAATCTGTTGACAGAAAATGCGCTAATTGGGCCTCATGCCATAGTTGCATAATTATGTTTAGCAAAATCACCCTATGCTGGTATAGCGAAAGTGGGGGTTCCAGGATCCTTTCAGTTATAGGCCCCTTGTGAACAGGTATCATTTTCATCTTTATTCATTTTCTTGAACAATATAGAGATTTAATTAATATTAAACTGAATTGAGCTTCATTCTATATAACTGACCTCATAGATCATTTCTAGTTTTAGTATTCTTAGGTTACGATTATATCATGAAGCGTCATCAAGTTAATTGCTTTGATCAAACCATTGGTTTTCTTTCTGCAAGAATGAGAAATAAACTGCCTTTCCATTAGACTCCATTCATTTGAAGTCAAAGAAGCAAAGCATCAAAATTTTAATAACTTGTCCCCTCTTTATGGTAGTAAAAGAGTATTACTTAATAGTAGCAGTAGACCAGCTGTAAATGAAAAATATCATCATGCAATCCTAGCAACAAAAAATAATTGTATCCCTCCTACTTTCTCACCTCTAAGTAGGACATTTGCTTCTAATTGTCAGAGCATTTCTTCTGAGGCAGTATCCTTTCAGGAAAGTTAATGATTGAATGTTATCACCCTATTAGTCAAGTGATTGATGGTGGATAATTGCATTGTGAAAGATAGCAGGTACAAATAGAAGGCTTTCAATTCTCACCAGCTTAGCACTTTTTCCTGGTATAGCATTTGTTATGTTACTTTATTAATGTGATTATTCACAATTTGTTTTTTAACCAAAACCCCAAATCAAAAAAGAACAAAGGTGAAGAAAATATTTGAACAACTGTGCAACTAAATACAAATGTGCTGGCATCTGTTTTGTTCCTGCTAAAGTTTTGGACAACTCAAAGCATGGTGTAAGGTAAAGACACTTAAGTTGGCTGATATCATAGAATTTAGCACTGGGAAGACACTTTGGAAATCAGGTAGGCTAATATATTTGGTTTAGATAAAGGCAATCTGAGATTTAGAGAGGTTAAATGACTTCACCAAGGTCATGTAAGTGGCAAAAACAAGAATTTAACACACGAAGTTTTAGACCATTAGAATGTATCTACTAATGCTCATCACATAGCTTTTCTATTCAAATTAAGTTGTTACTGTGTCCTCTTTCCTGCAAGTGTTTGTCATGCATATGTGCATGTTTATTTATGCCTATGATTTCATTTATATAAAGAATTCCTGGTGTGAAAACTCCCTCCACTGATGCAGAATGACATTTCCTTTATAACTGATAAACTTAGAAAGTTGCTTCAGACATTGAGAGATAAAGTGACTTGCCCTGATTCATAATGCAAGAATGTGTCAAAAGCAAGCTTTGAACACGAATTTTCCTGAGTTGACAGTGAATTTTCAGTGCTTTGCAAACTGTAGTTATCTATATTAGATAATATTTTATTCTTACATCAGAGTATGGAGGTAGGAGTAACAGAAATGTCATTAGATCTGGCTCTATCAATGTATAGCACTGCAAATATCTATACTGGTAATTTCATTGGGATATTTCCCATTCATTAATAGGTCCATGTGGCTTGCTTAAATTACATGAAAGTCTAAGTCACATGTGGTGATAAGAATTTGCTGAAGAGGTGGAATAAGAAGGGTGGAACAGAACTAGGAGGAAGCTGATGAGAGCATTTGAGATTGAGGAAAGAGGGCACAGGCAGGCACATCTAGTCTTGGGAGTACTTGTAGGAAGGCCCCAGCAGAATGGAATGGGCAGAGGGCAGCAGGGTGGGGAGAGGGAGAGAGTATGAGGAGGCTTAGGAATGGCTTTGTTCCCTGCGGTGCTGATGTATATTGACTTTTTTTTTTTTTTTTGCCCTCAAGGCTCTTCTTATTTAAAAAAAAAATTATTTTCAGCTCTCAATTCTCACGCTTTCCTCTTTCTGCCCCACAATGAGAAAGCATGAAAAATCTTCCTTTCTTTACAAATGTATATTCAAGCAAACCATATCCCTCCATATTATTTTCTCTCCCTCCCTCTCTGTCTCTCTCTCTGTCTCCTCTGAGTCCGTCAGCTCTTTATCTGAAGGAGGCGGCCTGTAGGCTTCCCCATGAGTTCTGGAATGGCGTTGGTCAGTCTTTCAAAGCTGTAACAAATACTGTTTGAATAAAGGACAATAAAGTCCCGACCAGCTCTGAGGTGTCTCTTGCCTCTGACATTCTGTGTTCGTTTCCCACTCACCACCCCCCCCCCCCTTATTTATTTATTTATTTTTAATATAAATTTATTTTTTTGACTTTTTACATTCATTTTCACAAAATTTTGGGTTCCAAATTTTCTCCTCATTTATCCCCTCCACCCACCCCAATACACTGAGCATTCTAATTTTCCCTATCACCAATCTGCCCCCTCTTCTATCATCCCTCCCTTCTCTTGTCCCCATCTTCTCCTTTGTCCTGTAGGGCCAGATGATTTTCTATTCCGCATTAACTGTATCAATACTAAACAATTGTTCCTAAAATTTTGAGTTCCAAATTCTCCCCATACCTCCCTCCCCACCCATTCCCTTTGGGAAGGCAGGCAATTCAATATAGGTCATATCTGTGTAGTTTTGCAAATGACTTCCATAATAGTTGGGTTGTGTAAGACTAACTGTATTTCCCTCCATCCTATCCTGCCCCCCATTATTTCTATTGTCTTTTGATCCTGTCCCTCCCTGAGTGTTGACTCCAAATTGCTCCCTCCTCCCATTGCCCTCCCTTCCACCATCCCACCCACCCTGCTTATCTCCTTCTCCCCCACTTTCCTATACTATAATATAGGTTTTCATACCAAAATGAGTGTGCATTTTATTCCTTCCTTTAGTCGAATGTGATGAGGGTAAACTTCATGTTTTTTTCTCAGCTCTCCTCTTTTTCCCTCCACTAAAAAGTCTCCTGCTTGCCTCTTGAATGAGATATAATTTACCCCATTGCATTTCACCCTCTCTCCTCCCACTACATTTCTCTCTCACCATTTACCTTAATTTCTTTTAAGATATGGTCCCACCCTATTCAATTCACTCTGTGCTCTCTGTCTCTGTATGTGCATGCATGTGTGTATGTGTGCACGCATGCGTGTACATGTGTGGGTACGTGTGTGCATGTGTGTATGTGTATGTGTGGTACCACAAACCACCCAGATACTGAAAAGTTTTAAGAGTTACAAACATTGTCTTTCCATGTAGGAATGTAAACAGCTCACCTTTGGTAAGTCCCTTATGACTTCTCTTTGCTGTTTACTTTCTCATGCTTCTTCTTATTCTTGTGTTTGAAAGTCAAATTTTCTTTTCAGCTCTGGTCTTTTCATCAAGAATGCTTGAAAGTCCTCTGTTTCATTGAAAGAACATATTTTCCCCTGAAGTATTATACTCAGTTTAGCTGGGTAGGTGATTCTTGGTTTGAGTCCTAGTTCCTTTGACATCTGGATTATCCTATTCCAAGCCCTTCAATCCCTTAATGTAGAAGCTGCTAGATCTTGTGTTATCCTGATTGTATTTCCACAATACTGGAATTCTTTCTTTCTAGCTGCTTGCAATATTTTCTCCTTGACCTGGGAATTCTGGAATTTGGCCACAATGTTTCTAGGAGTTTCTCTCTTTGAATCTCTTTCAGGCGGTGATTGATGGATTCCTTCAATACTTATTTTGCCCTCTGCTTCTAGAATCTCAGGGCAGTTTTCCTTGATAATTTCATGAAAGATGATGTTTAGGATCTTTTTTTGATCATGGCTTTCAGGTAGTCCCATAATTTTTAAATTGTCTCTCCTGGATCTATTTTCCAGGTCACTTGATTTCCAATGAGATATTACACATTCTCTTCCATTTTTTTCATTCTTTTGGTTTTGTTTTGTGATTTCTTGGTTTCTCAGAAAGTCATTAGCCTCCATCAGTTCCTTTCTCATTTTGAGAGAACTATTTTCTTCAGTGAGCTTTTGAACCTCTTTTTCCATTTGACTAATTTTGCTTTTGAAAGCATTCTTCTCCTCATTGGCTTTTTGAACCTCTTTTGCCAATTGAGTGAGCCCATTTTTCAAGGTGTTATTTTCTTCAGCATTTTTTTGGGTATCCTTTAGCAAGGTATTGATCTGTTTTTCATGCTTTTCTTGAATCTCTCTCATTTCTCTTCCCAGTTTTTCCTTCACCTGCCTAATTTGATTTTCAAAATCCTTTTTGAGCTCTTCCATGGCCTGAGCCCACCAGACATCCACCTCAGATGTCTGGGATACAGAGACCCTGCCCTCCATGTCTTTCCCTGATGGTAAGCATTGTTCCCTGTCATCAGAAATGAAAGGCAGGAGCATCTGTCCCCCAAGAAAGTAGCTTTCCATGGTCTTATTTTTCTTCCCTTTTCTTGGCATTTTCCCAGCCAGTTACTTGACTTCTGAGATTCCTGTCCACCCCCACCTAGATCTGCCCAGCTAGTGCTTGGGGTCTGAGATTCAAATGCTGCTCCCCAGCCTCAGGGCTTTCAGCTGTGGGAACAGCTGCTATTCAATGTGAGCTTAAGTTCTGGTGCTTGGGTGGGGGCAGGGCCACCTCCCAGGCTCAGTTCCCTCAGGGGTTCTATGCAGGAGCCCTGAGCTCCTGTCTGCTCCGGAGGCCACTGCTGCTGCCTCTCGCTGCCTCTGCCACTTTCTCCCCCGCTGCCTTCTGAGGGGGCCTGAGGTCTTGATATACCTCGCCCCCCTCTCGGCCAGCCCAGAAGTCTCTCTCACTGACCTGTAACACCTGTGGGTGGGGGACCTTTGTGGCCATCGGAGATTCCGTCCCTGAAACCTGCTGGGATCTGCTCCTCTCTGGCTGTGCAGCCAGGGCAGCGCTAGGGCTGACTCTGCTGTCCGGTGCATGACAGACCCCTGGGGATGGCTTTCCAGTGCTCTCTGGAATGGAAATCTCTTCCACTGTGTTTCTGCGCGGCTTGCACTGATCCAGAATTTGTGGGGAGTTCTTTTTACAGAAAATATATGTGCTGTGGGTTTGGAGCTATCATATGTTAGTCTTTCCACTCTGCCATCTTGACTCCTCCCCCCTGTATATTGACTTCTTGATTACCTTTAGCTTTCTGGTTTGGGGATTTGGCTTTTTGTTTTCTGACTAAATGATTTTCTTCTGTCCTCTATATGGAGAGTCTGTTATACTTTGTGATTCAGAACTACACCAGCATATTCATTGCCATTATTGGTACTGTGAATATTGCCTTGGAGATACATTTGGTGTCACACATAGTATTGCAGGGTATAAAATCTCTATTTGGAGGCAGGAAGGCTATAGAAGAATAAACACATATCCCAGAATGGAAGGATTTACCCTATTCCTCCCTAGTAAGGGAATAGGCTAAGAGCACTAGAAGAAGTGAAAACTAGGAAGTGAGGTTATAGGAGGGGCAACTTAGAGATTGGGAAAAGTGTTTGGAAGTAATACTAATAAAACCAGAGTAAGAACTGAGAGGAGTGTGTAGGAGAAGCTGTATTTTATTAATATGTTACCATATTATGTAAAAGCAGAGACAAGCTGCTGAAAATTCAGATGGAAAAAGAGTTAATGTGCATGGGAATTCTCAGCATTCAGGCTCTCCTTTAAAAGAATAAGCTGGAGGGTCTCAGGTGATAGAAGAAAAAGATGTACATTTACTTCAGCAGAAGAGAAAAGCTGGAAAAAGAAGTGTGTATGCGACTTCGTACAGACTCAACATACATGCCATGGCAATAAATGCCAGGAGAGTGCATGGGAGGAAAATGCAACAAAGTCAGAGTTGGAAAATGAAACAATGTTAGAAGGAGAAGTTTCTCAGGCAGAAGGACACCCAGTACTAAGGCAGAAATAGGAGAACCAGGGGAAGGAGGGGGAGCAACACATTGGCGAGATAATTGAGAATTTTACTCAGCAGGAGGTCACATATATTTTGAGTCATTTCACCCACAGAATGGCAGGATTGTAAACATTTTGAATGATGAGAATCAGTGATAAAGGAGTCAGAGGACTATCGATAGATGGCTTGGATTGTTTGAAATGTATAGGTATTAGTCGGTGACCTGGTGGAGATAAACCATGGTAATTACTTAGGGACTGTCTGAGGAAGTTAAAGGAGGAGGTGATGAAGACTGCCATAATGATCAGAAACACAGGTGCATATTATGATACACCCTTAGCAGTTTCCCATAGCAATATAACAGTGAAGACAACTCTTCTGCTTACAAGCACCTAGTTTTGACTCTAATAATTGGGGAAATAGGACACCCTCTTTCAGAGGAACTGGACAAGATTTCACAGTTAAGTGACTTAAGGAATTGGAGAAAAGATAAATTTCCTTGAGAGAGAAGAGTGAATAGGTAGTAGATTCAAAGTCAGACCACAGTGACAAGAAAATAATTATTTACTGCTCTATTGAGAGTAGGGCAAGATTTTGGAAACATGGATCATATTCCAACTAATGAATTATATAAAATGTACTGAGAAAAGAGGTCTGATACTAGATGGAATAGAGAAGTAAGAACTGCTCCTACTGATCCTCCTGATCCCTTGTAACCAAGTTTGTCACACCTTCAAGTAGAATAGGAAATTGGCGAAGACCCAGATCAGATTAAAGAAATACACAGACAGGATTACTGAACCCATTTTAATTTGATCATATATTAGCAAAAGGGGCCAAGCACTGTAACTAGGGCATTAGTAAATACTGGGGTAGAGACCTCCCAAATATATGGAAACCCTGATAAGTTTAAATATGGAGCTCCTATCACCATCACAAGACTGGGAGGGGCTGAAATAGTAGCCAGACAAGTCAAACTACTGATGAAAATGGACAATTACTTAAGAAAGAATATACTGTGGTAATTGTACCCATTCCTGAATACATCATTGGAATAGATACTGAGAAGCATGATTTTAAATTTACCTGAGAGGAGACACCAATTGGCAGTAAGGAAGATAGGAATCAATAAGTTTTAGTAGGTAAAATAAAAATGGACCCAATCACTTTGCCTGAACCTTCTGAAGTAATTACTTTAAAGCAGTATTGTGCACCAGGTGGTCAAGATGAAATTACCAATACTATAAAAGATTATGTTGAGTCAGGAATGTTAGTCTCTACAACCACTCAATGAATAATCCTGCCTGTCCAGTATCAAAGTCAGATGTGATATGGAGGATGAAAGTGGATTATAGACAATTGAATAATGTGACTCCTCCCTTGCATGCTGCTGTTCCAGATATTGTTACCTTAATAGCAAGGATCCAGACATATGATGGGACTTGGTATGTGCTTATTGATTTAGTCACTGCTTTCTTTAATATTCCAATAGATTTTAAACAATGGAACCAAATTATTTTCACTTGGCAAGGCTGACAACATAATTTTACACTCTTGCCACAAGGACATCTGCACAGATCCATTAATTGTCATAGGATTGTGACTGAACATTTGGATGAATTAGAGTTAACTGGTGTATAGCATACCCACTACATAGATGATATTATGATACAGGGGGAAAAACTGTAAAAGAAATAGAGAAGAGTTTGATGCTTTTAATTGAGCATATGAAAAGCAATGGGTAGGAAACTGACCTTGCAAAGATTCAAGGGCCAAATCAAACTGCAAAATTTTGAGGTATACAATGGAATAAGCAGCTACAAGAGATTCTCCTGCAAGTCCAATGAAAGATCAAGGATTTTCTTATCCTGACCAATAAGAAAGAGTCCCAAAAGTTTTTAGAATTATTTGGATATAGGAGACATTACATATCACATCAAGGACAATTTTTGAAACACAAATAAAACTATTTGGAAAAAAAATTGACATAGTTGGAAAAAGAATGAACTGTTCCTTGAGTAGTAAATGGAGACATATCAAAGGAAAAATTACCAGCTCAAATTTGGCAAATGCATTATATTGGATCCCTACCCCAATATAAAAGATGCAAGTTTATATGGACTTGTGTTTACACATACTTATGTGTACTAGTATCTTGTCTCTCTAAGAATGTGACACAGAAAAGCTCGAGATAGCATAAGTCTGCATTATGGAATCCCAATGCAGATTCAAAGTGACAATAAATCGCACTTCAAAGGTCATGAAATGAAGAAATTGTGTAATAAAAAATAAAGAATGGATATATCATATTCCAAATTATCCACAAATGTCTTGGTTAATTGAAAGAATGAAGAGGTTATTGAAAGAATAGTTACAGAAGTTAAATTCTAATAATTTTTATCAACATTGGAAAACTAATTTATTTAATGCTTTGTGTAATTTGAATAAGAGACCATTGAGAGGAAGTACACCTTTGACCAGAATGATGATCCCAAATCTGCAAATTAGAAAACAATAGGCACATAAGATCCCAAATATTGAGTATTGGACTGTGAGGTCAGATGTTCTAGCACCATATCCAGGGACACCTGATTTGGCAGGACAGGATTTCAATTGTGTAGAGGATTTTTGGTTGGATAGAAAAGAAATAAGAAGAATCTCTACTGGAATACATATGAGAATCCCTAAAAATAATTTTGGATGGATATTACCTAAATCAGGATTAGCAGTTCGAGGAGTACATGTATTGGCTGGAGTGACATATTCTACTTATGAAGGACAAATTTTTGTGATATTCTATAATTTAGGTGAAGAACCCATACAGTTTCATAAAAATGATACAATAGTTGAATTGATTATTATTCCTTGTAAAACAATACTCCTTGCGGAAACATATCCTCCTGAAATAACAAGCAGAAGAACTGAGGGGTTGGGTTTGATTGACAGAATAAAATTGGGAGCTAAAGTATGGGTAAAATGGAAGTCAAATGATGTTCCAAAGGCTGAGGAAATTATAGCACATGTGAAAAAATAATACTGTCAAATACCCTCTCTGCACTTAACTTTCCTTTGCCTACAAAATGAGGGAGTTGCCTTAGAAAACCTCTGAGCAATTCTGGCTCCAAATATACAATCTTAGATTTCTTCGTACCTCAGGGAATGTCCCATTTCATTTCGAAGTCTTTCATGTCCTCAGATTATTTTGTATATGCTTATCTTTTTAGATAATAGTATCTCTCAAGCAACTAAATGAAGGTAGGGTCTATTTTCTCTTCAATCTCTGTATTCTCAGGCAATAACATAGTGGTGACACATATCAACTCAATAAGCATTTATTAAACACACACCATACGCCAGGCATATAAATACTGAGGACACAAATAAGAAAAATAGGTCCTGCCCTCAAAAAGCTTACAGTCTAATGGAGGAAAGATAACACACAAAAGAAAGATGAAAAATATGGGGTAGGTAGGCAGGGAATCTATGGGGTACTTAGCACAGGGATCTGATGTTTCATTGCATGGAAACCAAACGAAGCTGCTAATAGAAAATGAAGTTTCCTGCAAAGTTCTAAGTCCTTTATAAAGGAAGACAACAGGAAGAATTCATTGTCTACCCTCTGGCCCTTTAACAGAGTGGAAAGGCAACTAAGGGAGTGGAGTGTATGTGAAGCATGAGTGGGTAACCTGCAGTCTTGAGGCCAAATGTGGCCCTCTAGGTCATCAACTGCAGCCCTTTAACTGAATCCACACTTCACAGAAAAAAATCCCTTAATAAAAGGATTTGTTCTGTAAAACTTGGACTCAGTCAAAAGGTCACATGCCTCCTCAGGACCATAGGCTACACAAATGGAGATTTAACAATAATGCTAAATAATGAGAGTCAAAGAATAGTGTATAGAAACAATAGATACTTATGTAAAAGAAAATACTAATAATGAAACAATCTAACAAAATTGCAGGGATTCTGCTAAAGCAGTCCTCGGGTCAAAAACAACCTCCTTACAAACATAAATGAATCGTACAGGGAAAAAAGGATAATGAGTTGAATATGCATTTTAAAATTTTGAAAGCCAACAAATAAAACTAATATAAGCACAAAAGAGAAAATATTAAAATTGGAAAGGAAAGAGAACTTGGAAATTAAAAAGTAGAAACTGATAAGTAAGACTAAAAGCTCATTCTTTGAAAAGACAAATAAAATTGCTAAACTATTAGCTAACCTGATTTAAAGAGAAAAAAGTCAAATCAGTAAACTAGGAAATAAGATGGAATCACAGCAAAAACAGAATTAAAAAATCAGAACATGATTTCACAGTTATGCTAAAACCAAGAACATGAAAACAATGGAAGAGTATCTTCAACAACATAAAATATCTAAACTATCATGAGGCAAATTTGAGATGTTAACCCAATCTCAGAAAAGGGCATAGATCTAGTTGCAAAAAATCTACCAAAATCCAAAATAATAAACAAACAAAATAATCCTGGTCCTGATGGATTCACAAGAGAATTCTATAAAACTTTTTAAGAAGAGTTAGTAGCTATCCTTTAAAAATTATTCTCAGAAACTTAGGACAGCATCCTACCAGAATCCTTTCTTTAGACAAATATAATCCTAATATATAAACATCAAGGAGAAGAAAGGAAATACAGAAAGAAACCTTTAAGTCAACATAATTAATGAAAACTGACTCAGAAATATTTTATGAAAATCCTGTAAAATAAACTAAGTGATTTACCCCCCCAAATCATTCATTATTACCAAGTGGTGTTTATATGAGCCACAATAGTTCAACATGAGGTAAACAGGATGATCAATCATATTAAAAATTAAAACTTCCACAGTGTCATGATCATCTTAATAGATGAAGAAAAATCTTTTGACAAAGTATATCACTATGATACAAAAAATATATAAAATATAAGCAGAGATGGATCTTTAAGAATGACATGTAAAACATCTATAGAAAACCAGAAGAAAGCATCATATTCAATGAGAGTACGCTGTACTTTTTTCAATAAATATGAGCATGAAAGGAGAATGCCCATATTCCCATTTATTGTTTGATATAGTTCTGGAAATGCTAGCAGCAGGAATAAGATAAAAGAAGAAAATTAAAGGTATGGCATAGGTAGAGATAAGATAAAATTATCCCCATCTGTTTACGATATGATGGCTTACTTGGAAAATTCTTGGGAATCATCAAAGTTGCTAATGGATCCAGTTAATAACTTCAACAATATTATAAGCTTCAAATGTGATGTCCCCTAATTAGTCACATTTCTATATAATAATACCAAAACATAAGATGCAATAGAAAAAAGGGAAAATTAGTTCAAATAACTACAAAATGTACAAAATATCTGGAGATTTAACTATCAATGCACACAAAAGTTATATAGATTTAATTACAAAATTCTCCTTAAAAAGTAAACAATTTTTAAAGCTGTAAGAATAGTCAGTGTTTATGGATAAGTCATGTCAACACAAGGAAAAATGACTATTACCTAAGTTAAATGAAAATTTTAGTAATATACGAAACAATTTGCTGAGGGATACTTTACTTAATTTAATAAAATAACAGCAAAATTCATTTAGAAAAACAAAAAAACCTAAAATATCAAGGGAAATGATGGAAAGTAGTAAGAATGAGAGTAGAATAGTATTCCCAGGCCTCTTGGTATATTATACAACAGCAGCCATAAGAGAAATCTGATGTTGATTTAAAAAAAAAAAAAAAACAGATCAATTCAACAGGCAAGGGAGAATCAGCAGCAATAAAACTGAGTAACCCAGTATTTTTATGCAGTCAAATCATAACTTACCTAGGGAAAGAAAACTCCTTATTTGATGAAATCAAATGAGAAAACTGGAAAGCAGTCTGGTAGAACTTAGGCTTAGACCAACACAACATATACCTCTTACAAATACGGAAAAGAGACATATTAACTGAAAAAGAGACAAAATGCATAACTTTGATTACTTGAGAGTAAAACACTCCTACACGGGAAAAAGTTAATACACTTCAAATAAGAAAGAGGGAAATGGGGGAAACCTTTGTCTCAAATTTCTATAAGTGTTTGGTGTCAAAAATTCATAAACAATATACATACACACAAAGATACAAATATGTGACTGATAGCCATTGGTGATAGGTATGTTGTCAAAGTATATGATTAACCTGTTTTCCAAATAAGAACAGGTAAGTATCCACAAACATGAAAAAAAATCTTCAAAGCACTAATAATAAGAACAGGTAAGTATCCACAAACATGAAAAAAAATCTTCAAAGCACTAATAATGCAATGAATACAAATGAAACGGTAGAAACAAAATTGCTTTCCACAAGAAAGAAATTTCATTTTAAGTGATAAAAATAGACGTACCCTTTGAACCAGACACTACTACAAAATATACCCCATGGAAGGCATCAGTAAGAAGAAAGTCTCCATATACAACAAAAAGCACTTTTTGTGATAGCCAAGAATTGGAAACAAAGTAAATGCTCATCATTTGGGGCAATGGTTAAACAAACATGAACGTAATATAATATTGCTATGTAAAAATAAATTTAAAAAAAAAAGAAAGTGGGGTGTGAGGAACATAAAGAAGTTTGGAAATATATCTGTGATAATGCATAAAGGCACAAGCAGAGCAGGAACAGAATGTGCACATTAATTACAAAGAACAACAGAAAAAATAAAAAAGCAAATGTAACAAAATTATGATAGGTGAACAAGCTTAAAATGAGGAGAAATGAGAAGAAAAGCAAGCTCGAGCCATATTTTTCTGAAAGTGGGAGTTCCACATGTTAGAATTTCACATATTTTGAACTTTTCCCGAAGTTTCTGGGAGTTGTGTTGAGTTTTTCCTCTCCAAAAATTCTATTCATTATATGGCATAGTTTTCTGGGGGATAGAAAATTTTTCAATAAAATAAAAAAATTATTATACAATTTTTAAAAAGTGAGAATTGTAATGAAGATTCACAGTTCCACATAATATTTTTTCATGTTCTATTGTAGAAATGTTTTTTTCTTCTTTTAAGTTCAGAATAAATTCTAAAAATAAAACAAAAAGACCACATTTGTGTAATAAAAGACATTTTGGGATTCCTTCTTTAACTTTTTTCGAACCGTTTGTGTAGTATTGAAATAAATTATTCTTTAAAATTTTGGAAGAATTCACTTGTGACTCTATCTGATCTTTTTTGTTTTCCTTTGGAAGTTCACTTGTAGCTTAATTTCATTTTCTAAAATAGGTTTATTCCATCACTTTTTCTATTACATGGGGCAGTTTATATTTTTGTAAAAATTCATATTTTAAAATTGTCATTTTTATGAATATATGTCTGGGCAGAATAGTCTCAAATAATTGCTTTTAATCCTTCATTGATTGATTCAATTTATTGATTCATTTATTTCTTCATTAATTCTTCATTCATTCACTTTTTGAATTTTTTACTGCATTTTTTCCTTTGTTTTTCTTAATCAACTTTTTAAATAGATTATCGACTTTATTATCTTTTTTTCATAAAACAGTTCTTTTTATTAAGTCAAAAGTATTTTAATTTTGTTAATCTCTTGTTTGTTCACCATGATTTCTATCCTGGCATTTAATTAAAGTTATTTAATTTGTTGCTTTTCTAGTTTGCTTTTTAGCTCCAGGCCTAACTTGTTGATCTGCTCTTTTTTCTTCAGAAAAAGTATAGCTATGATATTCCCTGTAATTACTGAGTTGACTATACCTTACAACTTTTGTTATGTTGTCTAATTTTTGTCATTATCTTTAATGAATCTGATTGTTTATTTTCTTTATCTTTAAACTATTTATTATTTAATTGTTCATTTTCCCATTCACTTTATTTTTTCATTCAAAGGTCATTTTTTGATGTAATTTTATTGCACTTTTTAATTGATCAGCAAAAGATTCACTAAATCTTATTCTTTTTAACATTTGTTTGCAAGATTTTTATTCCAATACATAGTCAATTTTTGTAAATAAAATATAAAACTGAGAAATGGTATATTTCTTTCTATTCTTACTCAAATATTTTCCAGAGATCTATCATATCTAACTTTTCTCAAGTTCCTTTTGGATCCTTTCCTGCACCTCCAAAATGAAAGGGGTGAACTCATCTCCAAAGAGGAGGAAATTAAAGCAATAATTAGAAACTACTTTGCCCAACTTTATGCCCACAAATTCGATAATCTAAATGAGATGGATGAATGTTTTAAAAAATACAAATTGCCCAGATAAACAGAAGAGGAAGTTGAATACTTAAACAAAGCCATCTCAGAAAAAGAAATTGTACAACTCATCAAAGAACTCCCTAGGAAAAAATCTCCAGGACCAGATGGATTCACAAGTGAATTCTATCAAACATTTAAAGAACAGTTAATTCCAATACTATATAGACTATTTTTGAAAATTGGGGAAGAAAGAGTCCTCCCAAATTCTTCCTAAGATACAAATATGGTTTTGATACCCAAACCAGGAAGAGACAAAACAGAGAAAGAAAATTACAGACCAATCTCTCTAATGAATATAGATGCAAAAATTTTAAACAAGATTTTAGCAAAACAAATACAGCATCTTATCATGAAAATAATACATTATGATCAGGTAGGAGTCATACCAAGAATGTGGGGCTGGTTCAATATTAGGAAAACTATTAGCATTATTGATCATATCAACAACAAAACCAACAAAAACCACATAATTACCTCAATAGATGCAGAAAAAGCTTTCGACAAAGTACAACACCCATTCCTATTAAAAACACTGGAGAACATAGGAACAAAGGGAACTTTCCATAAAATAATAAGCAGGATCTACCTAAAACCTTCAGCAAACATTATATGCAATGGAGATAAGCTAGATGCATTTCCAATAAGATCAGGGGTGAAACAAGGACGTCCATTATCACCACTATTATTCAATATAGTACTAGAAATGTTGGTTGTAGCAATTAGACAAGATGAAGAAATTGAAGGAATAAAAATAGCCAAAGAAGAAACAAAGTTATCACTCTTTGCAGATGATATGATGATATTTTTACAGCTTAGCTCAGAGATAAAGGCCTCATTTCTAGAAAACGTAGAGAACTGACTAAAATATATAACCATGCAAGTCATTCCCCAATTGATAAATGGTCAAAGGATATGAACAGGCAATTTTCAGAGGAAGAAATTAAAGATATCTATAATCATATGAAAAAGTGTTCTAAATCGCTACTGATTAGAAAGATGTAAATCAAAGCAACTCTGAGGTGCCACATCACACCTATAAGATTGGCAAACATGACAGAACAAGAAAATGATAAATGCTGGAGAGGATGTGGGAGAGTTGGAACACTAATTCATTGTTCATGGAGCTGTGAGCTCATCCAGCCATTCTGGAGAACAGTTTGGAACTATGCCCAAAGGGCTGCAAAAATGTGCATACTCTTTGACCCAGCAATATCGCTACTAGGACTGTAACCCCCAGAGGTCATAAAAATGGGAAAGGGTCCCACATGTACAAAAATATTTATAGCAGCACTCTTTGTAGTTGCCAAAAACTGAAAATCAAGGGGATGCCCGTCAATTGGGAAAGGGTTGAATAAATTATGGTATATGAATGTAATGGAGTACTATTGCTCCATAAGAAAGGATGAACAAGAAGACTTCAGGGAGGCCTGGAAGGACTTATATGATCTGATGTTAAGCGAAAGGAGCAGAACCAGGAGAACTCTGTGCACAGTAACGACCACAGTGTGTGATGTTTTTTTTTGTTTGTTTTTTTTTTTTCTGGAAGACTTGTAACTTCATAATAACACAAGAACTTACTAAAAAAAAAAGAAAAAAAAAAGTCCCCCATGGTGGTTTCCTAAGGCAAAATGCCTTCCACACTCAGAGAAAGAAATATGGAAGTCATTCTCAGAAATTCTCAGAATGTAGCAGATCATGTTTGTGTGTGTGTGTGGGGGGGGGGGGGGTTAGTGTATTATGTTTTGATTTGTTATAGGATTTCTTCCATTTACTTTAGTGTGGCTGCATAGCATGACTATAGTGAAAACGTACTCAATAGGAAAGTATGTGTAGAACCTATACAGAATTGTATGCTCTCATGGGTAGGGAGGGGGGTAGTGGGGGTAAGGTGTGGTGGGGATAAAAATCTTAATTTTAAGAAAGTGATTGTAGAATATTAAAAGAATAATAAAATAAAATAAAATGTTCACTAAAAAATGAATTTGCATGCAATGTTATTTTTTGCATATATGTTTAGGATTAATATTAATTTATTGTACACAAATTTTTCATCTTTTAACAAAATATAGATTAACTATTTATTTCTTGTCTGTGTGTATCTTCCTGTTTTAAGTGTGTTTCTCGTAAAAACAATAATGTTGGATTGTTGTTTCTAACCATTCTATTACACTTTCTCATTTTAAGAATATTTATCACATTCATATTTGTAATTATAATTGATGTTCATTTATTTCAATTATATTCTATTATATTTATTTTTTCTCTTGATCCTTTTTAAGGGTCTCATTTACTTCTAATAGCACCTTTAATTTGCCTCTCTCTTGTTGCCCCTCTTATTCCTTGATCATTTTTCTTCCAATTGCCCTGTCCAGTAATATGTATTTCCCATTGATATAGGGTACTCTTGAATTATGAAACTTGAGCATTGGCTCAGAGATAAACTCTGAGCCAAAACTTTTAAAATCAAATAAATCTCTTATATTTCTAATACTGTAATTGATCATTTAAAGTAGTTGAGAACAGTTGGGTAATCTTTTACTTCATTTCCCTTTATCTTGTTTTTCAATGTCCTGTTAAGCATTTTTGTGCTTGTTTCTTAGTCCTGTTAAGCATTTAATGTCCTGTTAAGCATTTTTGTGCTTGTTTCTTAGTCCAAAGAAAATTGTCCATGGTACAGGGGATAAAAGAAGTAAATTGAGTGAAATAGTTCTTCTTTCTTGCTGTAGATGATGATAACTTTCTCACTTATACTATGGAATGACAGGGTTTGTTGGGGTTTTTTTTTTGTTTGTTTTTGTTTTCCCCTTTCCCCTAACCATGGCCACTTTAAAAGCCCTATGCCTTAACAGATAAGAATACTATGATTATAGCTACCACAGTATTTTTGAGATCTTTTGAATATCCGACACGACCCCCTCTAGGTGGTACAGTGGATTAGATTCCTGTGTCTGGAGTCAGGAAGAGTTGAGTTCAAAACCAGACTCAAACACCTAATAGTTATGTGACAGTAGGTATATCATTTAACCTCTGTGCAGCTCAGTTTCTTCAAATATAAAATGGGGATCATAGCAGAACCCACCTCACAGAGAAGTTGTGAAGATGAAATGAAAATATTTGTAATGCTCATACTGCAGTGGTTAATGCATGTTTTGGTTTTGGTTTTGGTTTGTTTTTACTATCCTTTTGGTATTTCAAGCAAAGACAAAAATTAACAAAACACTTGAAGAAATGAAAAAAGGTTTTCCATGAAATTACATCAGCCCAAACTTCCTTTATTTAAGCAATGTGCTTATTCTGAGAAATGGAAAGCAAACAAAAACAAAACATTTACTCTCATTACCACAGCTTCTTAGAAAATTTTAAACCATTAAAATATGACAAGGAGACCAAAAAGCTACAGAAATCACCCGGTGAGTAAATAACGTGCTTCTTTTATAATAGTTGAGGCATGAAATCAAAAGGAAATGGTGGATTATAGTACAAGTTCATTTGGAAAATAGTAGGTAGAAGAATGATGGAATGTCATAAAAGTATTGATTCATAAAATGGGAAGAAACACAATGGCAGTTTAAATAAATCTTCAAGTATCTTGGCATGATGTTCAATTAAGTGAGTTCATTCTGAAAGTGTTTTATAGATGAAACTATATGGTGAAAAATGTGTGAATAAATATTGTACCTGTTTTCTATAATGACAGCAAACTTGCCATATCTAGAATGTAGCAAAATAATACCTTATAAGCACTCTAAGGATATAGAAATAATATTTAGGAAATAAAATCAGGAAGAATAGTCAGAAATTACCAAATTTGTATAGAAAAATAAGTATTAGGGTAAATGTAAAAGGCACAAAGTCAACAAACTTCAAAATATTCACATATATTAAAGATGACTGAAGACACTAACCTGCTTTCTCATAGACATAAAATCTCTGATGAAAATGTGAAAGGATAACAAGTAAATATTAAATTTACTATCAGACTATATCTCTACAGTTGCAGAGCTGATTAAAAAGATGAAGTATATATAAGTTCCAAGAATTATGGAAAACTATCAAAGTGATATAGTTTATAAAGCATCATAGCATTCCTAAAATCCTGCTCTAAAACACTGCTAGAGACATGCAAACTGAGAATTGAGGAGTAAGTCATTAACTGAAGTTCTCCAAATAGAATTGCCACCCAGAAAGGAAAATAATGGAAGCAAAGAATAAGGAAAGGAGAAACAAGTGAATAGGAAAACATATGTAGTAACAAAAACCTCCAATGAAATAAATGGATAATATGGAATGCACTAATTTCAAGATACCACAATAACATAGGAATCAAAAGCAATTATCATGGATAAGTATTAAAGAAGTGAAGTTCTATTTTTTTTTTTTTTACTGAGGTAAAACAACTCAGTTTGAATGAAAAGCACACTGAAAGTGAAAAGGAAAAAAATGGATATCAGTAAACACATACTATCATTCATTTTTATCATGAGCTTTATCAATAAAGATGAGTCCTATTAATAGAGGAACAAGTAAAATAGCAACAAAAGTAATTTTAATGGAAATGTCTTTGAAAAGTTTGTCAATTCACATTGAAATAAAATTGCTTCTTCTGAAAATTAAAATGACTAAGCAAGAGAAACAGCAAAATCAAATGACAACACAAAAATTTCTTTTGAAATCTTGCTAATATTAAAAAAAATGACAGAAATAGAGATAAATTGCATTTTTAATAATAATTAATGCTTTTGCAATGCTTTAAATTTTGTAGACCACTTTATTTACATTCTCTCATTTAAATCTCAAAATAACCTTTTGAGACAGCCACAAAAAAAGGTATCATTAAGCCTATTTTATAAAGGAGTAAATCAAAGATCAGAGGCCTTAAGACTGTTGCCCATAAAGTTGATACCTTAAACATTATTGGTCAATGAGAATGGGGAAGTCAGCCATCCAGAGCGGCACTTTTACCTGCAACCTAGATGACATGGAATTTGTTCCCCTGCTACTACTGCTCTTCTCAACTGCTTTCCCTGGCTGAGATCTCTATTTCTTCCCAACTACCAACTACTTGAAACATGCCTGTTAGGAAGGTCTCAAAGTACAGGTTTCAGGGAAATCTCATGTGCATTGAAAGGGACTCTTAGAGCTGGCAGGAGCTCTCAACTGTGCCACAAACTGCTCAGCACTGGCTTATATTAGCTATGGCTGCTACTGTGGCGCTGGAGGAACTGGTTGGCCCCGGGACAAAAGTGACTGGTGCTGCCAAAAACATGACTGCTGTTATAACAAGGTTGAGGAGACTGATTGTTCTCCCAAGATGGAACGCTATAATTGGGAATGCAGAGACCAGAAGGTGGAATGTGGTGCCAACCTGAACAAGTGCCAAGAAATGATGTGCAAATGTGACCAGGAAATTGCCCACTGCTTGGCCACAGTAAAATATAATGCAAAGTACTTTTTCTTCCTCCATGCTGTTTGTGGAAATAAGCAGCCAAGGTGAGACTGACATACCTTGGAAATTTTCTTTTGGTTGTGGGTATATAGAAATGATTTTCCCCAAGCAGAAAGCAGTACCACTGTTCCAGTAAGGGTAAAATAAATGTTCTTAACTACTTCTCCCTCATAGGCCTAAGGTATGGATCCCATCTATTGTCATGTTTCATCTCAGCTGAAACCTAGCTGGAGGCCATTTCCTTACTTTCAACTCGTGGACAAATCCAAGAAGCCGATTTGTTCTACTGTGAGAATGGGAGGTTAAGGGAATTCTTCCCATTTTACCTATATTTTTATTTTTGCCCTTCTGGGGACAATGCTAAGCCCTTGCTAAATGATGATTTAAATCAAAGGAGACAGATAAACATGATTGAGTTTAAAAGAAAGCAGGTCTAATAAATATATCAGAAAACATGTATTCTAATATATACCTCTTATTTCACTGTATGGCCTAAGGCTTAGAATTTTATAAAACAAAAGCTTAATCTCTTAAATTCTGCTTTTTATAGTCATAGATTGACTCCCCCAATATTTTTTTATGGAATTCTCTTAATCTTTAGAAATTTTGACTGATAAACAATTTTTACCCAGTTTACTCTAAAGCTCTCAAGTAGCTAGGTGGTGAGGTAGAGTACTGGTCCTAGAATGAAGAAGACCTGAGTTCAGATCTGGCCTCAGACTCTTAGTACCTGTGTGACCTCGGGCAAGTCACTTAAATTCTGTCAACCTGCTTCCCCAACTGTAAAATATGGGAACAATAACAGCACCTACCTCCTAGGATTGTTGTGAGGATCAAATGAGAATATTTATAAACTGCCTGGCACATAGTAGATGCTATATAAATATATGATATATAAATATGAGCTATTATTAAAATTGAATTGTCAAAGAAATTACTATATAAGTATGATTTCCTATTAGAACTATTAAGAAGTACAGATAAGGTACAGGCCAAAAACCGCCTCTTTTTTCTCTTTCAAGTTCTTGTAACTAGATAAAAACTTATTTACCTGTTTTACAAAACTGTTGTTATACTGACAATGTAAGAAGTGCTAAACTGTAAACTAAATTCTCCCTAATCCTTTACCTTCCTGGTGTCTAGTTTTGATTCTCTGTACAGAAAAATAAATGTTTGAACTATAAAAAAATAAAAAATTGTAAAGAATCAAGAATTCTGATGATTTTATTTTTATGAAATGTGCAAGAATATTGAAATCATGGAGTAGATTATATATAAATAGAATCGCTAGGATCCAAAAAAAGATGAAGTTCAGATTCAACTTGTAAAGATTTATTATCAATCTCTAATGCCAGAAGAAAAATATGGTTTTGTCTGTAGCCAGAGATAAAACATTACCTATAAAGGTGCACCATTTCAAATTGCATAGGATTTATCACCCAACACAAAGAATCTCACACACACACACACAGACAAATATGTGTGTATTTCTATGTGTGTATAATTACACATCCATGTATGTTTATATATGTACATATGGAAACTGGGCTTCATCCTTTCATCTAATACCCAGCTTATTTTAGGGTATGTTTTGAAGAAAAGATATTAATGTTTTGCATGTCTTAACAATTCAAATCATTTGTACAAATTAATACATGCCTTGATGTAGATATTTACATATATAAATCAAATTTGAAGGAGATTGTCAATCCAGTAAATCCCAAGAATTTTTATAAATTCAACAATCTAAATGCTACATGTGGATGGCAAAGTTGCAGAAGATTCCCTATGGAATCCCCACATGAGGAAATCAAAGGTTTTATTTTGATTATACTTGCAATTATTTGTGTTGAAAAAGAGATTATATGAAAAAAATAATAATTGGAGATTTCATTATCTCATCATGAGCAAATAAGAAAGATATGAGGGGCAGAGTCAAGATGGAGGAGTAGAAAGATGCATATATCCTAGCTCTTCCCCCATAGCCCATAAAATACCTGTAAAGAAAGACTCTTGACAAATTTTAGAGCAGCAGAAGCCCCAGAACAACAGAGAGGAGGAGATTTTAAGCCCAGGGTGACCTAGAAGGCTGAGAAACGTGTGTCGCACAGGACACAGAGTGGAGGCCAGACCAGCCTTGGCTGTGCAGGGTGGCTTAGTTTGGCTCTGGGAGGAGGATGCTAGCAGGCCTTGGGGATAGAATCCCCAGTCCCAGTAGCAGCAGTTCGCATATCCCTCAACCCACAGGCTCCAAAGTTCAGTGACAGGGTTTTTTCAGAAGGCCAAGAAGGGAGAAGGACCTTCCCATATCTCCGGCCTTAGGCAGTGACCACATCAGGCAGGCAGCAGCAGCTTCCACAACAACCCCTATGGCAGCCGGCATCCATTGTTGGATCATAAAACCCCTAGGGGCACTGAGCAGCTGACTCTTACCTCAGTCCTGTGTAGAAGCCCTGACCCCATCTAATATTCCTGAGGGATTTGAGCAGCTGATCTTTATCTCACATTGAATGGTGGCCCTGCCCCTGCAGCTTATCTGAATCTCAGCTCCTAATGCTGTCTTGGCAGAACTGGAGGCAAGGTGGCTGTGAAGAGAAAATACTATTACTCAGATTCTGGGCACAAAAATTTCTATTTGCTCCCAGATGAATGTACACGCTTGATTTTACCACCTTGGAGGAACTGAGATATTACAGACCCCCAGAGTATACCCTACTCTTGTTAAATGACCCAAAAATCAGGTAACTGGTTGGGAAAATGCCTAAAAAAGGGGGAAAAATAAGACTATAGAAGGTTAATTTCTTGAGGAAGAACAATGCTTACCATCAGGGAAAGACATAAAAGTCAAGGCTTTTGTACCCCAAACATCCAAAGTAAATATTCAATGATCTCAGGCCATGGAAGAGCTCAAAAAAGATTTTGAAAATCAAGTAAGAGAGGTGGAGGAAAATTGGGAAGAGAAATGAGAGAGATGCAAGAAAAGCATGAAAAGCAGGTTAACAACTTGCTAAAGGAGACCCAAAAAAATATTGAAGAAAATAATACCTTTAAAAAGAGGCTAAGGCAATTGACAAAAGAAGTTCAAAAGGCCAATGAGGAGAAGAATGCTTTAAAAAGCAAAATTAGGCAAATGAAAAAGGAAGTTCAAAAGCTCACTGAAGAAAAGACAAAGAAAAATATAATTCTTGCCATAAAGAAGTTTACTTTCTTATTGGGGAGATCACACACAAGTAAATTTGAACAGATAAGTTAAATAGAAGGTGAATCAAAGTTAAGTTTAGAAGGAAAGCATGACATTGGGCAAATTATTTAATCACACTAATTTTCATCATTCATAAAATGAGGGAGTAATGATGGATTATACATCAGATCTAGACATATGATCCTATTAAGTGTATGGAGATCGGTAGTCAGTTATCTAGCAACATTGCATTTTCTGCTCTGTCACCTGTAATTGTTGCCATATGACCTTCCAGTATGGAATCCTCATCTATCAATAAATATTTGTAGCTCATATTATCATCCTAAATCCATGTAGTTTTCTGTTACATAAAGATATTACATTTCTTGAACACAGTCACATATTTGTTATATGTCATTGGCAAGTCTTGAACTGACCTTTACTCTACAGGACTAGTCATCTCTCCACTGTTACTTGTAACAGCAATATGGACCCTACAAATTTGGACTTCCATTGGAAAATATATTAAGTTACTCAATTTTAGCATAAGATCTTCACCACAAAATATCATGAAAAACACAGCCTTATTTCCAAATGTGTTTAAGGTGAGAGAATGTTCAGAAACTCACAGTCCAAAGATGGAACTCTAGAGTTACACACATTCACCATTGAAATATATGAGTATATGGAGTTGGGTGGAATCATACACCTATGATTCATGTATATAAAGTGAGGTCACCTAGTTTTCTAACCATAAACTTAATGATTCTGGTAAGTTGAGGTTTGACTTAGAGGTACATCTTTCTGAAGTACATTAACAGAATGGATTTTGCTTAATTATCCTAATTATACTTGATTCATAAAATCACCAATAGCTTACCAGAAAGATAATTGCTGACTTTTATAGCACACTATCAATGTTCAGGAAGCCATAAATGGCTTTATATGTAAAGAATAAAATTCTAGTAGTACTGACTTCCACAAACACATTGACTCTTGGAAAAGCAAAGATATGATGCACTCCCTCTCTCATTACTAGTTTTGTTCTTAAGCTCCTCCCATTTATCTAGAATCATTCAGTCAAGCATATGCTTTTACATATAACTAGATACCCAGGACTCTACTAGATATCTAAAATATAGAACACAAAGGAACAACTTCTAAAGGCCTAGAGCTATTTCTGTCACTGTAATGTGTTCCTGATGGTGCTATGTAGTTGATGTACAAGCTGGGCCATTATTTCCTCACTGACAGTTCCATTACTTTCAGCAGAAAAATGGACAATCCAGAGAAGAGAAGTGGAATGGGAAGTAATGATACAAAAATAGCATTTACCATCTTCTATTAATATTTATTCATTTAAAATAAAACCTTTAGGATTCAATTCAACATTTATGAAGTATCTAATCTCATCAAAGCATTGTTCTAGGGGAAACATTGTTCTAGGAATACAAGAACAAAAATTAAATAAGAGCATAGATTTACTGCCCTAAGGGATCTGAACAAGACAATCTAGTTCAAATTTTTCATTTTATCAATGAAAAGCTAAGGCCCTGAGAGGTTAAGGGATTTGTCAAATTATGCAAAAATAGTTGAATGAATGAGCAAGGATTTAAATACAGATCCTTGGAATATATATAGCTTTTTTCCCTACTCTATCATGTTGCCTTCCAACATTCCAGTGAATCTTAACTTCTCAACTAAGGCATAGTTTAGAAAAAAAGATATTATTAGTTTTTCAACATGAAAAAGTACACTGACATAGTATCTTTTAAAGCACAACATAAAAACGTTGCTGCAATAAGTATTAGTAAAATGGGGGAGGGGATGGAGGAAGAGGCCAAGACTAAAGAGTAATATAAATATGCTCTGCCAGCCTTTCCTTGACCAGATCTTCTTTGAATTGATAGCTCCTGGCTTCACTCTGGACATGCACAGGCTAGACTTGCATCTGCTTGTTCTGAAGTGGACTTCTGTCCTCATACAGCGAAATATCACCAACAACCAGAAGGTTGAATACTGAGAGAGATTAATAACAGTATAATAATTCAGGGTTAAAATATAGAAATTATTTTTGTCTGTTTTAACTTTATAATTTTCTCAATATCACTATCTCTTTCTTGAGTAAATCATATATGTGAATGTTTGATCATCTGCTAATGGTTATAATTTTTAAATGATCTTACTGACTGTTGGATTTGTACTATCATTGATGGCCTTTAGATTATTAACATAATTTCTCAGTGAAACACATGACAATAAGAAAAAGAAATAGTTTTTACCATCTACGTTGATAAAAGTAAACAAATCAACAAAATTAAAGCAAGTGAGTAGTACATTTGCTCTAATTATCACCTGCAGTTAGGTTGGTATCCTATTGAGTTAGCCCTTTGACTCTATATTTTCAATATGACTGAATGATAATGATCCTAAACTGTCAGAGGCCCCAAAACCCCATAACTTTAACACTATTATTATGCTTGTGGTGCTGTATGGATGAGGTATCAGGATACTGAATAAATCAAAATGATAAGTAGTTCAAGATGTAATGGAAAGATACTTGTACATAAATAGCTTGCAGCATATTACCAACTGTATAATAGTCAATGAATGAAAGAAAGACTTCTGACAAATTGGATACATTCACAGGGGAGGAATTGTCGATAGATATTGTCAAGAACTGCAAAGAATGAAAAAGGATGTGGATGTTGCAGTACATACCTGTAGAAGAATACTCACGTTAGTGAAATGAAGACTAGTCTAAGGTAAAATTTATCCTTAGAGAGTACCTTGAAGCTCCTGAGAGAAAACATCATTATGAAAGCAATAGCATATTTTTTTCTTGAAATTTTCTTTTGTATATTGCACCAAATTTTATTGGGAATTTTACATGTATGTCAAAAACATATCTAAGAATAAATGTGATTTCTGAAAATTTTTTCTAATCTTTTGCCTTCTACTGACTTTTCCTAGGAATTTGTAATATAAGTGTAGTACACATTTTTAAAATATGGAAAACCCTAATCCTTTTATTGGACAGGAAATAAGAAAGATTTTTATTAAGATTGTTGACCTTTCCGCAATCAGCATTTGAAAGAAATTCTTGTTATTTGGAAATCTACTCTGTTAAGTACATTAATTGGAAAAAAATGTCTCCCATAGTTCTACAAATAGTTCGTTTTCTTAACTCTATTCAGAAAATTCTTACTTCTCAAAAAATACTTTATATAATCTTGATTACAATTTGAAATTGATTTATTCAATATAATGCCACCAATGGACAACTTATTTCACTAAACTATTAGATGTAATTTGACTTTTTTATATTAAATCTTATTTTATGCAGATCACATGTTCAGTTTGCTTTAGTAAATCTACATACATCTTCCTGATGATTAAATCATTTTTAGAAACAGACATAAGTATCAATCCTTTGCTGGGAGTTTATGAGACATGATATTTGTGAGATTCCTTAAATTACTTTTTGTCTGTTAAATGTGTTGGTGATATTAAGTTTATACGGGTATTTTTAAATTGACAATATAAAGAACCTAAATCAGATGTAAACTTGACTAGATGAACCATAAAATGTGTTATGTTCTCAATAACCATTTTCTAGTTTCTGTTGAAGACATAAAGTGTCTTAGGGGGATTATTGAAAAGATAAATCATGAATGATCCCCAAAAGTATGACAAGGATGACTGGGAAGACCCACAACAATAAGAGCATTATTTTAAAAACAATAAAAATACTTTTACCTGAAGAAGTGGAGGAAAAAGTTCCAGATATAGGGAACATCCTGATCAAAGGCATAGAGATAAAGAAAGGCTAATATATGAGAAATAGAGAGGAGACCAAAACACTTGAAGTATGGAAGGGTGTAATGTGGAATAAGGGATGTCTTATTTTCAGAGTTCTCTTCAAGCCTGGTATGTGGGTGTGAACTTTGCTTGTTAGGAAGTAGAGCCTTGGCATATTGTGATCATATAATAGAATAGTGAAGCTATTGAGAAAGAGAAAGACAGAGGGTGAGCTAATTTTAGAAGGAAGATCATATGTTGAATATTAGATACAATGAGTTTAAAGTGACAGCAGACGCTGAAATAAGATGCACAGAAAAGCATTTCAAAACGAGAGAGAAAACACTCATTCAACTTTTAAAATACTGACTCCCATGAGTTACTTGTAACTGGTAAGGTTATTCATTTATTGAGGTATTTGGTCTTATGGAATTACTGAAATCTTAATATGCTCAAATGAGAAATCTGTCATAATATTGTGAATCTTTATAAATAAAGCAAGTTATCTGAGTCTATTCTCCAGAACATCTATTATCTTTCCAAATAACATTTTATTACTTATTATACTACTATATTATCAAGATTTGATGTCTTAAAGTGATGTGACAATTTTATTGTCAAGGGATTTTTCTGTTTTTAGAACTTCAATCTTGATTGCTTGTGTGAAAAATAACCTTTAAAATCTATTAAAAATGTGAGATTATATTAGCAATTTCTTCAAGTAATTACCAGGAGAGATGACTGGTTTCCCCTCAAGGCAAATGTGTAATGTAAATTGTTATTATCATAATGTATGGGCTTATCCTTTATTATTACTCCAAAATTAAAATTATCCTACCTCATTTTCCTTTTTCTCCTTGCATTGCTGCAAATGGAGAATGGATGTGCTTCAAAATCTTCGTCTGGTTGTCTTAAAAGTCTGAGTGCCAGAGTAATAACCTGATGTTTATCCTGTGTTTACAGAATATAGTCTTATAAAGAGGCAGTATGTCATAGTGGGTAGAGATCTGGTTTGGATACCAGCTCAACCTGGATTCTAGTCATGCTTCTGACACATATTAGATGTATAAGCATGAGCAAGTTATATAATTTCTCAGTGCCTTAGGCAACTCTCATCTAATATATATCAAAACACTTCTTTACTTGTATCAGTATATGCTTTCTCAGGATAATCCTAGACAAGAACTTTAACAGTCATTTCTGTAAATATATTAGCTAAAAAAGCATATTTTATGTTCAGAAGATCTAGATGCCCAATTCTCTGTTTGTACTATGAATACAAGCTTATTTTTCCTCTCCATTTAGGATATTTTCCCACATTATTAATACCTGCTCTATTTCATAAAATGGTGGACCTGCAAGGGAAGCTTATTTAAGGCATACAATAATTGAAGAAAAAAATGCCCTAAAGATAAAAGGAAATGGTATTCAAAATATCTTTTAATCTAATGATTCTTTAAATAGATATCACACTTTCAATAAGCATTTTTATTTTAATATTGAAAATCAGATTAAATTGAGCATTAAGAACAACTGTATCCAGTTGGGAACAAAGAAAAATGTCACATCAAGGTTAACATGCAGAAACTTTGACCCAAAGATTCTCATCATTTTAGATGAGAAAAATGCCTTATCATTATCCCACCTCAGACCTTTGTTGACAAGAAGGTGAAAGGTTATTCCAAAATATTTTACACTTATTTAGTTGGAGGAAATAGAATCAAGACCTCTCAAAAAGATTGAAAATATTCTACTTTCTCATTCTTCATCTCTGCCACCCATCCCCTATGATCCAGTGGTGATCAGTCCTACAACTCCCTCACCCCCTAGTCTCCACCCTAGTTTAACCTGGGCAACTGACAAATGATTAGATTTCTAGACCAGCTACAACAGAGAATTAAGCAGTCAGGAAGGTATCTATAGCCTTAAACCACATAGCATCTAATTATAATCTCAGTTCCATTATTCATGCATAGAAAAAGGCATATCTTTTAGAAAAGCACATTATTCCTGGGTTGAGTTGTCCAAATTCAAATATTTATTTTATGGTTATATTTTAACTTCCAAATGTATCTGAATTTTTAATAATAGAAAACAAAGCTTTAGAGACTAATGGATGCTTTATCACCCCCATTTATCCAGAAATCAAATTGTAGTACAAAAATGTTATTTATCTTCTTTAGACTGAAATTACTTTGATGATTGTTTTGAGACAAGATAGTTTGAGAAAATCTAATAAACATATCTCTAAATTATTGAAGCTTTTCAGAGGAAAGGCTACATAAATCTAAGACATTTCTATTAAAAAACTTGCTTTTAGAATAATACTCTCAACTTTTCTAATGCGCATCATCAAAGTGTTCTTTAAGGTTGAATTGTTTATAGACCCAGTAGAATTAGCTAGCACTTGTTAAAACAAGCCAGATCATGCTTTCGCCTCAGTGACATAGAACTATTCTGGAACATTTCTATTTCTAGACTTTTTTTGTTTGCCTTTCTCTTTCACTTTTTATTTTTACATAGCAAACATATTCTTAAATGCCTACTTCTTTTCTCCTTTTCATATTATCCTTGTTCAGACACACTATTGTAAATCCATCCTAGAGTTTGAAATGGTAAGACACTGCTTGCCTTTTTTTAAGAAGTAAAAGACATCCTATAATTTATTTTGAAAAGTTAAATGTTTACCACTACCACTCCAAAGAATAAGAACGGCTTAAAAATAATTTACTGTGAGTTCAGACCAGAATATCCACTTTCCATTTCAGTCTATAGCTTCTCAGTACTCTTTATCATATTAGTAATGTGCTAGGTTTTGTTTTGCTGATTGATTGAAAAGGCTATCAGGCCTGAATCTTTTCACTTCTTCCCATTAATGACAGATGTGACAGATATTCATGATGTCACAAAAAAAGTCATGGAATGGTATATTTAGAGGTAACAGAAATTCTTTTAACATGAGCAAAGAAAGAAAAATATAGTACCCTTGGTTTCAAAAAGAAGTTTCATTTATCACATTTGACTATATATTTTCTTTGTTTATGTTCTCTTTTGATGTCAGTCAAGAGTTTGTGTATTGATAAACGAACACATACATGCAAACTAAGAAGTAGTTTGGAGGACACCCTTCTTGAAGCATGAAACAGTCCCCTCTTAGACAACCATCAAATTTATACTTGAAGATTTCTACTAGTGGGGAACTTAGTTGGCAACCAATCAAAACAGATCTAACTGTTGTGTAACAATGGTATTGATGAGTCCTTTAGTAGCCAGGGCCCTGGAGCACTTGGATGTGAATTGTAGCACATTCTAGTAACTGCTACTTTTAGGGCTTGCTCTCTATCCCCTGAGCCATCTAGCTTTTTCTGAGCAGGTCAGCACGATTTTGACTAAAGCTTTCTAGGAACAGATCTAACAGATATAATTGTTGGTAACTTCCCACATTTGTAACAGTATTGCAAACACTTTATAACACTTTTTTTTGGTTTGTTTCATTATGTTTTTATGGGTTCTTTCATAATTAGATCCCTGAAACAGGTATCTGTTGATGATTAAGCATTCTGCTAACAGTTACATTCAGAATGCAACATTCTGGCCATACTAACTATAGCAACAGCTATACCTCCAATGTGTAACAGTTAGACTTAGACATTCATCAGTTTGGCTTCTTATCCCTTACATATCTTTGAAGTCCCTCTTCATTAAAAAGGAAAAAAAAAAACAAAAAACCAAAAGATTACTATAAGAGTATTCAGACTGAATATTGATAGGCCTGTGATGTGTTACACTCTCCCTTCCTGACGCCATTTTACATATTCACTTCTTCCTTTAAGCTTTGTCAGTTTTGTGTCTGAACTCAATGCCTCTATCCACTGTCTGAAATGACCCAGGAGGCAAAAGGAGTGATGAAGTTACATCAGGATATCAGAGTACTGATATCAGTTGAGGATGCCCCTTCTATGATAACATTGATTCAAAATTTCCCTTTCTTTAACTTATTCCCAATAGTGACACACAAGTGGCAATCAATAATAAGAGAGCACAAAAGAAGCCATGGGACAGTAGATTTGGAAAGAAACTTAGTGATAACTTACTTCAACCCTTGCATTTTAATGATGAAGAAACATGATCCCCAAAGGAATCATGGGATTCCGAAGATAAACACTTGGAAAGAGAATAGGCATCTAAGTGATTATCAACTAAATTTTATTTTGTAAGAATATTTATGGAAAGATTTTGCTTCATTGTTTTCATAAAGTTCTATTTTTATATGAAATAGTTATTGTCAAAGCTCTTTACATTTCAGAAATGTCATGATCATTACCATAATTATAGAGTTAATTAAAATAAATATAAAAACAATTTTGTAGCTTCATGATCTTCTTTCAATTTTCCC
The DNA here is from genome assembly GCA_023548195.1 of Bettongia penicillata ogilbyi. Lineage (NCBI taxonomy): Eukaryota > Metazoa > Chordata > Mammalia > Diprotodontia > Potoroidae > Bettongia > Bettongia penicillata. Next base: position 391,329 of record JAJHZJ010000401.1, read on the forward strand.
AGGAGCAAATCAAATAAGTCATCCATTCTGAAGAATTTAGAGGTTCAACAAATAAATTAATCTAGCCAATACCCACCCATTCATTCATTTGACATTTAGGTCTAGCATACATTTAGTAAAAAATAATGAATTTTGATTGTAAAATTTTTCCTCTCCCTCTTCCTTTGCTTGGGGTTGTCTTCTCTTGTGAGTGAATTGAGCCATATCCCTTTGAAGTACGGCCTCTTGGAGAGATCTGATTTTGAATTACATGTCCTGGATTTGAATCTTGGTTCTACTACCTAATATTTATATGACTTTGGACAAGTTAATTCTCCCCTCAAGAGTTTTAATTTCTTCACTTGTAAAATGAGTGAGACAGAAGAGATGATGTCTAAGATTCCTTCTAGCTCTTAATTTGTGATGTCTGGTTATCATCTTGAGAAAAGAAAATATTCAAGATATGACTGTGACATCTCTTGTGATTCTTCCATCCCATTTACATGTAGAATGGCATAATAGATGTGTTAGACTTGGATTCAGGAAGACTTGGGATCACATCCTACCTCTCATATTTAATAAATATATGACAAGAATATGAACAAATCATTTAAACTCTCTGAACCTTCCTTTCAATAACTATAAAATTAACAGGTTGAAATAGTCTTTGATGTCTCTTCTATATCTATGATAACTTCCCTTCCTTCTCCTTTTAATTTTTCCCTCTGGAATAAAATCAAGCTTAAATGAATTATGTAAAAGTAATAATAGAAAAGATTTCAAATTATGTTTGGAAACAAGTTCCTGTCTCTTCTTTCTGTTATAACATATAGTACCAAGTACAGAAAAATGAGACATTTATCACCCACAATCTGATCTAGAGATCAGTTCCCTGTAGTTTATGTTTTCTGAACTAAAAACATCTTTAAAAAATTTTTGAAACACCAAACACTCTAATTTTTCTTTTCCTTGTCCCTCTACAAAATTATACAGAGATTTCTGCAAAAGAAAAGGACACAGCTGTTTGTTCTACACCCAGCCAGATGATTCCATTAAAATCAGGCTGGAAACTCAAATATACATGACAGGCTCTTCCTCCCCTTTACTGGTTGAGGCATTTAGAGTGATTAAATTATCCTTTTATGTAAATAAGGAATAAAATAACATCCAATGCCAAACTAATACCAATTTAAGGAGTATGCAATCTTTCTTTGGAATTGTATTAGTTTCCTTAAATTGCCATTTATGTTCTTTACCATCATGTCTTACGCCTTTACTAAATTACAAGAAGAAGCTGTAGAAATTCTATGGGAATTATTAAAATTAGAGCTTTAGAACTTTGCCATCCTGTCAGGATGTTTTAGAAACAGCAGGATACTGACAACGTCTTCCACTCAATATTACCAAAAGCTTGTTTCTCTTTTTTGTCCCTTAACATTTCCTACCTCAGTTTCCTCATTGGTAAAATGGGAATAAAAGCAGTAACATCCCCAACCTTATTCGTGTCTCCTTTAATAAAGATACCATTACCTTTAATCTCATGACCATCCTGCTAATACTATTTCACTGCGCATTAATGATGGGAATTCTATGTGAGATGCTATAGAAACCCTCAGGGGAATAATGGGATAAATAGGAAGTTTAAAGAGTATGGTCCGAGAACATGTGTATCAACTTCATTTAGACCAAAAATTCCCACATAATCTTACCCTCATGAAGTGAAGTATATGCCATTTTCAAATAAAACCTGGGAGAAGGAAATATCTTTGGTCTTAAGTCATATTAGATTGACTCTTCATGGTCATCCTGGTATATGATCAGATTCATAATCTTTTTAAACCTTAACTCACAATCTGTTTAACCATTTGGAAGAAAAAATTTGGCAGATATTGGGGGTGAACCCAAGGGCATACCCTCCAATTTCTTTGAAGCAGAAATCATGGAAAGAGATCAAATGAGAAAAGGGCAAAATGACCACCACTTCTCCCAGAGATGCAACTAGAAAGTTTTACTTCTGATACAAAAAAATTGGAAAGATCCCTCATCTAGGGTACGGAGGCAGTATGTGCAACAGACTTGAAGTAGTGTCCATATTCCTAGAGCACTAGTTTATGTTGGGGTGGTGGATCCCCCACACTTCTGCCAGGTGCTTCTTCTAGAAGGAAGAAGCATCACCTGCTATAAGATTGTCATTGGAGAAAGTATGGTGGTTGTGGAGGAATTCAACTAGAATGCATCAGGCAATAGGAATTGTTTTGGCATAATTTTCTATATCCTGATGTACTAGGGCAGAACTGAACACATCATAATAGTAATGGCTCTGGTCATTTCAGAGCAATCCAGATTATGAGCAAATGAGAAAGAGGTTAAATTAAGTTTCTTGAAAGCCACATGTTACCCCATTTTTCTTTTTTGCACTTAATATTTTATTTTTTCCAATAACATTTAAAAATGGTTTTCAACATTCATTTTGTAAGGTTTTGAGTTCCAAATTTTTTCCCTCCTTTCTCCTGTTTCCTAAAACAGCAAGTAATCTGATATAGACTATATAAGTACAATCATGTAAAACATATTTCCACATTCTTCATTTTGTAAAAGAGGAATCAAAAGAAAAGGGAAAAAAACACGACAAAGAAAAAATAAAATTAATATGTTTTGATCTGCATTCAGACACCATAGTTCTTTCTGTAGATGTTGATAGCATTTCCTGTCATGAGTTTTTTTGACTTATCTTTGATTATTTTATTGCTAAGAAGAGCTAAGTCATTCATAGCTGATCATCACACAATATTGCTATTACTGTTTACAATGTTCTCCTGGTTCACTCCTGGATCTCATTTCACTCAGTATCAGTTCATGTAAGCTTTTCCAGGTTTTTTCTGAAATCTGACTAATTTTCTTTGATTATAGGATAATAGTATAAGCCCTTACTTTCATATGACACAGCTTGTTCAGTCATTTCTCAATTGATGAACATCCCCTCAATTTCCAATTCTTTGCCACTACTAAAAGAAGTTACAAATATCTTGTACATATGGGTCATTTTCCATTTTTTATGACATCTTTGGCATACACACCTAGTAGTAATCTTATTAGATAAAAGAATATGTGCAGTCTTATAGCCATTTGGAAAGAGTTATAAATTTTTCTCCAAAATGGTTGGATCAGTTCATAACTCCACCAATTTTCCCACATGCTCTCCAACATTTATCATTTCTCTTTTCTATCATATTAGCACATATAAGTGTGAGGTGGTACCTTGGAGTTGTTTGAATTTGCATTTCTCTAATCAATAGTGATTTAAAGCAATTTTTTCATATGATTAGAGAGTTTTAATTTCTTCATCTGCAACTGCCTTTTCATTTCCTTTGATCATTTATGAACTGGGAAATGATTTGATTCTTATCAACTTGGCCCAATTCTCTTCATATTTGAGAAATAAAGCCTTTACCAGAAACACTGGCTGTAAAAATTATTTTCAACACTTCTGTTTTTCTTCTAACCTTTGTTGTGTTGGTTTTATTAATGCAAAAACATTTTAATTTTGATATAATGAAAATTATCCATTTTGCATTTCATAATGTTCTCTATGTCTAATTTGGTTATAAATTCTTCCCTTCTTCATGGATCTGAGAGGTAAATTATTACTTACACTCCTAATTTGCTTTTAAAAATCACCCTTTCTTTTTAAATCTTGTACCCATTTAAATTTTATCATAGTATAGCGTGTGAAATGTTGATTCATGCCAACTTTATGCCATACTGTTTTCTACTTTTTCCAAGAGTTCCTGTGGAATAGTGAATTCTTCTGCAGAAGCTGGAGTTTGGGGGTTTATCAAGCAGTAGGTTGCATTTACTAGAGTGTCTTAAGTCCCTAACCTACCCCACTGAGTTGCCAACTTATTTCTTAGTCAGGAACAAATAGTTCTGATGATTGACACTTTATAATATATAGTTTTAGATTTGATAAGCTTAGATCACTCTTCTTACTTTTATCCCATTGATTCACTTGATATTCTTGATGTTTGTTCTTCCAGATGGATTTTGTTACTATTTCTTCTCAAAAATATTTTGGTAGTCTGCTTGATATGGCACTGAATAGGCAAATTAATTTAGGTAGAATTGTAATTCTTATTTTGTTAGATCAGCCTACCCATAAGCAAATGATATTTTTCTAATTTTATGGATCTGACTTTATTTGTGACAAGTGTTTTGTAATTGTGTTCATATAATTCCTGGGTTTGTTTTGGCAGGTAGATTCCCATATAATATTGTATAATACATAAACTTTAAATAGAATTTCTCTTAGAAAGAGATAGAATCTCTTAATACTGGGCATTTTTTGTAGTATGTAAAATTGCTAATGATTTATGTGGGTTTATTTTATATCCTGCAATTTGCTAAAGTGGTTGTTTCAAGTATCTTCAAAGAGTGATAGCTCTGTTTTTCATTGCCCAGTCTAATTTCTTCAATTTATTATTTTTCTTCCCTTATGCCTAAAGCAAACATTTCTAGTACAATATTGAATAATAGTGCTGATAATAAGCATCCTTGTTTTACCCCAGCCTTATTGAGAATGCTTCCAACTTATCCCCATTACTGATAATGCTTGATGAGGATTTTAGATAGATACTACTTATAATTTTGAGGAAGGTTCCATTTATTCTTATGCTCTCCAGTATTTTTAATAGGAATGAGTACTGTATTTTGTCCAAAGCTTTTTCTGCATCTATTGATATAATCATATGATTTCTGTTAGGTTTCTTATTGATATGGTCAAGTATTCTGATAGTTTTCCTAATGTTGAACCAGCCCTACATTCCTAATATAATGCTTCCCTGCACATAGTGCATCTTCCTGGTGATAAAATGATGTAATCTCATCGAATATTTTATTTAAAATTTTTGCATCTATATTCATTAGAGAAATTTGTGTTTAACTTTCCTTCTCTGTTTTGGTTCTTCCTGATTTAGGTATTGACACTATATTTACATCATAAAAGGAGTTATTAGGACTCCTTCTTTGCCTATTTTCCCAATAGTTTGAATAGTAGTGGAATTCAATGTTCCTTAAATGGTTGGTTGAGTTTACTTATAAATTCATTTGGCTCTGGAGAATTTTTCTATGGGAGTTCACTGATGTCTCATTCAATTTGTTGTTCTTTTTTCTTTTTTTTGAAGTGGGGTTAATTAAATATTTTATTTCCTTTTCTGTTAATCTGGGAAGTTTATATTTTTGTTAATATTCATACATATTGGAGCCAGAGTCAAGATGGCAGAGTAGAAAGCACAAAAATGAAGGGTCTCCCCACACAGCCCATAAAATACCTGTATAGAAGGACTCTCAACAAATTTTGGAGCAGCAGAAGTGGAGAACTGTTAGGGACCCCAGCAGTCTGAGCCCGATCTCTCAGGCCCACAGGCTTATCTGACCAGCAGAGGCCTGTAGGCCCTGGGGGAGTTTAGCTGTAAGCAATGACTGAGGCAGGAGACAAGATAGTAAGAACTCTGTTTCTTCAAGCAATGAACAGTGCTTTTATCTCTTCTCTGACACCAGTGCTCTAAGTGAACCTATCACCAGTTAGTTTGCCCTTATAAGGAAGTAATTTACCTTAAGCCAGGACTGCCCAGGGTGGACACGTAGCCCCTAGAAAGAAAAACATTTTGGGCTTCTTTGTTCTCTGAAAAGCTTGGGAAAATAGCCTTGAGCAAAACAGGGGTAGAACCCTTCCTCCCAGCGCCATCTTGTTCATGCCTTACCAGTCTCCTCTCAGTTTACCTGAGTCGTGACCAGTGAATGCTGTCCAGGAGCCTGGGAGTTGGCAATTCCCTTACAGAGAACAACAGAGTAGAGGAGATTTCCAGCCCAGAGTGACCTGAAAGGCCCACGGGAAACGTCTGTTGTCTGTTGCACCAGACGTGGAGTGGACCCAAGCCTTGGCCACATGGTGTGGCTGGCGAACAACCCTTGGGGGCAGAATCTCCTGTCGAGGAATTCCCAGTCCCAGTAGCAGCGGGTTCTCAGATCCCTCAACTCACAGGCGCCAAAAGTCAGTGATGAGGTTTTTTCAGCTGGCCAGGAAGGGAGAGGGGCCTTCCCATAGCTCCAGCTTCAGACAGTGGCTGCAGAAGCCATATATGGCAGGCGGCAGCAGTTCTCATGGCAGCTCCTACAGCAGCCTGCAGCCATTGTTGGATTGTAAAAACCCCTGGGGGCACTGAAGAGCTGATTCTTGCCTCAGCCCTGTGTAGAGGCCCTGAGGGAGCTGGTATTTGTCTTGCACTTAATGGGGACCCTGCCTCCACAGCTTGACTGAGTCCCATCTACCCCCCAAAATCCCCCCTCCAGTGCTGGCTTGGTGAAACTGGAGGCCAGGTGGCTGTGGAAAGGAAATTCTGCTAAGATTTTGGACACAAAAATCCCTTCTTGATCCCAGATCAGTACACGCTTGATTGTGCCACCTATGAGGAACTGAGATGTTACAGATTCCCAGAGTATACCCTACCCTTGACAAAGGACTCAAAAATCAAGTAACTGGCTAGGAAAATACCAAAAAAGGGAAAAAAATAAGACCATAGAAGGTTGCTTTCTTGGTGAACAGATATTTCTTCCCATTCTTTCCCATTCTTTCAGATGAGGAAGAACAATGTTTACCATCAGGGAAAGATATAAAAGTCAAGGCTTCTGTATCCCAAACATCCAAAATAAATATTCAGTGGGCTCAGGCCATGGAAGAACTCAAAAAGGATTTTGAAATTCAAGTAAGAGAGGTAAAGGAAATATTGGGAGGAGAAATAAGAGAGATACAAGAAAATCATGAAAAGTGGGTCAACATCTTGCTAAAAGAGATGCAAAAAAAAATGCTGTAGAAAATAACACCTTGAGAAATAGGCTAGGGGGAGGAGCCAAGATGGTGGAGTAGAAAGACTCGCAGTATGCTAGCTCTGAATCCACAACCCATAAATTTCCTGTAAGAAGAACTCCCCACAAATTCTGGAGCATTGCAAGCCATGCACCAACGCAGTGGAAGAGATTTCCATTCCAGAGAGCCCTGGAAAGCCATCCCCAGGGGTCCACTGTGCTCAGGAGAGTGGAACCCACCCCTGTGCTGCCCTGACTGTATGGTCCCAGAGAAGGATACCCGAGCAGGCTTCAGGGATGGAACCTCCAGCGGCCGCGAAGGTCCCTCTACCCACAGGTGCTGCAGGTGAGTGACAGAGACTTCTGGGCTGGCCGAGAGGGGAGCAGGGTGTCTACATGACTCGGGCCCCCTTGGGAGACAGCAGCAGAGGAAGCAGTAGTCCAGAACTCCCGGAGCAGTGGCAGGACCTCAGATACATTACTGAAGGTCTCTGCATAAACCCCACGAGAGAACTCAGCCAGGGAGGTGGCTCTGCCCCCACCTGAGCACCAGAAATTAAGTTCACATTGAATAGCAGCCGTGCCTGCTGCACAAAGCTTTTAGGCTGGGGAGCAGCATTTGAATCTCAGACCCCAAACACTAGCTGGGTGGATCTAGGTGGGGGTGGACAGGAATCTCAGAAGTCAAGTAACTGGCTAGGAAAATGCCCAGAAAAAGGAAGAAAAATAAGACCATAGAAAGCTACTTTCTTGGGGAAGCGATGTTCCTTCCTCCTTTCATTTCTGATGAGAAAGTACAATGCCTGCCATCAGAGAAAGACGTGGAGGTCGGGGCCTCTCTATCCCAGACATCCGAGGTGGATATCTGGTGGGTTCAGGCCATGGAAGAGCTCAAAAAGGATTTTGAAAATCAAATTAGACAGGTGGAGGAAAAACTGGGAACAGAAATGAGAGAGATGCAAGAAAAGCATGAAAAACAGGACAATGCATTGGTAAAGGAGATCCAAAAAAATGCTGAAGAAAATAACACCTTGAAAAATAGGCTCACTCAATTGGCAAAAGAGGTTCAAAAAACCAATGAGGAGAAGAATGCTTTCAAAAGCAGAATTAGCCAAATGGAAAAAGAGGTTCAAAAGCTCACTGAAGAAAATAGTTCTCTCAAAATTAAAATGGAACAGATGGAGGCCAATGACTTTCTTAGAAATCAAGAAATCATATAATGAAAACAAAAGAATGAAAAAATGGAAGAGAATGTGAAATATCTCATTGGAAAAACAACTGACCTGGAAAATAGATCCAGGAGAGACAACTTAAAAATTATGGGACGACCTGAAAGCCACGATCAAAAAAAAATCCTACACGCCATCTTTCATGAAATTGTCAAGGAAAACTGCCCTGAGATTCTACAACCAGAGGGCAAAATAAGTATTGAAGGAATGCATTGATCACCAAAGAGACCCAAAAAGAGAAACTCCTAGGAACATTGTGGCCAAATGCCAGAATTCCCAGGTCAAGGAGAAAATATTGCAAGCAGCTAGAAAGAAACAATTCCAGTATTGTGGAAATACAATCAGGATAACACAAGATCTAGCAGCTTCTACATTAAGGGATCGAAGGGCATAGAACAGGATATTCCAGAAGTCAAAGGAACTAGGACTCAAACCAAGAATCACCTACCCAGCAAAACTGAATATAATACTTTAGGGGAAAATATGGTCTTTCAATGAAAGACAGGACGTTCAAGCATTCTTGATGAAAAGACCAGAGCTGAAAAGAAAATTTGACTTTCAAACACAAGAATGAGAAGAAGCATGAGAAAGTAAACAGCAAAGAGAAGTCTTAAGGGACTTACCAAAGGTGAACTGTTTACATTCCTACATGGAAAGACAATATTTGTAACTCTTAAATCTTTTCAGTATCTGGGTAGTTGGTGGGACCACACACTCACATACGCACACACATGCACAAACGCACACGCACACACATGTACATACATGCGCGCACACACATACACACATCCACGCACACAGAGACAGAGAGCACAGAGTGAATTGGATAGGATGGGACCATATCTTAAAAGAAATTAAGGTAAATGGTGAGAGAGAAATGTAGTGGGAGGAAAGAGGGTGAAATGGAATGGGGTAAATTATATCTCATTCAAGAGGCAAGCAGGAGACTTTTTAGTGGAGGGAAAAAGAGGAGAGCTGAGAAAAAAACATGAAGTTTACTCTCATCACATTCGAGTAAAGGAAGGAATAAAATGTGCACTCATTGTGGTATGAAAACTTATCTTACAGTCAGAAAAGTCGGGGAGAAAGAGATAAGCAGGGAGGGAAGGATGATGGAAGTGAGGGCAGTGGGAGAAGGGAGCAATTTGAAGTAAACACTCAGGGAGGAACAGGATCAAAAGACAGAATAGAAACAATGGGGGGGCAGGGTAGGATGGAGGGAAATACAGTTAGTCTTACACAACACGACTATTATCGAAGTCATTTGCAAAACTAACAGATATGGCCTATATTGAATTGCCTACCTCCCAAGGGGAACTGGTGGGGAAGGAGGAATGGGGAGAATTTGGAACTTAAAGTTTTTGGAACAACTGTTGAATATTGTTGTTGCTACTAGGAAATAAGAAATACATGTAATGGGGAATAGAAAGTCATCTGGCCCTACAGGACAAAAGAGAAGATGGGGACAACAGAAGGGAGAGATGATGGAAGAGAGTGCAGATTGGTGATAGAGAAAATTAGAATGCTCAGTGGGGGGGAGGGGATAAATAGGGAGAAAATTTGGAACCCAAAATTTTGTGAAAATGAATGTAAAAAGTTAAATAAATAAATTTATATTAAAAAAAGAAAAAAAGAAAAGAAAAGAAAAATAGGCTAACTCAATTGGGGTGGGGGGAGGCGATAAATAGGGAGAAAATTTGGAATCCAAAATTTTGTGAAAATGAATGTAAAAAGTTAAATAAATAAATTTATATTAAAAAAAGAAAAGAAAAGAAAAATAGGCTAACTCAATTGGCAAAAGAAGTTCAAAAAGCCAATGAGGAGAAGAATGTTTTCAAAAGCAGAATTAGCCAAATCGAAAAGGAGTTTCAAAAATTCACTGAAGAAAATAGTTCTCTCAAAATTAAAATGGAACAGATGGAGGCCAATGACTTTCTTAGAAACCAAGAAATCATAAAATGAAACCAAAAGAATGAAAAAATGGAAGAGAATGTGAAATATCTCATTGGAAAAACAACTGACCTGGAAAATAGATCCAGGAGAGCCAAAATTATGGTACTACCTGAAAGCCATGATCAAAAAAAAAAGCCCAGACATCATTTTTCCATGAAATTATCAAGGAAAACTGCCCTGATATTCCAGAACCAGAGGGCAAAATAAATATTGAAAGAGTCCACCTAGCACCACCTGAAAGAGATCTAAAAAGGGAAACTCCTAGGCACATTGTGGCCAAATTTCAGAGTTCCCAGGTCAAGGAGAAAATATTGCAAGCAGCTAGAAAGAAACAATTCCAGTATTGTGGAAATACAATCAGGATAATACAAGATCTAGCAGCCTCTACATCAAGGGATGGAAGGGTGTGGAATATGATATTCTAGAAGTCAAAAGAACTAGGACTTAAACCAAGAATCACCTACCCAGCAGAACTGAGTATAATACTTCAGGGGAAAAAATGGTATTTCAATGAAATAGAGGACTATCCCTGTATGAATGTAAACAGTTCACTTCTGGTAAGTCCCTTAAGACTTCTCTTTGCTGTTTCCTTTTTCATGCTTCTTCTCATTCTTGTGTTTGAAAGTCAAATTTTCTTTTCAGCTCTGGTCTTTTCATTAAGAATGATTGAAAGTCCTCTGTTTCATTGAAAGACCATATTTTCCCTTGAAGTATTATACTCAGTTTAGTTGGGTAGGTGATTCTTGGTTTGAGTCCTAGTTCCTTTGCCTTCTGGAATATCCTATTCCACACCCTTCGATCCCTTAATATAGAAGCTGCTAGATCTTGGGTTATACTGATTGTATTCCCACAGTACTGGAATTGTTTCTTTCTAGCTGCTTGCAAGATTTTTTCCTTGAGCTGGGAGTTCTGGAATTTGGCCACAATGTTCCTAGGAGTTTCTCTTTTTGGATCTCTTTCAGGTGGTGATGGATGGATTCTTTCAATACTTATTCTGCCCTCTGGTTTTAGAATGTCAGGGCAGTTTTCCTTGATAATTTCATGGAAGATGATGTCTAGGCTCTTTTTTTGATCATGAGTTTCAGGTAGTGCCATAATTTTTAAATTGTCTCTCCTGGATCTATTTTCCAGATCAGTTGTTTTTCCCATGAGATATTTCACATTCTCTTCCATTTTTTCGTTCTTTGTTGATGAAAAGACCAGAGCTGGAAAGAAAATTTGACCTTCAGACAGAAGAATCAAGAGAAGCATGAAAAGGTAAACAGCAAAGAGAAATCATAAGGGACTTACTAAAGTTAAACTATTTGCATTCCTACATGGAAAGACAATATTTGTAACTCTCGAAATTTTTTTTTCAGTAACTGGGTAGTTGGTGGAATTACACACACTCATGCACACACACACACACACACACACTCATACAGAGAGAGAGACATAAAGACAAAGAGCACAGGGTGAATTGAATAGGATGCGATCATATCTTAAAAAATGAAATTAAGGGGTGAGAGAGAAGTATATTGGGAGGGAAAAGGCAGAAATGGAATGGGGCAAATCATAAAAGACTTTTTCAGTGGAGGGAAAAAGAGGAGAGGTGAGAGAAAATACATGAAGCTTACTCTCATCACATTAGACTAAAGGAAGGAATAAAATGCACACTCATTTTGGTATGAAAGCAATTTGAACTCAACACTCTTGGGGAGGGACAGGATCAAAAGAGAGAATAGAAGAAATGGGAGGCAGAATAGGATGGAGGGAAATATTGTTAATCTTACACAACACGAGTATTATGGAAGTCATTTGCAAAACTACACAGATATGGCCTATATTGAATTGCTTGCCTTCCCAAAGGGAATGGGTGGGGAAGGAGGGATGGGGAGATGTTGAAACTCAAAATTTTAGGAACTGTTGAGTATTTTTCTTACAACTAGGGAATAAGAAATGCAGGTAAAGGGGCATAGAAAGTTATCTTGCCCTACAGGACAAAAGAGAAGATGAAGATAAGGGAAGGAAGAGATGTTAGAAGAGAGGGCAGATTGGTGATAGGGGAAATTAGAATGCTTGGCATTTTGGGGTGGGGGGAGGGGAGAAATGAGGAGAAAATTTGGAACCCAAAATTTTGTGGAAATGAATGTGGAAAAGTTAAGTAAATAAATTTTAAAGCAATCCATACAGATTAGCATACGTTTGGAAAATGAGCTCCTGATGATTGTGTTAATTTCCACTTCACTGACAATGGATTGGCCTTTTTCATTTTTTTGTACTGGGATTTTGGTTCTTTTCCTTGCATTTTTAAAAAAATCAAATTAACCAAAGATTTATCTATTGTATATGTTTGTTTTTATTGAAACTCCCCTTAATTTATCTGTTCAATAATTTTCTTATTGCCATTTTCATTAATCTCTCCTTTGATTTTCAGGATTTCTAATTTAGTTTTTAATTGGAAAATCTTTAAATTTGTTCTTTCTCTACCTTTTTTTAGCTGAATGTCCAATTTGTTGATCTCTTGTTTCTCTATTTTATTGATGAAAGCAGTTAGAGATACAAAACTTCCCCTAAAAACTGCTTTTGCTGCATCCTAGAAGTCTTGATGTCTTGTTTCATGTCGTTCTATTTGATGAAATGATTGCTTCTAGGATTTGTTGTCTGATATACTCCTCCTTTAGGATTAGATTATTTAAGTTTCTCATTAATTTTTAGTCTTTCTTTCCAAGGACTTTTACTGCATCCAATTTTTTTTGCACCATGGTCTGAAAAGGACAAATTTAATATTTCTGCCTTTCTGCATTTGGTTGTGAGGGTTTTTATGATCTAATCCATGGTCATTTTTTGTGTAGGTGCCATATAATGTTCAGAAAATATATATATATATATATATATATATATATATATATATATATATATATATATATATATATATATTCCTTTTTATTCCCATTGATTTGTCTCCAGGGGTCTGTAACTTTTCTATTATAATTCCATTCACTTCCTTAATTTGTTTCTTGTTTATTTTATGGTTAGATTTATTTTGTTCTCTTCCTCTGAAAACTGCCTATTCATATCCTTTGACAATTTATCAATTGGATAATGATTTGTACATTTGACTCAGTTCTCTATATATTTTAGAAATAAAACCTTTATCACAGACACTAGTTGCAAATATTCGTTACCAGTTTTCTGCTTCCCCTCTAATCTCGATTGTATTGAATTTGGTTGTACAATAAATTTTAATTTAATGGAATCGAAATTATCCATTTTCCACTTCATAAAGATATCTGTAGTTATATGAAAAAATGCTCTACACCACTATTGATTAGAGAGATGCAAATCAAAACAACTCTGAGGTTACCACATCACGCCCATCAGATTGGCTAACATGACAGAACATGAAGATGATAAATTTTGGAGAAGATGAGGGAGAGTTGGAACACTAATTCATTGTTGTAGCTGTGAGGTGATACAACCATTCTGGAGAGCAGTTTGGAACTTTGCCCAAGGGGCTACAGAGACGTACATGCCCTTTAACACAGCAATATGACTTCTAGGACTGTATCCCCAAGAGATCCTAAAAATGAGAAAGGGTCCCACATGTACAAAAGTATTTATAGCAGCACTCTTTGTGGTGGTCAAAAACTGGAAATCAAGGGAATCCCTTCAATTGGGGAATGGCTGAATAAATTATGGTATATGAATGTAATGGAATATTATTGTGCTATAAGAAATGACAAAAAGGAAGACTTCAGAGAAGTCTGGAAAGACTTATATATGATCTGATGTTGAGCAAAAGGAGAAGACCCAGGAGAAATTTGTACACAGCAACAACCATGGTGGATGGATTTTTTTCTAGTAGACTTAATGCAAGGACCTAAAAATTTTCCATGGTCTTCTAAGAAAAAAATGCCTTCCACATCCAGAATGCCAACTATGGCATTCAATTGGAGATTGCAACAGATCACTTTCTTTTGTATTATGTTTGGGTTTGTTATACGATTTCTCCTATTCATTTTAGTTCTTCTGCACAGCATGATTATAATGAAAATGTATTATTAAATTTATGTGTATAACCTAAATAAAATTGTATGCTGTCTCAGGAGGGAGAAGGGAACTGGGGCGGGGGAGGAAGGGGAGGGAGGGAAAGAAAAAATCTAGGTTGTATGGTAGTGATAGTGGTGATAGTGGAACACTGAAAATAAATAAAAAATCAAAGATGATCTGTACTCCTGAAAAAAAAAAAAACATTTATCTAGATCTGACAGGGTGAGTTTGAGGTCTTCCACTAATATAGTTTTTTTTTTTCTATTTCTTCCTATAAGTAACTTAATTCCTTCTATAAAAATTTGAGGGATATACTACTTGCTGCTTATACGTTTAGTACTAATATTACTTCATTGTCACTGGTCCCTTTTAGTAGGATGTATTTTCCTTCCTCATTTGTTTTAATTAGATCTAATTTTACTTTCTATTTGTCTGAGATCAGAATTTCTACTCTTGTTATTTTTCTACTTCAACTTAATCATATAATATAGTCTTCTCCAACCTTTTGCCTTTATTCTGTGTGTATCTCTCCATTTCAAATATGTTTTTTTGTAAGCAATTTATTATAGGAATCTGTTTTTAAATCCACTCTGCTATCCATTTCTATTTTATGGGTGAATTCATTCCATTCACATTCAGAGTTATACTATAAGTGGGTCTTTCTCTCTATCCTATTGCTCCCTCTCCCATTCATACTTTTCTCTCTTCTTTCATGCTTTCCCTCCTCGCTAGTATTTTTTTTCTGTCCACCACTTCCCTCCATCTTCCTTCCATTTTATCAGCACCCCTATTACCTCTTCTTTTTTTATATCATCACATCAGTCAACTTATACCCATCCCCTCTTTCTATTCATACTCCTTCTAACTGCCCTAATAATCATACAGTTCCAAATATTTACAAGTATCATCTTCCCATGTAGGGATATAAACAGTTTAACCTAATTGAATTACATTTATTTTCTTTCCTCTTTACCTTTTTATATTTCTCTTGAGTCTTGTATTTGAAGATCAAATTTTCTGCTTAACTTTCATCTGTTCATCAAGAATGATTGAAAGTCCCCTCTTTCATTAAATGTCAATATCTTCCCCTAAAAGATAGTGAGTATTAATTTTTGGTAATTGATTCTTGTTTGAAACTCAAGTTTCTTTGCCTTCTGGGGTATCATATTCCAAACTCTCTGATCCTTTAATGTAATCCTGACTGTGACTAATTGATTCTGAATTTTTTTTTTTCTGACTGCTTACAGAATTTTCTCCTTGCCTTGATAATTCTGGAATTTGACTACATTTTTATTTTGGGATCTGTTTCAGGAGGTGATTGGTGGATTCTTTCAATTACTAGTTTTAGGATATCAGGGCACTTTTCCTGGATAATTTCATTTTTAATGTGTATTTTTTTTTGGTTTTCAACATTCATTTCCACAAAATTTTGAGTTCCAAATTTTCTTCCCATCTCTCCCCTCCCCACCCCAAAATGCCAAGCATTCTGATTACCCTATTCACCAATCTGCCTTCTTTTCCAACACCCTTCCTTTCCCTTATCCTCATCTTCTTTCTTGTCTTGTGTACCCTATTACCTGTATTTCTTGTTTCCCAGTTGTATGTAAAAACAATTCTCAACATTTGTTCCTAAAACTTTGAGTTTCAACTTCTCTTCCTTCTTCACTCACAACCCATCCCTGCTGAGAAGGCAAGCAATTCAATCTAGGCAATATATGTACAGTTTTGCAAATGACTTCCATAATTGTCATGTTGTGTAGGACTAACTATATTCCCCTCCATCCTGTTCTGCCCCCCTATTTCTTCTATTCTCCCTTTTGACTTTGTTCCTCCCCAAGAGTGTTTACTTCTGACTGCTTCCTCCTCCCATTTGCTCTCCCTTCCATCATCCTCCCCAACACTGTTTATCCCCTTCTCCCCTACTTTCCTGTGGTGTAAGATAGGTGTTCATAACAAATTGAGTGTGCATGTTATTCTTTCCTTGAGTCAAGTGTGAAGAGAGTTAGATTCACTTTTTCCCTCTCATTTTCCCCTCCATTGAAAAAAACTTTTTCTTGCCTCTTTTATGAGAGATACTTTGCCTCATTCCATTTCTCCTTTTCTCATCCCAATATATTCCTCTCTCACCCCTTTTATTATTTTAGATATGATCCCTTCCTATTCAACTCACCAACTTACCCTGTGTTCTTTGTGTGTGTGTGTGTGTATGTGTGTGTGTATGTATATAATCCCTCCAACTACGCACATACTGAGAAAAGTTTCAAGTTACAAATATTATCTTTCCATGTATAAATGTAAACAGTTCAACTTCAGTAAATCTCCTATGAATTCTCTTTCCTGTTTACCTTTTCGTGCTTCTTTTGATTCTTTTGTTTGAAAGTCAAATTTTCTTTTCAGCTCTGTTCTTTTCATCAAGAACGCATGAAAGTACTCTATTTCAATAAATGACCATTTTTTCCCCTGAGATATTATACTCAGTTTTGCTGTATAGGCTATTCTTGGTTGTAAATCTAGTTCCTTTGACATCTGGAATGTCATATTCCATGCCCTTCAATTCCTTAATGTAGAAGCTTCTAGATCTTGAATTATCCTGATTTTATTTCCACAATACGTGAATAGTTTCATTCTAGGTGCTTGAAATATTTTTTCCTTCTCCTGAGAACTCTGGAATTTGACTACAATGTTCCTAGGAATTTCTCTTTTTGGATCTCATTCAGGAGGTGATTGGGGGATTCTTTCAATGTTTATTTTGCCCTCTGTTCTAAAATATCAGAGCAGTTTTCCTTGATAATTTCATGAAAGATGATGTCTAGCTCTTCTTTTGATCAGAGTTTTCAGATAGTCACATAATTTTTAAATCGTCTCTTCTGGAACTATTTTCCAGTTCACTTCTTTGTCCAATGAGATATTTTACATTACCTTCCATTTTTTTCATTCTTTTTCTTTTGTTTTGCAGTTTCATTTGCTTCCATCTGTTCCATTCTAATTTTCATAGTATCATTTTCTTCAGTGAGCTTTTGAACCTCCTTTCCCATTTGACTAATTCTGCTTTGTAAAGCATTCTTCTCCTCATTGACTTTTTGGACTTCTTTTGCCAACTGAGTCAGTCTATTTTTAAAAGAGTTATTTTCTTTAGCAATTTTTTGGGTCTCCTGTAGTAAGCTATAAATTTGCTTTTCATGATTTTCTTGCATTGCTCTCATTTCTCTTCCCAACTTTTCTTCCACCTCTCTTACTTGACTTTCAAAATCCTTTTTGGGGTCTTCTATGGCCTGCATATTTACTTTGGAGGTTATGGAAGACTTGACTTCCTCTGAAGGTATGCATTGTTCTTCCTCATCTGAAGGGATGGAAGGAAATATCTGTTCACCAAGGAAGTAACCTATAGTCTCATTTTTTCCCTTTTTTGGGGCATTTTCTCAGCCAGTTATTTGATTTTTGAGTCCTTTGTCAGGAGGAGTATATATGCTGGGGACCTGTAAGTTCTCGTTTCCTTCCATATGGCACAATCAAGGGCCTGTACACTGGTCTGGGAGCTACCAAGTTTTTCTGCCCAGAATCTGTGAGTAGTAGAATTCCCTCTCCACAATTGCCTCAACTCAATCATGCTCCAGGACCATGCTTAGGCTGAGATTCAGATCAGCTGGTCAATTCCCACAAGAGTTTTATGCTGAGAACTCTACAAATGGATGCTACTGTTGCTGCCACTACTACTCGTGCAGCCACCATCACTTGGGGACAGGACTAGAGGAGAATTCTTCTCTCTTGTCATCGAGGTGAAAAAGAACTGACCTTTGAAGCTGTTTTTGGTGTTTTTGGGTTGAAGGATCTTAGAATCTCCACTGTGGCTGGGGATTCCATCCCTGAGGCCTGTTCTGGTCCTATTTCTCCTGGTGCTGTGCGACCAAGGCTGGGCTGCACTCTGCTCAGTGCCCCATGCAATAGACCTTTCCTTTCAGTCTTGTAGGCTACCTTGGGCTAGAAATCTCTTTCAGTCTGTCTTTCTGTGGCTTCTGCTGCTCTAAAATTAGTTGAGAATAATTTCTCACAGGTATTTTAAGGGCTGTGATGGAAGAGCTAGTATATGTGTGTCTTTATTCTCCACCATCTTGGTTCTGGCCCCTCCTTGAAAATTTCTTAAGAGGTCCTGTCCAGGCTCTTTTTTGATTATGACTTTCATGCAGTCTAATAATTCTTAAATAATCTCTTCATTTCTTTTCCATTTTACTTATTCCAGTGAGGTATTGTTCATTTTATTCTATTTATTTTTCCATTCTTAGCATTTCATTTGACTGATTCTTGATGTCTGACAGTCATTAGCTCCATTTACCCAATTCTAATGTTTATAGAATTATTTTCCTTTGGTTAACTTCTGTTCTTTTACATTTGACCAATTCTGCTTTTAAAGGATCTTTTTCCTTCTGTGGATTTTTTCTCATTTAGCCAATTGTATTTTTTAAGAAATTCTTTTCTTCAGTCAATTTTTATTCTTCCTTTTCCAAGCTGTTGACTTGCTCTTGTATGCCTCTAATTTATTTGCACAATTTATCTTGCACCTCTCTCATTTGATTTTTAAAATCCTTTTAACCTCTTCCAAGAAGGCTTTTTGAGCTTGAGACCCATATACCTTGCTAAGCATTCACACACTCATTTTTTGATGTTGATATCTGCTTCTGGGAAAGAGGGGCTTCTTGTCCTGGGGACAAGAGGCTTGGTCACTAGCTTTCCAAGATAGTCTTTCAAGTGCTGGTGGCTTACCAACTCTGTTAACAACTGTTGTGCCAACGTTCCAGGGCTGGCAATTTGTCTTTTGGGCCCAGGCTGGAGTCCTTAGAGTTGGCTTCCTGTGCCACTAGCCTGCTGAACTAGGGGCCCAGGTTGCTGATCTGAGCTGTGTGTCAGAGCCTCTTACTGGCTTGCTCAAACACTGCTGCTCTGGACTACACTCTCCTTTTACCCAAGTGAGACAGACCTTTCCTGAAGTCCTCCTAAGTTATTTGAATTTGGAAGATTGTTTCACTCCATCTTTTTGTGGATTCTTTTGCTATATGATCCTTTTAGATAGGCAGAGCCAAGATGTCCAAAATAACAGCATGGATTTCCTAGAGTGCTCCCATCAAGCCCAGCCAAATACCTGTAAAATATAACACTAAACAAATTTTGAAGCTGCAGAACTCACAGAATGGAGTGGAACAACTCTCCAGCCCACAACAACTTGTAAGGTCTTAGTGAAGTGTTTCTCATGCCACTAAGGAGGAAAGGGGCAGTCCAGCATGGGTAGTAACACAGCTGGGAACCTGAGAAGACCTTGGAGAGAAGGGATTTCTTGCACCTGTGGCAGTTTCCACACTTCAGGATTCCAAAATACTGAGAACAAATTGGAAGGTCAATGGAAAAAACCTGTGGGACCAATGTGGGAGATTGAAGTTGTCTGTCCCCAGTCCCAGGGCATCAGAGGGGAGAGGGGGTAGAGGAATCCACAGCAGTCACAGAAGAAGGGGCATGGACAGCTGCAGCCACTGTTTCTGGAACTCTAGGTCCATATATTGTGGGGGAATGAAGGAACAGAAATTGTACCCCACCCACCCTCACAAGAAGCAGAGATCTACCTTGACAAAGAGCTCAAAAGTCAAGAAAATGGCTGGGAAAATAAGCAAAAAGCTAAAAAAGAATCAGACTGTAGAATCTTACTTTGGTGACAAGGAAGACCAAAGCATGCAAACAGAAGGGAAAAAAGCAAAGCTGTTCCTTCCAAAACCTCCAAGAAAAATATGAATTGGTCTCAGGGCATGGAAGAGCTCAAAAAGAATTTTGAAAATCAAATAAGAGAAGTGGAGTGAAATTGGGAATAGAAATGAAAGTGATGCATCAAAATCCTGAAAAATGAGTCAACTGCTGGCTAAAGCAGACCCAAAAATTTCAGAAGAAAATAACTCTTTAAAAAATAGACTAATCCAAATGGCAAAAGAAATCCAAAAAGTCAATGAGGAGAAGAATGCCCTGAAAACTGGAAGTGGCCAGTTGGAAAAGGAGATCCAAAAAACTCACAAAATGTAATGATTCCTCAAAGATTAGAATGGAGCAGATGTAAGCTAATGATTTTATGAAAAAACAGGAAGTTATAAAACAAAACCAAAGGAATGAAAAAATAGCAGACAGTGTGAAATATGTCATTGGAAAAACAACTGACTTAGAAAATAGATCTAAGAGAGACAATTTAAAAATTGTGGGACTACCTGAAATACATGATCAAAAGAAAGCCTAGACATCATTTTCCATGAAACTATCAAGGAAAACTGTCTTGATATTCTAGTGCCAGAGGGTAAAATAAATATCGAAAGAATTCACCTATCACCTCTTGAAAGATATCTGAAAAGAAAAAACTCCTAGGAATATTGTTGTCAAATTCCAGAGTTCCCAGGTGAAGGAGAAAATACTGCAAGCAGCCAGAAAGAGACAATTTGAGTATTGTGGAAATACAATGAGGACATCACAAGATCTAGCAGCTTCTACATTAAGGGGCTTGGAATACAATACTCGACAAGTCAAAGGAACTAGAATTAAAATAAAGAATCACCTACCCAGCAAAACTGAGTATAATCCTTCAGGGAAAACATGGTCATTTAGTGAAATAAAGGACTTTCAAGCATTCTTGATGAAAAGAACAGAGCTGAATAGAAAATTAGACTTTCAAATGCAAGAATGAAGAGAAGCATGAAAAGGTAAACAGGAAAGAGAAATTATAAGTGACTTACTAAATTTGAACTCTTTACATTTCTACATGGAAAGATAACATTTGTAACTCTTGAAATGTTTTCAGTATTTGAGTAGGTGGAGGAGAGCACAGGATAAATTAAATAGAAAGGGATGATATCTAAAAAAAGGACAAAAGGGAGAGGAACAGTGGTGAGTGGTAGAGAAGGGTGATGATGGAACTTATTACCGTGCCATATAAAGATTTTGTTTAAGGTTAAGACTAGAGGCTAAAATAGTACTTAGGAACAGTGGTGAGGCCATATGACTCAAGTCTTCAAGAATTTGAAGGGTTCACATCTGACAAGAATTGAATTTTCTTATCTTGACTGTGAATATCAGAGCCAGGAGCAATGGCAAAGGTTACAGGAGTTTGCAGAGGAAAGTTGGGGATGATTTTGTTTCAAGTGGAGAGTATTTAAATTATAATTAAGGTTATCTAGACAATATAATGAGTGTCCCCAGGAAGTAATTGGTTCTATGTTGCTGGCAGCCTTTGTTTGGAGACTAGATGAGAACTTATCCAGGATGTGTTAAAGATCATTTTGATCCTAGTGATATTTGAACTGTATGATTTAAGGTACCTTATATTTTTGACATTCTATGAATCTCAAACTATGATTCAATTTCATGGTTAATCAAAGAGTAATATAAACCTCCAAAACCCAGTCTATTTTGAAGCACAGATTGTTTTGAAAGTACAGAAAACTTCATGGGTTTTGATATCTACTTTATTATCATTTCTTTGCTACCTCAAAACTGTGTCGCTATGTTTTCAGTATATATGAGACCTTTCTTATTATCATTGACCTCCATAAAATATGTGATTAGTAGTGGGATTGTTGGGCAAGAATAAGGAATAAACATTTTTACTACTTTCTTCATGTTGTTCTAAATTGCTTTGATGAATGATAATCTAATTGAAAGGCTCATCAATAGTTCATTAGTATGTCCCTTTCTATAATTCCTCCAATATTTACTTTTTATATCTTTATACGTCTTTAAAATTTTTCTAGGTATTAAGTAAAACCACAAAACTGTTCTGATTGCCTTTAGTTTCATTAATGATTTAAATAATTTTCAGGTGATTTTTAATAATTTACAAGTACTCTTTTGGTAACTTAGAATATCTTACTATAACACACCTATTAGTCAGGGACTATTGGCTTTAAACATTCCTCTTGGGTGCTGATATATCCTGGTTACCAGATCACTAGCAGCAGAGATAAATAATACAAAAATTCTCTCCATGCTCATGTTTTTCTTTTACTGCTATTTATTATTTTTGGTTGCATGGGAGATAATGTGAATGCTCTACTTTTCCTTTGTGATCAACTTTTTTGTTGAGAATACACTCTATATCTATAGCTCTGAAAGGAAAATGATCTGTTCTCTAACTTTTTCTTGTATGACCTTTACTAATCTTGTACGACCTTTACTAATGTCCATTTTGAGTTTACTGGTGGTATAGGACATCAAGCGTTTTTAACACAGTTCCTGCAAGATTGTTTTTCAATTTTTAAATTCTGTTCATTTGTGTTTATTGAGCACTGGGCTATTCAGCTATATTATTATTTTTCCTTTTCTAGTTTATTTCGCTTTTTTACTTTTAACTGGTACCAGATAGTTTTGATAGAGATTTATAATGTATTTTGAGGTTTGGAGGTACTATTCTTCCTTTTTGCCTACTTTCTTTTTTCAAATTGTCCATTAAGATTATAGGACTTTTGGTCAAGCCAAAGCAGAGTAGAAAGAGGGATCTGCTGTAGTTCTCTTCCCATAGACAATAAAATACCTGTAAAAATGACTCTAAACAAATTCGAGAGCAGCAGAAGCCACAAAACCATAGAGTGAAAGAGATTTCCAGGATAAGACAGGGACAGGACTGGGTGCAGAATCACAGGCAGCAGCTTGGGTTCCAATATTTCTCAACTCACAAACACTAAAGACTGTTACAAAGGTCTATGAGAAAGCTCTTTCACCTGAGTGAGTAGAGAGCAGAGTCTTGCTCTAGCCCTGGCCCCAGGTGGTGGCAGTTGTCCACTTTTAGAGTCCTTCACCTAGAGAACCTGGGAAATTGAACCTCTGATCTGGGTCTCAGTTCTGAGTGGGGGTCCTAGGGTGAGGAGGAGCACTGACTGGTGGAACTGGTACAGGCTCTGGGGAGGGAATACTACTCGCAGATGTGGGGGAGAAGAGTGCTTGTGATTACTCCCAGATCAAAGCACAGGCCAGGAGAGGAACAAATTCCTCTCCCTTCGTTGTGCCACTCTGGAGGAACTGAGCACTTACAGGCCACTAGAGTATACCCTCCACTTGACACAGGGCACAAAAGTCAAATGACTGGCTGGAAAAATGTCCAAAAAGGGAAAAAAAATAAGAATATGGAAGATTACTTTCTTCCATTCTTTCTCACTGAAGAAAATAATATTTAAAAATTAGAATGGAGCAGATGGAAGCTAACAACTGTACAAGAAACCAAGAAATTACAAAACAAAACCAAAATGAAACAGTAGAAGACAATGTGAAATAAATCATTGAAAAAACAACTGAACTGGAAATAGATCCAGGAGAGACAATTTAAAATTATGGAACTACTTGAAAGCCATGATCAAAGAAGAGCTTAGATATCATTTTCATGAAATTATCAAGGAAAACTGCCTTGACATTCTAGAAGTAGATGGTAAAATTGAAATTGAAAGAATTCCCCAAACATCTCCAGAAAGAGATCACAAAAGGAAAACTCTTAGGAGTTCCCAGGTCAAGGAGAAAATATTGCAAAAAGTCATAAAGAAACAATTTGAGTCATAATAAAGTCAGGATAACACAGTATCTAGCAGTTTTTACATTAAGGGATTGAAGGGTTTGGAATATGCTCCAGAAATCAAAGGAACTAGGATTAAAACCAAGAATCACCTAGGCAGCAAAACTGAATATAAATCTTCAGGGAAAAAAATGGTCATTCAATGAAATAAAGGATTTTCAAACATTCTTGATGAAAAGACTAGAGCTGAATAGAAAATTTGACTTACAAACACAAGAATCAAGAGAAGCATGAAGAGGTAATCAGGAAAGAGAAATCATAAGACACTAAAGTTGAAGTGTTTATATTCCTACATAGAAAGATAATATTTGTAACTCTTGAAACTTTTCTCAGTATGTGGGTAGTTGGAGGGATTATATACATATAGATAGATAGATAGATAGATAGATAGATAGATAGATAGATAGATAGATAGATAGATAGATAGAAGGCACAGGATCAGTTGAATAGGAAGGGATGATAACTAGAAACTAAAATGAAGGGGTGAGAAAGGAATATATTGGAAAGATTAAGGGAGAAATGGAATGGGGCAAAATATCTCTCATAAAAGAGG
This sequence comes from Bettongia penicillata ogilbyi, assembly GCA_023548195.1. Taxonomy (NCBI): domain Eukaryota; kingdom Metazoa; phylum Chordata; class Mammalia; order Diprotodontia; family Potoroidae; genus Bettongia; species Bettongia penicillata. The sequence continues at coordinate 415,513 of JAJHZJ010000401.1, forward strand.
CAAGAAAAAGCTTTTTGATTGGAGGGAAATGAGTGAGGTGAGAAGCAAAAAGGCTCTCATCACATTTGGATTAAGGAGGGAATAACATGCACACTCAATTTGGTATGAAAATCTATCTTACACTACAGGAAAGTATGAGAGAAGTGGATAGGTGAGGTGTGTGATGGGTGATAGAAGGGAGGGCAAATGGGAGGAGGGAGTAATGAAAAATAAGCAGTTTGGGGGAGGGAGAAATTCAAAAGAGAGAATAGAATGGGGGGCAGGATAGGTTGGAGGCAAATAGAGCTAGTCTTTCACAACATGACTATTATGAAAGTTTTTGCATGAATACACATGTATGGCCTATATTGAATTATTTGTGTTCTCAGTAGGGATAGGAAGTAGGAAGGGAGAGAAGTTAGAACTCAAAGTTTTAGGGAACAAATGTTGACAATTATTTTTGCATGCATCTGGGGAGTAAGAAATACAGATAAGGGGGTATAAAAATCTATCTCACCCTACAAGAAAGAGAGAGGATGGGGACAAGGGAAGGGAGGGTGAATTGGGGGAAGGGGTATTCAGAATGCATAGTGTCTTGGGGTGGGGGAGGGGAGAGATGGGGAAAAATTTGCAACTCATAATTTTGTGGAAATCAATGTTGGAAATTAAATAAATAAATTTTAAAAAGTGGACAAACAACAAGATAAAAAATGGTTATAGGACTTGTGTACCTCCCTCATTATTTTATTTATCTCTACTAAGCATCCTCTTTGTAATTTGATTGATGTAGCAATAACTCCATAAATTATAATTTTAGTATTTTAAACTATCATGGATCTGCTGAAATCACTGAATATTGATTACTTGCAATATTCTTTATATAAGGAATATTTGGAAATTATATCTGTACAGTTCTTTAGGATATTTTTATAGATTGTCTCTGAGATAGTTCATGTGTAAATTATTTCAAATGGGACTTATCTTTCTGTTATCGCATCTTTGATTTATTGCACTAAATAGAAATCCTATTTATTGAAGAGTTTGTTATGTAAGTTGTTAATTGACTGAATTTGTTCCTTTGTTAATTCTCCAGAATTTTTTTTAGAAAGGGTATCTTTTTACATTATTAGCACATATGTATGGCATACTTTCCTCTTTGTCTATCTTTTCTTTCTCTTGTATGATTATGAGGGATAGCATTTCCAAGATTACATAAAAAGTACTTGGAACTCAAAAGGTTTTTAAAAAATTATTTTCTTCATCAATGACACTGGAGATACTACATTTACCCTCAAACATCACTGTCCCCTAGTGTTCTTTATGAAGAAATAGAAATAGTACTAATAAAAACAAAAACTGGATGAAACCAAGTATATACAGATTAAATAAGTACTATAAGTGGTGGTTTTAAGAGTGTTGATGAATTGAAACACGTTATGTTTAAACAAAAAAGGGTATTGAAAAAAATCTGAAAATTATCATTATAAAACAACAAACTTAAAAAAAAAAACTATCAATTCATGACTTCCTTGTGCATTTATGCAAAATATTTACAAAATAATCTCTAAGTGTCTAGAAAGGTCTTTGTTCAAAATGTGGAAAAGAAAATGCCATACTTGATTTTACATATAATGTTGTACAATATGCCTCATCATTATAGTCAGAGAGTTGACTGAAATTTGTAGAGAATGCAAGATCTGACTGTACTTGTTTATTCATTTAAAAAAATCATTTGTTTAGTTAGAGCAAAATTCCATATCAAGGGCTCTTCATATTAAAAATATTGTTGTTTGCAAATGGAAGTGAAGCTAACTGCAAAAAGCCCTAGAATTTGAAAGAGACTTCAAAATTAGTAAAAAAAAAAATAAAAAATTGAGAATGTGTCCACATAAGAAAAACAAGTGGAGAAAAATGCTAATTCTGCAGACTATTATGATATGCAATTGGATGCACAATCCATTCTTCAATACATCTTGTTTGGACAGACATTTTGGATGGACAGTGAATTTATTCTGGAATTGAAAAAAAGGAAAAGAATGAATTGGATTGCATTCAGAAAAACCTACATTGTCTTTAATAGCTCTAAGCTTTTCTGTGAACAAAGTTTCATCATTTTAACATCATTTTTTTTTATTCTGGCAATTACTGTGAACCACATTTTTCAAAGAATTAAAATTGTGGTTCCACCAAAGAGAAATGAAATGTATGATTGGAATATACTGACTGGAGTATGTATACATTTTGTTGGACAACCTACTGCAGCACGTAATTCTTAGACAGTTCCAATGGAGAGTCACCTGGATTGGGAACTGAAGAGGATGCTAGAAGAAGAAAGGATTGTATTTGGATAATTGCGCAATGTTAAGTCTACTATTCCTTCAAAGTCTCCATAAATTGTTACTCCAAAAATTTCTTGAGGAACCAAGAAGAACATGGAAGCTTCTGCCAGCAGAACAAAACTGTTGATAAATTTTTGCAAATCTATAAAGTATTTGACTGTGGGCCTTATGGTGAGCTATATGTCTGTCATTCAAGGACCAGAACAGCTGAATTCAGCTTATCACAATATTAGTCATAAGAAGATTAAAATTTTTTGTGAAAATAATTCTTATGGAACACAAAATGTTACAAAATAGTTGTGATTTGTGTTAGAAGTGTATGCAGACACAAAACTAGTTATCCTGGATATATCATAGGGTTCCGCAAATGAAATATTGTATCTCTAAATAATTGTATACCATCACTGTAAAAAATAAAACTAAAGATAGTACAACAGTAAATGTGAGAAGCATAGTATAATTTTTAGAGTACTAGTTTCAGAGTCAAGAACCTGGAGACTGAAGTCCCTCCTTTGACATGCATTGGCTATGTGATTTATGGAAGTCACTTAACCTCTCAATATCCTAGGCAACTCTTTAATAGCTACAGACCTCCATCAGTAGACTAAGTTTTCTCCTCAGGATTCATCAGGATCCTCGTCATCAGTATTGCTCTACGTCAATGAAATCAGTCAGTTATCAAGGATTTTTTAAGTACTTATTATGTACCAGGCACTGTACTAAGCCTTAGAATTATGAGTTTTCAGTCCCTTTTACCACAAGGGGCAAGAAGAAAAAAAGGTGAAATGTGTAACAATGTTTTCAATAATGACTTGCTGTATGAGAAGGCATCATCAAAAGTGCTGATAGTCTGAAAAGGAGATAGAATGTTTAAAATTGAAGAAATAATAGATGAATATCCCAGTTGCTGCACTCAAGTTTATAAACTGTTAAAAAGATCCAGTATAAATGTTCAAACTTGCTGCAGAGCTTTTCTGTGGGAGGTTTAAAAAAAGTCATAGAAAGTTTCTGATTTTTAGGGTTTGTTACTAAGGCACCCTTGTTTCTCTTCTGTTAAGCTGTAGTTCTTTTTTCCATCTCTTTCCTCTGCAGTTCCAAATTCTTTCATAATGTGTTTTCTTAACTCTTGTATCATTTCTAAGAAGAATTCTAATTTTCCTTTTAGGCAAGTTGGTTTTGTTTTTCATTTGTATTATAGGTATTTCATAGTTATTCTCTTCTAGGGTTGTGCCTTGTTCATCTTCAACAAAAAAGTCCTTTCTGATTTTTTCTTGTCCATTCATTTTTTGTCACTGATGCCTCAGAAGTTGAGTGATAGGTCTTCCCTACCCTGGGGATAAAATGAAGTTGAGGACTTTTCTTTTACTCTGGTGACAAATTGCAGAGGGAGACTTCTGAAAATAAAGCTAAGATGGCAGAGTAGAGAAAGCACTACAACTTAACCATTTGAATATTCTCATCTAAAAAACTTTGAAATAATGTCTCAAATAGAATTCTGAGCAGCAGAGCCAACTAAAAGTCAGTGTAATACATTCTTCTAGTCCAAAACAACTAAAGAGGTTGGAAGGAGAGATCTGTGATATTGGAATAGGGATCTCCCAGGGTCCACATGGATGCAGAATTTGATGATGGAGTCAGCAGCAACAGGGACAGCTTCAGAAGCTCTGAAGTCAGAGATGCTAAGGGGATTGGGCATGTGGTCCTAAGGACATTACAGAGGATCTCTGTGTTAACACTGGGTACAAGATTGAGCACTATTTGGCAATTTGATTGCCTGTATGAACTTCTGTGTCACAGGTTCAATGGTGCAAAGGAACACTTTCAGTTATAAGAGAGCAAGGACCATGAGGAGCATGATTACTTCCTGTCCAAAGGGAACAGGGGCTCAGGGGAATAGTGTTGGTTTTGTTTGCAAGAGAGCAGGAGGCATGAAGAACAGTACTGGTTGTAATCCCAAGGGATCAGGTGCCCTTTCTGAGTATAGACCAGAGGCCAGAACAGGAGAGCAGTGACCACACCTTTCTCCAGATCACAATTTTCTAAACCCAAGTACGAGCTCTAAAAACAGCAATGCAAAAGGGACAGTGCCTTTCTCCCCTCCACACTGGGAACAGAGTACAAGTTTGACATAAAGTTCAAAGTCAAGATATAGGCTAGAAAAAAATAAGCCAATAACAACAAAACTATGGTCAATAAAAGTTACTTTGCTGATAGGGAAGATCATGTCGATATCATGTGAGCCAAATGACTCCATCTTGTAAAACTGACTCGACTTTGAGACTTAGATTTCATTGTCTACCTTTCCCTTCCAAAATTTGGGAACTGAGTGGTATTATGTTTCATTTATAAGGAAGTTCAAAAACTCACTCTTCCTTTTGCAAATTGGAAAGTCCCTAATCTTTCATCAAATAAGAAATCAGATTATGTAATATTATATCCTGGTTTATATGCTGTCTATTGTTTTCTTATAATGTATAAAATTTATGTGAAATCTATATTTGAGGTCTAATACAAACTGGATTAGAGACTGGTCCAGATTTATTATGTAACTTTGTGGCTTGGGAGCAAATTGATATGCTCAGGAATTTGAACTTTTGTTTCCTTAGTTACTGCAGATTTCATTTATGATAATCAAGATGAACTCCAAAGAAAATATCAAAACAGCTACAAGCAAATTCTCAAACAAAATCAGAATGGGGCACAGACCAAGAAGAATTCGTAGGAGAGTTATTTTTTTTTTCAAAATCAAGTAAGAGAGATAGAGAAAAAAATAGAAAATAAATGAGAGCAACATAAAAATTGCATATAAAAAATAACCAGCAACAGATAGTTTGGTAAAAGAGGCACAAACATAGTGAAGAAAGTAACACATTATAAAAGAGAATTCCCCAAATGGAAAAAGGGGTACAAAAAGTTCACTGAAGAAAGTAATTCCTTTAAATTTAGATTGGGCAAATGGAAACTATGAAACCATGAAATTTCAACAACAAAAAAACAAAATCAAAATATGAAAAAAGAGAATGAAATGTGAAATATCTCATTGGAAAAAACAATCAACCATGCAAATAGATCATAGACTGATAATTTAAGGATTATTGGACTAACTAAAAAGCATGAGCAAAGGAGAGCTGAGACATCATATTTCAAGAATTATAAAGGAAAACAGTCCCCAAATTCTAGAACTGGGTGTAAAATAAAAATGGCAACAATGCATTCACTGCCACATGAAAGAACTCACAAAATGAAAATTCCTAAGAATGTTGTAGCCAAACTCCATAGTTCTCACTGAGAAAATACTCTAAGCAGCAATAATTAGATTATTCAAAAACTGTTAAGCCACAGTCAGAATTACACAAAATTTAGCAACTACCATTAACAGAAAGCTTGAAATACGATATTTCAGAGGGCAAAGAATCTAGGGCTAACTTACCAAGCAAAATTGAATATAACCCTTAAGTGAAAAAATGGATATTTAATGAAATAGAGAGCTTTTCAAGGATTCCTGATGATAAAACCAGAGCTGAAGATATTTGTTTTAAATACAAGACTCAAAAAAAGCATTAAAATGGTAAACATAAAAAAGAAAACATTAGAGACTCAATAAACTTAAACTGTTCATACTCCTACATGGTGAAGATAATGCATGCAACTTCTAAGAAATTTATCAGTATTAAGATAGGTAGAAAAATGGGAAAAGGATCTACATGTACAAAAATATTTACAGCAGCTCTTTCTGTGATGGCCAAGAATTGAAAATTGAGGAGATGCTCATGAATTGGGAAATGGATGAACAAGTTGTGGTATATGGATATAATGGAATGCTATGGTGCTATAAGAAATAATGAATAGGAGGACTTCAGAAAAACCTGGAAAGACTTACATGAACTGATGCTGAATGAATTGAGCAGAAGAACCAGGAGAACATTATACAAACAAATCAAATGCACCAAAAATTGGAAAGAAAGAAAACTGGGAAAAATTTGTAACATGTTTCTTTGATAAGTGTCTCATTTCTCAGGTATATAATGAACTGAGACCAATTTATAAAAAAAAAAAGAGGCATTCTCTGATAAATAATCAAAAATATAAATAGTATTCAGAAGAAAGAAATCAAAGCTATCAAGTCATACAAAAATGTTCTAAATCCTTATTGATCAGAAAAGTGCAAATTTAAACAACTTTGAAGTGCTACTTCACACTTAGCAGCTTAGCAAATATGACAGAAAAGGAAAATGACAAATTATTTTTAATTTTCAACATTCATTTCCATAAGATTTTGAACTCTAAATTTTCTCATCCCCTTCCCATTCCCCAGAATGATGTGCTATCTGATATAGGCTTTACATATATATTCATGTTAAAAGTATTTTTCACATTATTCATGTTGTAAAGAAAAATTAGAACCAAAGGAAGAAAGCATGAGAAAGGAAAAAAAGAAAAGGGAGATAGAGTGTAAATAGTATGCTTCAATCTGCATTCAGGCTCCACAGTTTTGTCTTTTTTTTTTTTCCAACATGGATAGCACTTTTTTATCATGAGTGTTTTGAAGTTTTCTTAGATCTTTGCATTGCTGAGAAGAGATGTATATCAAAGTTAGTCATCACACAATGTTGCTGTTACTGTGTACAATGTTCTATTTTTGCTCATTTCACTCAGCATCAGTTCATGCAAGTCCTTCCAGGTTTTTCTGAAGTCCACCTTCTCATCATTTCTTGTAGCACAATAGTAACTATTACATTCATAGTTCAGTGATTCCCCAATTGAAGGATATCCCCTCAGTTTCCACTTCTTGGTCACTACCAAAAGAGCTACTACAATTTTTTGATTATGTGGCTTATTTACCCATTTTTTATCTTCTCTTTGAAATACAGACCTAGATGTGATATTGCTGGATCAAATGGCATGTACAGTTTAATAAACCTTTGGGCATAGTTCAAACTTACTCTCCAGAATGGTTGGATTGGTTCATAATTCCATGAACAATGCATTAGTATTCCAATTTTCCCACATCTCCAACATTTATCATTTTTCTGTTTTGTCTTATTAAGCAATATGATTGCTATAATATGGTAGCTCAGAATTGTTTTGATTTGCATTTCCCTAATCAATGGTGATTTAAATAATTTATATGACAATAGACAATTTTAATTTTTTCATCTGAAAACTGTCTGTTCATATTCTTTGACCATAAATGTGACTCAGTTCTCTATATATTTTGGAAATGAGGCCTTTGCCAGAGACACTGGTTCTAAAAACTGTTTCTCAGCTTTCTGCTTCCTTTCTAATCTTGGTTGCATTGACTTTCTCTGTTCAAAAACTTTTCAATTTAACATAATCTATATTATACGTTTTGCATCTCCTAATATTCTCTGTCTCTTGTTTTGTCAGAAGCCCTTCATTTCTGCATAAATCTAATAGGTAACTATTCCTTGCTCTCCTCATTTGGTTATAGTATCAGCTTTTACAGTCAAATTGTGTAACCATTTTGATATTATCTTGGTTTAGGGAGTGAGATGTTGGTCTATGCTCAGTTTCTTCTTTATTACTTTCCAGTTTTCCCAGCATTGGGAAATACATACATACACACACACACACACACACACACACACACACACACACCTATATATATATATATATATATATATATATATATATATATATATATATATATATAGAGAGAGAGAGAGAGAGAGAGAGAGAGAGAGAGAGAGAGAGAGAGAGGATAGGATCTTTGGGTTTATAAGAGTAGATTACTGTGGTTATTGCTACTGTGTCTTGTGTAGCTAACATATTCCACTGATCCACAATTCAATTTCTTAGACACTAGATAGTTTTGATGACTGCTGCTTTAGAACACAATTTAAGGTTTGGTATGCCTAGAGCACTTTCACTTGGTTTTCTTTTCATTAATTTTCTTGGTATTCTGTACCTTTGGTTCTTTTAGATGAATTTAGTTGTTATTTTTTCTACCTTTATAAAATGATTTGGTAGTTTAGTTTGTATGGCACTGAATAAGTAAATAAATTCAGGTAGAATTGTCATTTTTATTATAATAGTTCCACCTATGCATGAACAACTGATGTTTTTTTCCAGTTAGTTAGATCTGATTTTATTTGTGTGAAGAGCATTTTGTAATTGTGTTCATGTAGTTCCTGGGTTTGTCTTGGCAGATAGACCAAAAATTGTATGATGTCTAGAGTAACTTTTAATGGAATTTCTCTCTGTCTCTTGCTGTTAGGCTTTTTAGTAATATATAGAAATGCCAATGACTTATGTGGGTTTATTTTAAATCCTGCAACTTTGTTAAAGTTGTTTATTATTTCAAATAGTTTTTTTATTACTTGATTCTCTAAGTATACCATCATATCATCTGCAAAGAGTGTTAGTTTTATTTCTTTTCAATTTTAATTCCTTCAAATTCTTTTTCTTCTCCCATTACTAAAGATAACATTTTTAGTACAGTATTGATAGTGGTGATAGTGGACATCCTTGTCAGGTACTGGAGACTTGCTCACTGTGCTGAAGTGGCCTAGTAGCCACACACACACACACACACACACACACACACACACACTTTTTCACAGTTTGTCTAATTTGTCTGCACTAGGCTATGCTCCATTTTTACTCAAGTGACACAGATCTTTCCTAAATTCTTACAAATTATTTTGAGCTAGAAAATTATTTCATTCTGTCTTTTTGTAGGTTCAGTCATTCTAGAATATGTTTAAATGTTTGATTTAACTTTGTTTATGAGGGAAACTGGGGAGAACATAGGCAACTTCCTGACTTCCCTTGACCATTTTGGCTCTGCCTCAAAGTTGTTCTTAAAACAACATTGCTGTTCTCTTATTATGTCCCAAGAGGATAGGTATTTTAACAACTCTTTGGAAATTTTTGAAATTCTATTTTAGTTGAAACATCTTCTTAGATTTACATTAAATTTAAAGTCAAAAGAGAAGTAAGATCTAAAGAAACACATTATGAAATAAGTGAATGTTCAATATTTTTATATTGTTGTTAATATATTGAATGATTTGCTATTTGTAACAAGTTGTTGTCCATAAAACATAATATGAACTTGAAAACACATCTGATGGGAGAAAAAAATCATCCTGGAACTGTGAACTAAAATCGGACATTTTACATGTCATTCAATGCATGAAAGCAGATTGAAAATGCAAATATCTGGCAAGAGGATATCCAAGACATCAAACCACTCAATTTTAAATAGCCCATGTTTTTGTCACCTCCCTGGTAAAGTATTTCTAAGTTTATTCTAAGTATTGAGTCAATGTAGTATAGTTGATAGTTGACCTCAGTGGTAGGAAGTAGTATGTTTATGACCACTCCCTGAAACATAATGGCACTATGATGTTCCAGTAGCTACTATCTCAGGGCCCCAGATGGATCTGTAAAAATACAAGTTTCAGAAAATGTGTTGTTCTGTGTTAATTGCATTAGTTTTTCCCGGGAAGACCCCTACAATATTGAAATCAGAGTAACATGCTATTGTATGTATTATGACATCATTCAAACCTTAATTTTTCATGGACCTTTAATTTAATAAAGTGTAGTGAGATTCCCATTGAGGAAATTACCTCACCTAATGAAAGATCAGCATTCTTTTTCTGCATTTCTACGCTCAGTTAGTTAGCTGCCAAACTATGGCAGAATAAGCTTAAATTTTCCATGTGTAACTTGCATTATGCTTATTTTGTTCAAATTTTGGAATGAAACATTTATTAATGAAATAAAATTTTCTGCAACACTGTAGAATGCCATATCACTCACTATAGCTTAATGAGGTTTCACTGAACCTTAGGTTATAAACTTTACAACTGGCAAAAATGACTTTAATTAGACACCTATTTTGTTCCAATCAGTATTAATCAGTATGATTACTTAGTGGGTAGAGCTTGTTAGCAATTATTAGTGACATACTCCTCTAAGAATTAGTAAGTTTAATCAACTAATATTAATATAAGAATAATGTACCTTGATGAATTTTATCTATATCATAGAGATTACATAAGATAGATTCTTTCTAGTATGACTCAAACTTTAAAACCTATAAATTCACTGTTCACCATTTATTTTCCAGTTATGAAACATCACAAGAACGCTGATGACCAAATCCAGCATAGATGGGATTTCTTGATATGGTATGAAAAGTTCCCCAAGTTAGTTTTGTAACTTTGGACCACCTTCTTTTGCACAACATGAAGAGGGGTCAATTATTACCACTTAGTCAGTGCAGATGACCCTTGTGTTGGCCATTTCATGACCACTTAGCTAAGATACCCCTTGCTTTGCCCATCCTGTGACTTCCCATACTGATGTATCATTTCTAGTCCTCCTGAAGGGTCAACAGTAAAGTCTATCATCCAATGAAACTCTGTATTTTACCTTGCCCCTTCTGTTTCTCTGAGTATCAAGCAAGACTTAGAGTAAGGGACATCTCAGATTGTGAAGATCTTAGGTCTAAATCATCAGAAGGTGTCATGAAGCTAATAATAATAATAATAATAATAATAATAATGAATTATTGATTGGAGGGTCTATCTCAATGGTTTTTCTTGCAGATTGAATCATTTTCCTGTATAAGATATTAAATTAAAATTTTATATGGCTCCATAAAAAAATGAAGACAAGAAACATGATACTAGAATTTTGTGTTAGTTTTTCATTAATTTAATGCATGCCCAATAGAAATATTGAAGTGAGAGAATGGTCAAAGATAATGGTAGCATAGAGGTAGTGTGTTGGTAAGAACAGAATGTTAAAGTTGAAGACACAGGACCTGAGTTCATATCTAAATTCTTTCAGTACCTATGTGACTATGGGAAGGTCTGGGACTGTTTCCTCATTGGTGAGAGAGTTGGACTGAAGATCTCTAAGGTACTTTCTAAGGCTAAATTTTTGAGCCATATAGCTAGACATGGAATTTATTTATTGTTTCTTTATATGTTTTGTCTGGTGCTGTGGTGAGGACACTCTGTCTTTAGATCAATGACACTTTGGTAACAGAATCAAAGCAGGAAATAGTGAAAACTTATTACTGAGTTAATCAAAAGACAGGGTGGTTGATTCAAAGGCAGAAAGTCAAATGAAAACACTGGACACAGTCAACTGCTATAATAGACTATGTATTAATCAAATAAAAATAAGAGCCTCATTCTGTAGCAATGTTTCTTAGTCCTCCACATCTAGAATATCATAATGACTCTTAATACTCCCAAAATATGTTATGTTTTGAACATAGATGATTTTGTCTGAAAAAAATCTCTGAAGAAAATAGAAAGTTTTCTTTTCTGTCCTAACTAAAAACTTCCTTGGAGTAGTATCTATAGATAGCCTTATTCATCACCACTACCACCAACAAGATTTGCTGTATCTCTTCCAGGCATATTTCTCATCCTTAATATGTACTCTCTATAGCATGCATACAGCATCAGATATTTAGGATCCCTTGTCAGAGTTGTTTTTACTGTGAACTACAAATCCCTGGACAAGAAGAGCATTCAGATCATTTGAAGTAAAAAATTGTTTTCATTTTCAACAGGCAAAAGAATTATTTAGTTGAATTGTTGTGTATGATGCATGACTCATCCCAATATTGTACTGACAGAGGGAAAGAAAAAAGACATGAAATGAAGAAGCGAACAAGGAAGAAGATACTCTGATTTCATGAATTAAGCTAAAAATATATTTCAACAGTGCCAGTGATCCTAAGGCACAAATTGAAAACCATATAAATATTTTAACACTCCATTAAAAAAAGATCAGAGGCAGACTATGAATGTTCTAATATTCCAGTGAATCTTTGTTTTCCTCAGTGTGAACACATTTTCTTAGGATGTAGATCACAACCACATAGATACCCACTTTCCCTATATTACTTCCATCCTTATCCCCCTATAAGTTTGCCACAATGGATCCATTAAACTTTACAGTAAATCTCTTCACTGTCCCCTGATTTCGTGGAAATAAACAATGGAGTTCAAAATTTGTATATGTTTTATAAACCTAATTTGTCCAAATTTCTGAGTTGCTTAGGTGCTTGTCTGTCAATAAACTATCAGAAAAAATCAGTGTTAAAAACATAATATAATAGTAAGGATTTACCTGAAACACAAGAAAGCTATAGATTATGAATATATGAGGGTAACTAGCTCTTAGAAGAAATGGAAGTTCACAAAATGAATCTCAGTATAATTTAAAGATCTCCCATCTTTTATTCATCCCAATGACCAAAAAATTGTGTAAAACAGTGGAAGTGAAAGTGATTACTTCATTTCTAGCCTGTAATAAGGTCCACAGAATTCTCAATACGTGGACTTTTGGAATAGCAACCAATGATATATAAAACTTTAGATATATCTCACAATTTTAGTTATATTCAGTCATATTCTCCAAGCAAATTATTCTTTGGAAACTAGGTACTTTTAAGTCATATTAACTCACATCAGTAAGGGGGAGTTATTGTATATTATATTAACAATGTTGTAAAATATTGAATTACTATAATAACAATAGGCAAATGTGATATATCCCCCAGTTTAGTGACTAGGTAAAGGGGAGTAATAAAAAAAATTATATCAATTGATATTTGAAAATTTCATTAATTAGTTTATACCCTGCCATTCACAAGATATTGATATTGATATTTAATTGTATGACAGACTTTTCCAATCAGTATTGAATATGGGTACTGTCTTGCTTTTAAAAAAGTGGCATGTAAAAAGATTTGTTATCAGAGAGGTTTCTTTTTTTTTTACTCAACAAGCACTACAGCACTGATAAAATAAATGGAAATTAATGAAATACCATGATTCTCTCAAAGTTTGCAAACTGTACAATAGAGCCTGCTTAATGAAATCTTTTGCTTTAGGTCCAGTTGTACAAAGTTAAGAAAAAGGACAACTTATGAAGAGCAAGACATTTTTCTCTTATACAAATTATTTCCTAAAAAATTTCTCTTTATTTATATTAACAGAATAACATATCAAACACTGATGTTCACTTTCCTGTCTTCTTATATTTCTGTGATCTACATTTTTGTTTACAGGATGGTATTATTCATGAGCTGTGGTTTCTTCTGAAGTTGATTCTCATCAAACATGACCTTTCATGTTACTCTGCTACAAATTTAATGCAAGTAACTTGGTTGGAAATTAGCATTTATGTCAATCACAGATCTATCCACCATGGCTGCTTTGTACAGTAATCAACTGGACACTGAAGGATCTAACAGATGGTGGGAAATGTGTGTGTATTCATCCTTTGTTGCCAAAGAAGACCATGCCATCAGAGAAATAATGACATGACTTGCACTTGACTTTGTTTTGAATGAGGTAGGGCTGTGCAGATCACCAGCCTCACTTCTCCTCCAGAGCCATCTGAATCCAGTGACCAGATATTCATCAGGATGATTGGAGATGACCCAAGATGAGGCAATAGAGGTGAAGTGACTTGCCCAAAGTCACACAGCTAGGGAGTGTCAAGTGTCTGAGGTGAGATTTGAACTCAGGTCTTCCTGACCCCTGCACTGGTGCTCTATCCCCTGCACCACTTAGCTGCCCCTGATGGTGGGAAATATGCAAAACCACAACAAAGTTTCATTTAAACAATGTGATAAATACTTTCAAAGTACCATATCAATTTGAAAATCAACTCTGCAAAGTTCTGTTTTATAAGGTTTCATGAATTCAAGATTTCTCTTTTTTGAAGCTATTATAAATTCAATCATGGGAATATGGAAAGCAAATAAACTGTAGAATAAACTTCTTTTTTGATATGCTTACTTTTCCACAGAATTCAGTATTTGTAAATTTAGAGAGATAAATTGTCATACACTTCCGGTTTAAAATAAAACTTAAGATCCTAAGTGTCAAGGTTAAAAATTCAAAGAATCAAGTGATGACATATTTAGAACTGATAAAGTTGAGAGGTCATCTGGTTTAACCCCTTCATTTTCCATATGAAGAAACTAGGACCGACAAGGGCAAACTTCTTGTGAAGGTCACATTGCTAATAAGATATGAGTGAGAAGGAGGATTGAATCCAGTCCTCTGGTTCTAGAGACAATACTCATTTTGTTTGTTGTTTAATAAATAAGGTTTTATTTGTATCTTTTTATCACAAAAATTTTCTCCTAGAATTTCACCATCTATCTTTTCCAGAGACCTAACTGTATGACAAAGACTATTTTGTGATACAGAAGGAAATAGGAAAAAGCAATATAACTTATCAATGCATCAAAGAAAGTCTGAACATACATGCAGTATGCAACACATGGGAAGCTCCTGTCTCTGAAAGAGTGTGAGGAGGAGTTTTTTCCTATATTTCTTTTTTCAAGTCACATTATATATACATATATATATATATATATACACATATATATATATCTGTATAATTTTGCAACATTGTATTTTGTTTTTCTTGTGTTTTTTACTTAAATTATTGAAATTATTTCATAAATTTTGTCTTGCCTCTGCTTAATTTATCCTGCATTTGTTCATACTGATCTTTCTATATGCATCTGTATCAATCACATTTGTCATAACTTATATGACAGTGATATTCTAATTTATCCATGTGCCATAACTTGTTTAGCCATTCCCCAGTTGATTGACATATACTTTCTCCCCCCATATTCTTTACTATCCCAAAAATATTGTTAAAAGTATTTCAATGTATATGGGAATTTTCTTTTGAATGTTCTACTAATGTTTGAGCCTAGTAGTGAAATTTCCAAGTAAAAGTATATGACTATTTCGCTGTATTTACATAATTATAAATTGATTTTCAAAAGTTATACAAATTCACAGCTCTATCAGTAATGCACTAGTGAACCTACATTCCCACAATTTCTCTAACACTATTCCCGTTTACCTTCCTTTGCCAATTTACAAGGTGATGAAGGAAAAACGTAGAGTTGTTTTGATTTGTATTTCTCTTATTATGAGTTATTTGTAGTATTCCTTAATAAAATTGTCAATAATTTGAAATTCTTCTTTTGAGAACTATTTGTTTGCATCTCTTCAGAGCTTCCCTGTTGGGGAATGGCTTTTGATTTCAAATGCATGTGTGTATATACATAAATATATGCCATTTTTAATATATCTTGGATAACAGACTCATAAAAGAAAATACACAAATATTGATTTTCTGATTCTACTGCTCACCTTCTTATCCCTAGGTGTGTTACTTTTATATGGAGAGAAAGTTTTTAATTTCATATAATCAAAGTTTTCACATTTTTTCTAATTCACTTTACCTCATATTTACTTAAGAATACATGATATATGCTTTAATAGCATGATCTTTAATATTGAAGTCAGAGATCTCTTTAGAATATATTGTGGAATAGGTATAGGTTGCTTGTCTAAGTCTAATTTCTGCTAGTCTATTTTCTAGTTAACCCAGAAGTTTTGCTTGTTTTTTTATTTATCATATAGGGAGTTCTTTGCTAGAAAATTGATTTTTCTACTTTATTGAGCCTTGGGTTGTTGAATTTTATTGTTTCAGATTATCCCTTGACTAAGATGTTTCATTGACCTGACTCTCTATTTTTACACTGAAAATAGAAAGCTTTGCTGCTTCACCTTTACCTTTTTATCATTTCCCTTGATAATTTTTTAAAAATTAAATGTGTTATTATGTTATCCATTTCTGTAAGGTATTATATGGTAATTTAATTGCTGTAAAATTAAAATCACAAATTAATTTTCATAGTAATGTTGTATATAATATTGTCATACAGCAGTCATAAATATCTAATATGCCTCCAGTTATTTGAGCTCTTTCCTATTTCCTTTAGGAGACCTTTGTAATTGAATCTATGTAAGCTTTTTGATTTTTTTTTTTGCTTTATTTGTCCCCAGATATTATTTTATAGTTATTGGAATGGGATTTTCTTTTCTATTATTACTTCTTGTGTTTTGTTATTGTTATATAGAAATACAAATCTTTTTGAGGGTTTATTTTGTAGTCTGAATCATTGCTGACATATTTATTGTCTCATTGATTATATTTGTTCATTTACCAAGTTAACTAGCATATCATCATTTCCTTTTAAATTTATCTGTATGCCATTAGTTTTATTTTTGCTTATTCACAATTTGCTCATTATGTTTACTTTTATATTCACTGAAAGAAGGTTGATGGTTATCTTGTGAAGAGTAGAGTTCATAAATTTGGCATCTGATGTCTTCAAAAATGCCTTTTGAGGTCAATGAATTTCATATCACCAAAGATAGTCAAGCAGAGGATGGGATGGGTGACCATCTGTCAACGATGTGGTAGAGATAATTCCTGCTGTGAGTAAAAGATGGACTAGATGACCTCTGAGAGCCCTTCTAACTCTTAAGAATCTATGATTACATTATGATCTTGGCTAATAATTTTCAAAAGAACCATTGGATTCATCAACTCTAGAAGCAGGATAGACAGTGGTTTGACTGGTAGAAGCCTACTTGATGGGCTGGTTGTAAGTTTTTGGCTTTTGGAGAGCAAAAGGAAAAGGAAATCTTCTTTTAAGACTTTGATTTGACAAGAAAGCACAGTCTTTAAATTCAAATACAGAAGAACTTTCCTGCTTATATTTTTGTACATTAGACTATTAGATTAGTCCTCTGAGTGAATTTATGAAGAGCGAAGGACAGAAGAGGACTCTCCTGGCTCCTTTCTTTTTTAAAATTCTTTCTCTTTGGTCTCTAACTCCCAGGGATTTAGTTACCATTTTTGTGTAAATTACCTTTAAATCTATATATTCAAGCTTCTTTTGAACTCTGACCCTCTATCACTGTGTGCTTGCTGGACATCTCCTCCTAGTTGTCCTGTGAGCATCTAAAAAGTCAATATGTACAGAACAGCACTTTTCTCATCCTAAGTTCACACCCCCTGCTTTTGATTTTATTTAAGTACTACCATTGTTGTACAAGTTTACAGCCTTGGAGTCATGCAGTTCTTCATGCTCCCCCCACCCCCTCCCTCCATGCCCTATCAGTTACCAGGTCCTTTTGATTTTGTTTCTTCTACATTCCTTTCCTCTGTCACTTACCTTCATTCATACAGCCACTATTTTGTTTCAGGTCTTATCACCCTTATTTGGACTGTTGCAATAGCTGCTGGCCTCAAGTCTCTTCACCTCTTCAGATCATCCTTTTCATAGTTGCTAAAATGTCTGATTATGTCTCTGATGTGCTCAAGAAGCTTCTGTGTTTCCTAGGATAAAATATAAATTCATTTGTTTGATGGATTCTAGATGCTAGAGTTGGTAGAGCCAAAATAAAGTTAGAGAAAATGTTAAATAAAAATGAAGAGCTTTAAATATCGAGTGGAGGATTTTATTTTTGATTCTAGAGGGTCACTGGAATTTGTTGAGTAAGGGGGTGGAGTAACAGGGGCATGTCTACAGTTTATGAAGATTAATTAGGCAGCTAGTTGGAAGTCAGACTGCATTGGGGAGAGAATGGAGGGAGGAAGATCAATCAGACGGTTTTTGACATAGCCCAGGTGAGAGATTATGAGGGCCTCTATCTCATTAGTGGCTATGTGTGTGGGAAGAGGAGACATATAAAAGAAATTCTATGAAATTAGAAATGACAAGACAGCAATGGATTGAATATATGGGGTTACTGTAAGTAAAGAGATGATAACATTGAGGTAATGAGTACAGGTAACTAAGAGGATAGTATTGTTCTCAAATGAAACAGGAAATTTTGAAGAGAAGGAGGTTTGAGGAGGGGAAAGGGAATGAATTATGTTTCAGACATGGTAAGTTTGAGGTATCTACATGTATCAATAAGCACCCCAACATACACAGGAGTCCTGCTCTCATAGTTTCTTTGATCTGCTTCTCTAAAAGGAAAGGCAACTTTTGAGGGGTCAACAACAGCTTTAATGAAGCACATATATCATCCCTTTAATCAAGCCCATATGTCATTCACCTAGTTCAGGAAAGTCGGCACCCTGAATTCCAGGGAAAATACAGAGAAATCAAAGATCAGCAGTCATAGCTTCCTCTGTCTGACTGTAATCAATCCATATATCACAAATCAACAGACAGGTTCAACTGTCTGACCATAGTTACTAGAGATGGAAGCAGCAATATATGGATTTTCCAAGCTAGGAGACTCCTTAGTGGCTTCCCAGAGCCTTTGTCTGGCCAAACAAACACTTCCAGTCAGTAAGTCCCAAAGTAAAACCTCACTCTTATAGTATATGTACACTTTTCAGAGCCAGAGGGCATGGCTCTCTGATTTAATGCCTCAGTAAAAAAAAAAAAAATGTCCTTGGGATCCATCTAATAAACAATTCCCTAATCAAACTTCCCTCAGTGGACAGGCCCATCAATGTGTGGGGAAGATGTTCTTCAATCACATTTTTCAATCAAAGGCACTTTAAGTTAAAAAAAAAACAGCAATGCTCAGCTTTATACCACATGACAGCTAGTTTGATATGTTCAATAGGCAGCTGGCTTTGTGAGACTGAAAATTAAGAAAGATGTTAGGATCATATAAATAGATCTGAGATTCATAGAGAAAATGATTGAACCTACTGGATCTCATGAAATCACCAAGTGAAAGAGCCTAGAGGGAAAAGAGAACTGGAGCCTTGAGGGAAGCCTATAGTTATTAGACATGCCCTACATGATGAAGATCCAGCAAAAGAGATCGAGAAGAGCAATTCTCAGTGGACAATGAGATATTTGTAAGGTTGGAGTCTAATTAGATAGCTGGAAAGTAAACTGAACCTGAAGAACAGACTTAAATATAATGGGTGAATGAGGCAAACATCAGTGCCAGGGGAGGAGGAAGAATGGTATTTCACAATAAAAAGAGCTCCATTTCTAGGCTGGCATAGCAGCCATGAATGAAACTAAGCAGCATTAGGAAAACAATGCACAATGACAACAATAGTAAAGTCAACATAAAGAAAATGTAAAACACCCTTCCCTTGAGTATGCCAACCATTATTCATACAGGACCATTAAGATTCTGTATTCAAAACTTTTTGCTGGCCCTTACTTTCATCACCTGTACATATCTTTTAAAAAATGTTAATCAATCAGGTTCCCATGTATTCACATCAATTTCTTTATACCACCTCCTCTTTTTCTCTGTTGAATTTTTCTTTCTCTGTCTCTTCAGTTACGTTCTGGAGAGTTTCCATCCCTCCTACATTGATTTGCCCTTTAGAATTTTAGTCCACAAAGTCCTACTCATCCTTTTGCTGAAGCTTTTCAAAGGTGCTCTATCTAAATCTCAGGATCATGTCAGACTTTATGACTGTTTATGTTCTCCTTCCCTAATACTATTTATAAAATGGAATGGTCCCTTCCCCCTCAAAGTTCCAAAAATTTTGACCCCAGTAGCCAGCTTTGTACTTATAGTGTCCATTAGGACTCAAGATTTTGGTGAGAAATTAGTAATTTCAACAGACTTGGCTGCTTCTTACATAACAAAGAAGGAACTATCTGTTCCTATCAGCAAAGTACTCTATGCCAGAATCAGTGAATTTACTTTAAGGGAAAACTCAAGCTTTTCAGAAAGCATATTCTCAGACCTAACTAATGCTTGGAGCTTTTGGAGAACCTCTAAATAGCTTAAAAAATTAAGCTAAATTCCTCTCACAGAATATCATACGCAATTAACAAGGTTATTGGTCCTTCAAACATGGGGGGAGCCTAGCAGTACAAGCAATTTTTTTTTAGTCTTCCCTTTCTTTTCTTTCTCTATTTTGATAATGATAAAAATTGTTCACATTTAATTATTTTTTTTCTTTCCAACCCTTGGGATGAAATATATCTCAAGCATGCATATACCCTTGTATTTAATTATTTTATGAATTTCATGTTTAGTGTACCTTATCTGATACTAAAGATTGTGAACATGAATTCCAATCCAAGGACATACTGAGTTCATCACATCTGATAACTCTACTCCTCTTATATCAAATAAATATGAGATATAAATATCCTTGAATTAAAAATGTGGGGAGACACAAAAAACCTTTTCCTTTTGCATTAAGCTGAAAAATTCCTCTTGAACTTCTACCTTTTGTATCTAGTTCTACTTTCAAGTGACAAGTAAAATAAATCCAATCTTCTTTATGAGACGTTTAAACTCTTAAATATAGCTATTATGTCCCACTGAAATCTACTTTTCTCTGGTTCCTTCAACTGAAATTTTATGACATGATTTCCATTCCCTCAATATCTTTATTGCCCTTCCTTCGATATACTCCAGTTACTCAAAGTCTTTCCTAATATGTGATGAAGAGATGTGATCTCACACAGCAAAGCAGAGTTATCATCTCTCTTGTTCTAGACAAGATGATCCTTCATTTTATGCACTCTAAATTTTGGTTCCCATGTCACACAAGTAATTCCTATTGAAATTGTATTCCATTAAAACCCTTAGTTATTTTTAAGGAACACATGCAAACTCCTTTGACATTTAAATCTCTTTAACAACCTGGTCTCTACTACTTTCTTATGCAATACTCCTCTTCGTATTCTCAATGGTTTATCCCAAACTTGATACCTGCTTACTCTTTCTCACACACCTGATACTCAATACCCCCAAAAAACTGTCTGTTTTTGCATTGGTTTCCCCTCTTATCTTCAATACTTTCTTTTCTCTCATGTTTGTAAACCCTGAACTTTTTCAAGATTCCTCTCAAGCACTGAATTCTATGGGAGGTCGTTCCTGAGCACTCCACATCCAGCTGCTAGAGAATTTTCCTTGCAACATTACCACATATCTGTTTTATAAATACTTTATGTATACATATGTGTATCTATGCATACATACATATATACTTGTTTGTATGGCTATAGAGATGTCTGTATATAAATTTAGATATAGATAAAATTTATCCATCAAAATATAAGTTCCTTGAGAGCAGGCACAGCATTTTCTTCTATCTATTGTCCCATTAATTAGTGTATTGTGTGGCACATAGAAGGTACTATCTAAATATTTGTCCTGTACCAGCATAGACCTCACCATAGCAAAGCTGAGCAGGAACCACAGGTGATCTGAAGCAGCAGCAGCACTGCAGATTCTCAAACATATCAACCCAGGATGGAAGTTGAGTTGAAATAAGTGAGAGAGAAGCACAGCATCCCAGGTAACAGCCCCAGAACTTCTTAGATTATCAATCCAGAGTAAAGGTCTGCAAGTCACCTACTTGAACTTCTGGGAACCAAGATGGTGGAGTGATCTGTAAATGCTCTACCACTCTCCTTGTTGACATTGAAAAACCCAGAGAAACCTAGAGGAAGAATCCTGGAACAGTGGGATCAGTTGAAGGAGTACATAGTCTCTTAGGCTAGGAAAATTGCAGAGGGGCATCCCACTTGCTATGGCTGAAGGAGACCAGTGCAGGATCAGAGCTATCCCAGACTGCCATACCTCAGTGAAGTGGAAGGAAATCTTGAACCCCATGGGGGTGGAGCCAGTAAGCCCCAACACCAGGAACTCAGGCATGCCTCAGCACAACCAAGGGAATCAGGAAGACACTAGCACAGATGGAGTTCACCAACCAATGAGCCTGCCTGTGTTGTAGCTTAGGAAAGCAGACTTTCTGGTGCCAGACCACCCCTACCCACACTTCATCCAGCAAGTTCCAGGATAACTCTGGGGAAACTCAGAAAGACTTCAGTTGTTTTTCCAATGAGATATTTCACATTATCTTCCATTTTTTCATTCTTTTGGTTTTGTTTTGTGATTTCTTGGTTTCTCAGAAAGTCATTAGACTCCATTCTAATTTTGGGAGAACCATTTTCTTCAGTGACCTATTGAAACTCTTTTTCCATTTGGCTAATTCTGCTTTTGAAACATTCTTCTCCTCATTGGTTTTTTGAACCTCTTTTGCCAATTGAGTGAGCCTATTTTTTAAGGTGTTATTTTCTTCAGCATTTTTTCTGGGTCTCTTTTACCAAGGTGTTGACCTGCTTTTCATGCTTTTCTTCCATCTCTCTCATTTCTCTTCCCAGTTTTTCCTCCACCTGTCTAACTTGATTTTCAAAATCTTTTTTGAGCTCTTCCATCCCCGGTACATGATGGACCTTTGGTGCTTGTTTTTCAGGGCTCTCTGGAATGTTAATGTCCTCCACTGCATTACTATGTGGCTTCCACTGCTGCACAATTTGTGAAGAGTTCTTTTTACAAGTAATTTATGGGCTGTGTGTTCGGAGCTAGCATATGTGAATCTTTCTACTCTGCCATCTTGACTCCTCCCCCAGAAGGAGGCTTTAAAAAGCAGAATTAGTTAAATGGAAAAGAAGGTTCAAAAACTCACTGAAGAAAATAGTTCTGTAAAACAGAGACAGGAGCTCAGAAAATCTAATGACTATTAGATAAACCAAGTCAAAAAGCAAAGCCAAAAGATTGAAAAAATATGAGATTATGTAAAATATCTCATTGGAAAAACAACTGACTTGGATAATAGATCCAGGAGAGACAATTTAAAAATTATGGGACTACCTGAAAGCCATGATCAAAAAAAGAGCCTAGACATTATCTTTCATGAAAGTATCAAGGAAAACTGTCCTGACATTCTAGAGTCAGAGGACAAATAGACATTGAAAGAATCTCCCAATCACCTACTGAAAGAGGCCTGAAAAGAGAAACTTCTAGGAATAGCGTGACCAAATTTCAGAGCACCTAGGTCAAGGAGAAAATACTGAAAGCAGTTAGAAAGAAACAATTTGAGTATTGTGGAAATACAATCAAGATAACACAAGATCTGGCAGCTTCTACATTAAGAAATAGAAGGGCTTGGAATAGAACATTCCAGAAGTCAAAGAAACCAGGATTAAAACCAAGAATCACCTACCCAGGAAAACTGAGTATAATACTTCACGGAAATAAATGGTCATTCAATCATATAGAGGACTTTCAAGCATTCTTGATGAAAAGACCAGAACTGAATAGAAAATTTTACTCTCAAACATAACAATCAAGAGAAGCATGAAAAGGTAAACAGGAAAGAGAATTCATAAAGGACTTTTTTTTTTGAAATAAAAAATTTTATTTATTTATTTATTTATTTAACTTTTTGCATTCATTTTCACAAAATTTTGGGTTCCAAATTTTCTCCCCTTTTATTCCCTCCCCCCACTGCAATACACCGAGCAATCTAATTTTCCCTATCACAAATCTGCCCTCTCTTCTATCATCCCTCCCTTCGCTTATCCCCATCTTCTCTTTTGTCCTATAGGGCCAGATGACTTTCTATTCCTCATTAACCATATGTCTTATTTCCTAGTAGCAACAACAATACTAAACAGTTGTTCCTAAAACTTTGAGTTCCAAATTCTCCCCATTCCTCCCTCCTCACCCATTCCCTTTCGGAAGGCAGGCAATTTAATATAGGCCCTATCTGTGTAGTTTTGCAAATGACTTCCATAATAGTCGTGTTGTGTAAGACTAACTGAATTACCCCCCATCCTATCCTGCCCCTCATTGTTTCTATTCTGTCCTTTGATCCTGTCCCTCCCCGAGTGTTGACTTCAAATTGCTCCCTCCTCCCTTTGCCCTCCCTTCCATCATCCCCCCACCCTGCTTATCTCCTTCTCCCCCACTTTCCTGTATTGTAAGATAGGTTTTCATACCAAAATGAGTGTGCATTTTACTCCTTAATTTAGTCGAGGGTAAACTTCTTGTTTTGTTTTTCTCAGCTCTCCTCTTTTTCCCTCCACTAAAAAGTCTCCTGCTTGCCTCTTGAATGAGGGATAATTTACCCCATTCCATTTCACCCTCTTTCCTCCCACTACATTTCTCTCTCCCCGTTTACCTTAATTTCTTTTAAGATATGGTCCCATCCTATTCAATTCACTCTGTGCTCTCTGTCTCTGTATGTGCGTGCATAAGTGTATCTGTGTGTGTGCATGCGTGTATGTGTGTGTGTGTGTATATGTGTGTGTGTGGTTCCACCAACTACCCAGAAACTGAACAGTTTTAAGAGTTACAAATATTGTCTTTCCATGTAGGAATGTAAACAGTTCACCTTTGGTAAGTCCCTTATGACTTCTCTTTGCTGTTTACTTTTTCATGCTTCTTCTCCTTCTTGTGTTTGGAAGTCAAATTTTCTTTTCAGCTCTGGTCTTTTCATCAGGAATGCTTGAACATCCTCTGATGCATTGAAAGATCATAATTTCCCCTGAAGTATTATATTCAGTTTTGCTGGGTAGTTGATTCTTGGTTTGAGTCCTAGTTCCTTTGACTTCTGGAATATCCTATTCCACGCCCTTCGATCCCTTAATGTAGAAGCTGCTAGATCTTGAGTTATCCTGATTTTATTTCCACAATACTAGAATTCTTTCTAGCTGCTTGCAAGATTTTCTCCTTGACCTGGGAGTTCTGGAATTTGACCACAATGTTCCTAGGAGTTTCTCTTTTTGGATTTCTTTCAGGTGGTGACCGATGGATTCTTTCAATACTTATTTTGCCCTCTGGTTCTAGAATGTCAGGGCAGTTTTCCTCGATAATTTCATGGAAGATGATGATATGTAGGCTCTTTTTTTGATCATGACTTTCAGGTAGTCCCATAATTTTTAAATTGTCTCTCCTGGATCTATTTTCCAGGTCAGTTGTTTTTCCCATGACATATTTCACATCCTCTTCCATTTTTTCATTCTTTTGGTTTTGTTTTGTGATTTCTTGGTTTCTCAGAAAGTCATTAGACTCCATCTGTTCCATTCTAATTTTGAGAGAACTATTATCTTCAGTGAGCTTTTGAATCTCTTTTTTCATTTGGCTAGTTCTGCTTTTGAAAGCATTCTTCTCCTCATTAGCTTTTTGAACCTCTTTTGCCAATTGAGTGAGCCTATTTTTCAAGGTGTTATTTTCTTCAGCATTTTTTTGGGTCTCCTTCCGTTTTTCATACTTTTCTTGCATCTCTCTCATTTCTCTTCCCAGTTTTTCATCCACCTGTCTAACTTGATTTTCAAAGTCCTTTTTGAGCTCTTCCATGGCCTGAGCCCACTGGACATCCACCTGGGATATTTGGGATACAGAGACCCCTCCCTCCACATCTTTCCCTGATGGTAAGAATATTTCCTCGTCATCAGAATTGAAAGGCGGGAACATTTGCACCCGCTCAAAGAAGCTCTCTATAGTCTTATTTTTCTTCCCTTTTCTGGGCATTTTCCCAGCCAGTTACTTGACTTCTGAGATTCCTGTCCACCCCTGCCTAGATCCGCCCAACTAGTTCTTGGGGTCTGAGATTCAAATGGGCTATCCGAGGCGGTTGTGAGTGCTATTCAATGTGAACTTAAGTTCTGGTGCTGGGGTGGGGGCAGGGCCGCCTCCCAGGCTCAGTTCCCTCAGGGGCTTTATGCAGAGACATTCAGTAATGGAGCGGGTGGGGTCAGGGCCATCTCCTAGGCTCAGTTCCCTCAGGGGGTTTATGCAGAGCCCTGAGCTTCTGCCTGCTGTTCGGGGAGTCCTGGGCCACCACAGCTGCCTCTGCCGCTGCTCCTGCCTCTGCCTCCGCCGCTTCCTGCCCCTACCTCTGCCGCTGCCTCAGCTGTTCCTTCCCAGGCTTCTTCCCGAGGGGCCCCGAGCCTCAGAGACACCCTGCTCCCCTCTCAGCCAGCCCAGATGTCTCTCTCACTGACCTGTAGCATCTGTGGGCGGAGGGACCTTCCCGGCCGCCAGAGTTTCTCTCCCTGAAGCCTGCTCAGATCTTTTCCTCTGGGGCCATGGCCCGGGCAGCTCAGGGGTGGATTCTGCTTTCTGGGGTGCGATGGACCCTGGGGACGGCTCTCCAGGGCTCTCTGGGATAGAAATCCCTTCCACTGTGTTTCTGTGCACCTTGCAGTGATCCAGAATTTGTGGGGAGTTCTTCTTACAGGAAATTTATGGGCTGTGGGTTCGGAGCTAGCATACTTGAGTCTTTCTACTCCGCCATCTTGACTCCACCCCCACCCCCATAAAGGACTTTCTAAAGTTGAACTGTTTACATTCCCACATGGAAAGATAATATTTGTAACTCTTGAGACTTTTCTCAGTATTGGGGCAGGTGGAGAAATTACACACATACACACACACACACACAGAGTACAGGTTGAGTTAAATTAGAAGAGATATCCATAAAAAAATGAAATTAAGACATGGGAGAGGGGAAAATATTGGGAGGAGAAAGGGAGAAATGGAATGGGGCAGGTTATCACTCCTAAAAGTGATTAGAAAAATCTTGTTCAATGGAAGAGAAAAGGGAAGAGGTAAGAAAGGAAAAGTGAAGCTTTCTTTCTTCACATATGGCTTAAGGAGGGAATACCATACTCACTAAATTTGGCATGACAATCTGTCTTACACTACAGGAAAGTAGGGGAAAAGGAGACAAGTGGGATGAGGAGGATGATAGAAAGGAAGGCAAATAGGAGAAGAGAGTAACTAGAAATCAACACTTTTGGGAAGGGACAAGGTCAAATTAGAGAATAGAAAAAAAGGGAGGGAGAGGATAGGCTGGAGGGCAATATTCTTAGTCTTACATAACATTATTATTATGGAATTCTTTTGCATAACAACACATATATAGCTTGTATTGAATTGCTGCAATTCTCAGTGGGAATAGGTAAGGAGGGAGGGAGCTAGAGAAGTTGGAATTCAAAGTATTAGAAACAAATGTTGAGAATTATTATTGCATATAACTGGGAAATTAGAAACACAGATAATGGGATATTGAAATTTGTCTTGCCCTACAAGAGAGAGGATGGGGTAAGGGAAGGGTGGGGTGTGATAGAAGGGATGATTGAGGGAAAGGGTAATCAGAATGAAAGGTATTATGGGCTTGGGGGAGGGGAGAGATGGGGAGACAAATTGGAACTCAAAATTTTGCAGAAATGAATATTGAAATATAAAAATAAATAAACAAATGCTAAAATTTTTCTTGACATATAATTGAGGAAAATAAAACACTATTTAGGAAAAGAATTTAGACAAAGAGGATTTTTGAGAACCTTTGATTGCCATCTTCACAGCCAAGTTATAGGTATGTTTTGTAAAAGTAAGAAAAATTCAATAGTATGAGCAATAGGTCTTTATTGCTATGATCTTTCTTGCAATTGAAACGTTATAAATAATTATGACTGTTTTCTTATTTATATAGCTAGTAACTTTGATATTTACTTATAGCTAGGAGACTCTGGTTTCATATAGATGCATGTCTATATATACGCACATATATATATATGTATATATATACATATAATAAATATATGTGTGCATATGAGAGATATCAAGAGACAGAGACATAAACAACTCTTTATGCAAAAAAGAAGTTTCTCCAGTATATAAACTATGAACATTTTTGAAATTTGGTGATGACATAGAAAGCTTATTTCTCATTGTTTTTGATAACACAATGTGAGGATATACCAAATATATTAGGTTACAGAATCAACAACCAAATTAACTGCATATGTTAGAACAGTAGGACAGGAGTGAAGAGAAATTTTATAGGAATAAACATAAATTATTGTACTGAAGTCTATTTTTTTAAATTATTCTTCATAAGTTCAGAAAGATCTTACAAAAGATAGTTGAAAGGAAAAACAAATTTGAAATTTTAGTTGACTGTGACCTCAGTGTGAATCAACAGTGATATAACTGCCAGAAATGTTAATACATACTTATACTGCACCAATAATGGTAATATAATTTGAAATAAGGAAATTGATAATAATAGCAGACATTTACATTGCACTTCAAGACTTATGATCTGTTCAGTGAAAACATATCACTCATTGAATATTTGAAAGGATAACAAATTGAATAAGAATTAGATCTATCCTTCTAGATGGCAGAACAGAATTAACTGTTTTGTTAAATAGTGAATTTTCCTTTAGTAAAAGCAACAGATTATTAACTACTTGTTAGGAATGGTGTGGAAGTTATGAATTAAGAAATGGGATCCACTTATCTTACAGATCTCTTCAATATAAAAATGCTTAGTGGAATGAAAGAAAAGAAGGCTTCTACTCTTCCATTTTAGCCCAGAGTAACAGGAATATCTATGTAAGGGTAGTAACTTTTTCTCAAGGTCCAATAAAATAAAATCTTAGAAACAATCTAGGCAAGCAGTTCTTAATCTTTATCTCCTTCATTTTTGGTTCTGTATCAGCTCAGGTCTTGAAATATATGAGGTGCTTAAAAATATTATTGAATGAATGAATGAATGAGGGCCAAATGGTTACTGAATCAAGATCACAGTGGGAGTATGTATCAGTCAAGAAACATTTATTCACAAACTGAAGGTAAACCAGTCTTGACTGAGGTCATCATGTATAAACAATGATGTCTTTCACATCTGAAAGGTCAGCAATAATTTCTCTCCTTATTCAAGGCATAAGATCACTATTCTGTTAGAGAACAATAAAATGAGACCTTGCCTTTAAGATCACAACCTTAATATAAAGATTATGCAGAAACAATATGGATGCACAGTATGGCAGGAGTCACACCTGTTTTATATAAACTGGGTTCATCCTTTAAGGGGTTTGTGAAACTGGTTTCCTTTTCACCAAAAACATAAAAAAGTACAGTCTATGAGGAGTTTGTGTCAGAGGTTTAGCTAGAGCTCCTACTACCCTGCAGGTAACATATTTCCAACCCAACTGCCTTATTTACATGGTGAATGCAGAATCATAAAGAAGCAGACTTTTAATCTGAATTATTATATTTTTTTAACTTTAGGAATTTCATCCTCTAGCAGTAACAGATCTCAAACTATACTACAAAGTGACAATCATCAAAACAATTGGTAATAGATAAAAAATAGTATGGTGGATCAATGGAATAGATTACACCACAACATACAGAACCAAGGGGTAGCTAGGTGGCACAAAGAATAGAATGCCAGGACTGAAGTCAGAAAGATTCATCTTCCTAAGTTCAAATGTGACCTCAAATACTTACTATCTATGTGATCCTGGGCAGAGTTCCTCATCTGTAAAATGATCTGGAGAAGGAAATGGTAAACTACTCTAATATCTTTGCCAACAAAACCTCAAATGGGCTTACAAACAATCAGACATGACTTAAATACCTGAGCAACAAATATAGAAGCAAATAACTACAGTAATCTGTTGTTTGATAAAGCCAAAAATCCAAGATACTGGAACAAGAACTCAATATTTGATAGAAATTGTTGAGAAAAGTGGAAAGAAGTCTAATAGAAACTAGGCATAGAACAACATCTCACATTGTGTACCAAGATAAACTTAGAAGGCATACATGATTTAGATGTTAAAGAAGGAATATCATAAGCAAATTAGGACAATGTGGGGTAAAATGACATATTTTATCTATGAACAAGAAAAGAAGTTTATGAACAAGCAAGAGATAGAGAGAATCACAGGAGGTAAAATTTGTAATTTTATTGCATTAAATTAAAAAAAATTCAGAACCAAAACCAATGTAGCCAAATTAAAAGAAAAACAGAAAAGTGGGAAAAATTAATATGAAGTTTCTCTGATAAATGTCTTATTTTTCAAATGTGTAGGGAACTGAGTCAAATTTACAAAAGTAAGAGACATTCTCTAATTAAAAAATGATCAAAAGGTGTGAAGAGGCAGTTTTCCTAAGAAGAAAATAAACCTATCCATAATTATAGGGGAAAAATGCTCCAAATCACTAATAAGCTAATAAAGACAAATTCAAACCACTCTGAGGTGCTACCTTAAACCCTTTAGATTGACTAAAATGACAGAAAATAGAAATGACAAGGACTAGAGGCCATGTGGGTTTACTAATGTACTGTCGGTAGATCTGTAAACTGGCCAATCATTCCGGACAACAATTTGGAACATAGCCAAAGGCTATGAAACTGTGCAAACCCTTTGACCCAAAAATACTGCTAGTAGACCTGTACTCCAAAGAGATTATAATAACAAAGGATTCAGGTGAGTAAAAATATATATTTAGTGTCTCTTTTTTGGTAACAAAGAATTGAAAATGGAGGAGATGCCCATTGATTAAGTAATAGCTAAACAAGTTATGGTATTTGATGACGATGGAATGCTACTCTCCTTTAAAATCTACTCAATCAAAAAAAATGATGAAAGGAGTGGCTTCAGAAATACCTGGGAAGACTTATATGAATTCTAGAAAGTGAAGTCAATAGAACTAAGAGAAATTTGTACATAATAGCAATATTGCAATGATAATCAACTGTGAAAGACTTAAGTATTTTGATCAATACAGTAATTCCCAACAGTTCCTAAGGACAAATGATGAAAAATGTCATCTATCTCCAGAGAGAGAACTTAAGAATTCTGAATTCAAACTGAAGTATATTGTTTCTTTTCTTTTCACAACATGACTAATGTGGAAATATTTTGCATGACTTCATATGTATAATGACTATCATATATTCCTTCTCAATGGATGGAAGAAGGGAGAGAATTTGGAAAAAAGACAAAAATACATTTAAAGATAGTCATACACTTTTTAAAAACTTTATTTTTAGTATAGCCATTTTAATTTAATTTTGTGGTCCATAGAAGACTTACTGTATTCTAACCCTGAGCTTTAATTCCTGAACTACTCTGACTTAGCCTTGGTCCAGAATAACTTGACCAGATGCTATGGGCAATAATATGCTATACAAAGGTTATCTGTATGGTCCTACAGCCATTCCTCTTAGTTTGAACACTATATCTCAGACTAATAACCTTTCAGAGATATAGAAAAAAGCAGCAAGGTTTGGTTACAAGCTTCAAACTTTACTTATGTAGATGACCTCAAGATTAAAGGAATAATTATCACCTGGCTTTCATCTTTTCATTGTTTCTTGTGGTGACTATGCCTGACAGTCTATGCAAGTAGTCACTGGAGAACAACAAAAATAAATAACATTTTAAATGATTTTCATACAGATAACCCCATCACTGATCTATATTGAGTAATTAACTGTTTTTCATAATATTAAGTATACTCATTATTTCCTCTAAGTCAGGATCTGCATCACTATGTACCACTTAAAATTCTCTTCTCCCTCAGATTTTGAAGATTGGGGGGTAGAATTCTAAGATCTCAATGTTAAGGAAATGCTAAAATTCCAGATAGCTAAGTCATGGAAGACATTTAAGTTTAGATGTGATAAAATAAATGGGTCACAAAAAATCCCATATTCTCTTCCTTCAGATATGGTTAGAATGCAATGTCTGACATGTTCCTATTGACCATGAGGCATCCTACATCTTCCTGCACAGAACCTAAAATTATCATTGGTACCAAATTATTGCACTTCCAATTTCTTATAGGTGCTATTGTAGAAACAAAGAGAGAGAAACTTTTCTTTTTCAGTGATCATCTGGTTAGTGCCAACAGAACAAGTCACACCCCAATCATACCCATTACCAAACAGACTCAAAGTCTACCCTTGATGCTCATGTCTGGAGAAAGGCAGGCATCATCTACAATACCCATCTATCATACATAGACATCAACTATGATACAGTAATATTATAGGCAGGGTAGTTGAGGATTGTGTTGAAGTCTAGAAAGCCAAATTTAAAACTTTTAATCACTACCTTTAGTCAGCAGACCTCACTGTTAAACTCCCTGAACTCACTCTCCAATTGTTAGCATAAGCGAAGTACATCTACTTCTCAATCCATCTCTGTGATACTCAAACCCTAACTGCTAAAAACCAACTCCCTTCTGAACCCAGAAATCTGCTCCTTCCTTTCCATTCTCTGCTACCCTACCCCCTTAAACACACACACATACACACACACAAATATACATACAGACATACAGACTTTATATATCCAAGATCTTTCCCATCTTTTCCACTTTCTAATGCCAGCTCCATAATTAAAATGCTATTACATTTCATACTATTTCCTCTTTTGCACCTTCCATTTTCTGGCTCTCACTGAAACCTGGCTCTTTGTCAACAGTACTTTTGCCTATCCTTTCCAGTTCTGGTTGCATTTTTGCTCATACCCATTTTCCTTGTTCCCGGTTGTTACTTCTATATCTTTCTGTTTACCACTATCACTCAATAACTTATCCTCTCTTGTGTTTATGCAATCCAAATATTCCCACCATCCCAAATTTTAATAGCTGTTACATTCT
The DNA here is from genome assembly GCA_023548195.1 of Bettongia penicillata ogilbyi. NCBI lineage: Eukaryota > Metazoa > Chordata > Mammalia > Diprotodontia > Potoroidae > Bettongia > Bettongia penicillata. Next base: position 447,935 of record JAJHZJ010000401.1, read on the forward strand.
AATCCTCAAAACATTCTTTGCTCAGGGAGTTCAATAACAAAGTCACAGGCTTCTTCTCTACTTCAACTGATTCTGGAGAACTTCATCATACATCTTGGTGTTCCCTAAATTATGCTTACTTCAAAATTACTCAATCTACTTTACTCCTGTGACTTATTTTCCACTCTATCTCTGCTCTGACCACAATAGTAATGCCTTTAATTTTGCCATTACCCACAAGTGTTCAATTACAACATTCAAGAACTTTTGAACTTCCTTTATTCTTAATAGTTTATCTTTCTATCTCTCCTTACGTCTTGCTGCTCCTAAAACTAGTCTTGCTTACTGTAAACTTCAATCCCTCCATCTACCAGGACTATCCTAGACTCTGTCCTAGACTATCACTCTTGCTTTAGCTCTTCCTAGTTTTGAGCCATTGATGAATCAAATCATCTCTAGGCTGCCCTCTTCTTTTAAATCTCTTATCCTGTCCTATCATCAGTAATATCTTGTCCAGATCCTAACTGATTTCTTCCAGACTATTTTGTTTCTACTTACATGCTACTGAAATCAAGAATCTATGCTTGCTTTTCTATATACCTCATGCAATTTAACATTCCATCTCCAATCTCCATGCTCTTGTGCTAGTTGCCTCCTATGTCACAAATGCTCTCCTATATCACATTTATCTCTTGGGTACTCTGGCTTTACTAGGGAATCATATCAAACACTAACATTTCCACAAGGCCTTTCTCTGTCCCCACAGCTATGTGTTCCTTCCCTTTCAAGAATCTTTCCTATTTATCCCTTATGTAGACTGCATATATTAATTGAGTATGTTGTTTCCCACACTAGAAGAAATTGATTTGTTTTGGATCTCTTTTTACATGTCCAACCCTTAGCACAGTCCCTGTCACATATAACTAGCATTTGTTGATTGATTACTTAGCAATATCAATCAAGGAATAAATTTGGGAGGCACATTCACCAAAAATATTTGCTGTTGCTGTAATTGTTTTCATATATTAAGATGGAAATAGGATTCTTTGGGAGAGATGAGGCTCTTTGAATGTTGTTCCCATATGGTGATGACATTATGACCTTGAATACTATCAAGCCCTTTAAGGACTGCTCAAAAGAGATTATCCAGACTATTATTTGGTATAGAAAGCAAATGGTTAACAGAGTCTGGGTTAACATGACATGTAATTGAATTAATAACTCATGGGGTTAGTCCATAAATAATTATAATTTTGAGAAGCATAACAATTACACAATGAAAAGGTCTGGGAAATGAAAGAAAGGAAATTATCAGGGAGGGTTACCTTTGAAGAGTTATAAAAATATTTCAAAAATTCCACTTTCTCTATAATGTAAAAATCCATCCTTTTTTGACCCATGTTATTCTTCTAATCTAATCCAGTAAACATTTGCTAAGTGCCTATTATATATCAGATACAGTGCTAAATGCTGGGGTACAATTAGTTAAAAGTAAGACAATCCCTGCCCTCAAGAAGTTTATAATCTGAAAAGGGGAGAAGATACAGAAAAAGATGCAGGAAAGAGTTGAGGGAGGGAGAAGGGACATCAGGGGATATCTATAGCAAGTACATTTTGTTTTATAGAGGTGAAATCAGGCAGAGCAGCAGGTGAAATTTTTGCTCTCTATAAAAGGAGGCATTAAGAGTTTGGTGCTCTGCCCTCCGGTACTTCTATCAGAAGGAAAAGGAAGATGAGGCGTGTGTGTCAGTCAAGGTTTCAGTTAGCAGTATGGTAGTGAATTTAGAAATTTGAAAGTTGACGAGTTGAACTTATCCTTGGAGGGTTATCACATTCTGGGAGCTGATAGAAGGGCAGATTATCAGAGGCAAAGTGAAGTGATATTATATCCTATTAATATTATATTCTGTTAATTATAAATACCATCATATCTGTCATCAAAATTATAGGTGACCCAAACAAAGAGAAATATGATGGATATAAGTACATCATTAGGTATGTTCTGTAGTATATAACCAATAATAATTTATATTTATCAACAAATATTATGTAATTCCTATATGGCAGAAATTGTGGTAGGGATACAAATATGAAAATGGAGAAAAAAGACATTTCCTGCTCTCAAGGAGTTTGTGATCTAATGGGGAAGACAAAAATAGTGCACGTGCACATACACACACACATAAACTGAAAAGTGTGGGGGACAGCGAGGTTCCTAGTGTGGGCATTGTGGAGATATCCAAAGAAATCCAAGAAAGTATAGCTGGATAGGAAATGAAAAATTGGTTATCCTGTCACCCTCTTTAAATGGAAGTTTTGGAGTTTTTGTTTCTGTTTATCACTCAGAGGGCAAGAGCACCTTGAAGAGATTTAAGTCCAATCTTCTTTGGCTGAGGTTTTGGGTCATGATGGAGAAGTCAAAATGAGTACAGTCAGGTGAAAAAAATAGGTAAGAGACCACGCATATATCAGGATAATATTTGGTTTAGAGAAGACATGGTTTAGTCAGATACCTAGAGCCAAGAAAAAGCAGTTGGCCAGTTGAAAGACCTACAGCACACAGCAGAGATGTTTTCAGCTAGATATAGCCTAAAGTAGAGAGAGAGTTGGTGATAACTTCTTTTTTTTCAATCATTGTACACTAAATGCATCCTCTGTGGCTGAGATGGAACAGATTATGAGTTATTTTCGTGCTGCTTGTGCTAATTTTAGCCTGACAATTAACACCAAGAAAACATAGATTCTCCACCATGCAGCATGGCACTATCCTTATGTGAATTTGAATGCTGTGGATGAGTTTATTTAACATGCAATATATTTTCCAGAGATATTCACATAGAGGATGAGGTTGGCACACACACATTGCCAAATTAAGATGAAAATTTGGGAGGTTCCAAAGGAAAGTGTGGGAGAGAAGAGTGTATCAATAAGCATCCCAACATACACAAGGAGACCTGCTATCATAGGTTCTTTGATCTGGATTCATAAAAGGAAAGGCAACTTTTCAGAGGTTAGTAATCACTTTAATCAAGCACATGTATCATTCCTTTAACTAAGTACATGTATAATTCAGTTAGTTCAGGGAGTCAACACCATGAATTTCTAAGAAAATACAGAGAAATCAAAAGATCAGTAGACATGGCTTCCTCTTCCTGAATTCAACAGACAATTGGATTCCAACTGTCTGACCACTTTTACCAGAGAAGGAAGCATGACATCTGGGTTATTAAAGCTGGGGGAATCTTTAGTAGGTTACTAGAGTCCTCACCTGGTACTCAAACCTTCTTACCAAACACTAAGCCCCAAAAGTAAAACCTCACCCTCAAAGTATGTATACACTTTTTAGAGGCAGAGAACAATTCATCCCTTGAGAACCAGTACCTCATAAACAAAAGGCTTGGACCTTGGTAATCTTCTCAATGGGTGGGAAAGATCTTCCCCAGTCACATTCAAATAGATGCATTATACTTCTTGATTACACTAAAACCAAAACAGCAAAAGATTCTATTATACTTGCCTTTACAAAGAGATATTAGGCTGCCTTTCTGAAGGTCTAGAGAGCCATTGATCTTAATTGGTTGTATGCCTATGAAATTCAGACATTATGCCACCACCATACCAGGAAACTGAATCACTTCCATTAAATTGTCTTAGGAAGATTTTGAAGACCACCTGACAAGATAAAGTTTTGAATACTGAGGTCCCTTCTTGCACTGAACTGTCAAGCACTCAGGCTTTGCTGCAGAGAAAGCCAATATCATGGGATAACCACATTTGAATGCCAAACAAGCATTTGCTTAAAAACTATTTTACAGAGAACTCACATAAGACAAATGCTCACAAAAAAGTAAGAAGACATGATACAGGGACATTCTTAAGGTTTTTCTGAAGAACTTTGGAATTGTTTATAAAACATGGGAGACACTGGCACAGGACTGTTCAGCATGGCAGGCACACATCACAGAAGGCTCTGTGCCCTATGAGCAAAGCAGAATCACAATAACTCAAAAGAAATATTGGATGGGCAAATTTGGAGACATCTCCAATCCAAATGTTCATTTGGGCTATCTGTGGTACCCTTCCAAGCTCATGTTGGTCTAATAAGCCACAGTCAGACCCACTATACTTTGACCTTGGCATAGTAATGTCATTTTTATATTCTTTGAGCATAATGGATGACAACAAACCAACAACCAACCATGGGAAGATATAGCCACCCCTCACACAGTATAAAGGCACAGATTGGTATGAACTCCTAACCAAATGAAACTGTGAATCCAATGAAGTATTGAAGAAATGTACTTAAAAAGATTAAGATTGAAAAAACCACCTGGCATACAGCATTTTAAAGGGGGGTAGTGACTTCTTCAAATGTCATATAAGGATCTTATAAATTACTCAGAAGTGTCTCTACCAAAAGTCACTTAATTTCTTACTACACTAACTGTATTTATATATGGGTGTATATGTATGTGTATATCTGTGTATATGTATATATATATATATATATATATATATATATATATATATATATATATATATGGAGAGGGAGAGAGAGAAAATTTCTTATGCCAGCAAAATAAAATTTATTAACAAAATTTGGATACTGACATTTGAAAGGAGATAGAAGAGGCTGCACAGTTTACTACTAATTACACCGAAAGAAAAATATAATTCTGTTATGTCAAGTCATAAAACAGAATTTCTAGACACAAGTCTTTTATTCCATGCTGTCTATCTTCTATTTCACCTCCAAAAATGCAAAATGTCAATTACAGCACAAGCTATTGTGCAAATACTCCATTGTGATCTAATTTCATCTAGCCCTTGGCAGCAGGAATATATCTGGGAAAAGAACCATATTCAAATAAAAACATGTTGGCTTTTTTCATTGCATTGCACTGCATGTCTTATACACAATGGAAACATAACGAGGTAGCATATTACACTTGTCCTTGCATAGACACATTCTTTATTACTAAGTCAGGTCTTTGTGAATCACAGTTGTCAGTTATTGTTTGAAAAAAAAAACATTGCAGGAAGAATTAAAAAAAAATAGAAAGGATTCTCAAAGTCACAATTTAAGTTTTATTTAGGGCCAGACACTTCTAAAATAAAATTTAGTGGGAGCACAGAAGCATCTTCAAAGTTGCCATGCTTCAAAGCAGATTTTCATGAAACCACACATTTCCTTACATAAAAGTGATTCTCAAAATGAAAGTAACACTTTCTCCATTGATTGAAAGGAATAAAAAGGGAGACCAAGAGAATTCAGAGACAAGTTTATAAAACTGTAACCAATTAAAGTTTGCAACATTGGATTGTTGCCACATTGCTTAAAATCTGCAAAATATCTAATTTCTTAAAGACAGAAAAATATGTCAAAAGCTAGAAGGCTGACTCATTATAATGGAATATTCACTTACTTTTTATGAAATAACATTTTTTCTATTATCTACAATGCCCCCAACATACTGATTTATGTCCCCCTACTCAAAGAGTCATCCCTTTTAACAGAAAAATTGAAAAAGAGGAAAAAAATCAAGAAAACTAAGCAAATATCTGTCTACCCATTATGTGCAGTTCCATGCTGATGGTTTCCCTTATCCTGAAAAAAGTGGGGAATTTCTTTGTGCTACCTTTTCACATCCAGGCTTAGCTACTGAAATTATGCAGTCTTATGTTTAGCGTTTTGTTGTTGCAGAGCATGAATTTTTGTTAAACAAATAACAACTGAAAAAGGGTTAACTTTCTACCTAGGTAGGACCTTATCCCCATAGTGAAATTATCACTTTAAAAAAAATGGTTAAAGGTGAAGGCAGGCAATAAAATAATTTAAGGCTTTAGGAAGAACCATATAAACAAGGGAGATTAAAATGATTTACTTAAGTGTATGCTTGGGGATAATATTAGCACTAAGAAATGCTCTCCATTTATTAGTAAGTCTGTAGTAGATGTGTCATATAATGTTTCTTTCCCTTGAAGTAGAAAGTTAAAGGACTAAAAACTGACACCTCTCTTTTAAGCTAACCATGATGACTTTAGCAAATTACCAATTGAAGTTAGACACATCCTCACAAACTATTGAGGAAATATTAAGGAAACAGTTTTAGACTGTGGGAAGAGAGATAAATTTGAAATCAGAGAATCATGCTCTGTTGTTTAGAACCTTTGTGACCTTGGAGAAATCACCCTAATACCTTGTGACTCAGTACTTGAATTAAGTACTAGTATTTTGTACCTTTTACTACTTAGTACTTTGGTGACTTTGGTGAAATTACTTAACCTCACAGGGCCTCAGTTGCTTCATCTAAAGATCAGGGGATTGGGTAAGATGATTTTCAAAGTACTTGCCAAAAGTTCCAAGTCCATGATTCCACAACCTGATTGATAGTCAAGCACAAGACAAAAATTTTGGAAACAGCATAAATACTTCAAGTCATAAAGTTAGAATGCTAACGATTATTGCTTGAGGCAATTAGAGCCATCTTGTGAAGTCTATACTGTAAATAACTATGGCTAAAATCCATATTTTTAATAGCAGGAACCTCTATCTACAGAAAGGGCCCTTGCAATAGCAAAAGGGCCTATGTAATAGTAATATCTTTCCTATGATGCTGCAAGGCTGCAAGTCATAAAATGCCAAATTTTGAAAGTTCAAGTTTTGCTTTCATTCTAAAAGTAAATAGAGATACATGTTGTATCTAAGTTATACTATATTACCAACAGAGATTTTTGTAAGAAATATTTATGATCAGTGTCATAAAAGTTATAGATGTTTAAGTTGACTTAATCACTAAGTAAAACTCTACAGGTGCTGTTTTCATTCAGTGGATATTTAGAAACTGATTAGTGGGGGGATTTGAGGGGTTTTGGGTTTTTTTTTAATAGAATTATGTTTTCTGAAGAATAGAAAGACAAACCAGACCTTGTATCTGCCTCTGGGGAATTTACACTATCTTTGAGGAAACACGATTGCATAGATGGAGAATTCTATAATTGTATAAGACAATGAAATGTGGTGATTTCTAAAAGAAAATGCTGTCGTAGGATTATTTTTAATAGTAACTACCATGAATAGAGTGTGCAGACTTCTAGTCAAAATGGTTGGCTGAATAGATACAGACGGACCATTTCCCTGGATCTATTCCATGAAAAACTAGAAATTTGTAGTAGATGAAATAATAATTGGGAAATTCAATGAGAAATTGTGTAAGTGAAATTTACTCTAGACCTTCAGGCACACCCACGTGGATGCACACACACACACACACGCATGCACACACACACACACACACACACACAAACTCCAAAACAAAGAAACAAAAAGCAACCAGAAATCCATGTGCAATGGGAAAGAGACCCACCAGGAAAGACAATGTCAGTGCAGGAATATAAGTTAATAACTTCTCAGTAAGAACAGAGATGTCCCGATACACTTGAAGCCTGCATGACTTCTTATCCAAAGATAACAAGAGTTGAGGCTTTCTCTGAGGAAGTATAGATTTTTTTTTTGAGACCTGGATTAGAGACTTTAGAAACCATGAAGAATAGCAGCAACCAGCACTTGGAATGGGATAGCACAAGTACTCAGGAGCTCTAAGGTTTCTAGAACTCTGTCCTAAGGTGTTGTAGAGGGCCTTCAACGTCCAGGGATCTGTACTTCAAAAATTAAAGGTGAGGCTAAGTTGTGAGGAGAAAGTCAGCTCAAGAAATGAGCTGACCCAAGATAATTCCAAGTAGGTCTGAACATACCAAACAAAAGGATAGCATAAAATAGAGCCTGACCTTGTCACAAATCCTCCCAGTTGATGAATTAAATCAACCATCCAGTATATAAATAAGTGTAGATATAAAGATGCTCCAAAACATTTAGAATTTAAAACAACTTTAAGCAGAGATTCAAGGAGAAATACATTGCAGAAAATGATCATATGAATACCTAAAAAGCAAAGGAACAGATGAAAAATTTTTTTAAAATTTTGGAGGAAAGAATTAGCAGAATCAATAGTTTAGAAGAGAGAACGGGGAGGGGCAGAGCCAAGATGGTGGAGTAGAAAGATGCATATACTCTAGCTCTTCTCCCACAGCCCATAAAACACCTGTAAGGAATGACTCTCAACAAATTCTAGAGCAGCAGAAGCCACAGAACAATGGAGTGGAGGAGATTTGGAGCCCAGGGTGACCTGGAAGGCCAATGAGAAAGGTCTGTCCCATTGGATGCAGAGCAGAGCTCACCCCAACCTTGACCATGCAGCTCAGGGAGGAGGCCCAGAGCAGACCTCTGGGGCAGAATCCCCAGTGGCAGCAGCAGCAGCAGTTCACAGATCCCTCAACCCACAGGCACCAAAGGTCAGTGAGAGGGTATTTTCAGCTGGCCAAGAAGGGAGCAGGGTGTCCCCATAAGCCAGGCCTCAGGAGGCAGCAGTAGAGGCAGCAGTGGACAGCACTCTCAAAGTAGGCAGTAGCCCAAATCCATTGTTGAAGATCTCATTGTAAACCTCCTGAGGGAAGTGAGCCCTGTGTGGTGACCATGCCCCCACTTTGAGCAGCTGATCTTAATCTCACACTGAATAGCAGCCCTGCCCCTACTAAAACCCCTGAAGTTTTGGAGGAGCTCATCTGAATCTCAGGCCCCAAGTACTGGCTTGATGGAACTGGAGACAAGGTGGTTGTGGAGAGGAAACTCAGAAGTCAAATAACCGGCTGGGAAAATGCCCAAAAAAGGGGAAAAAATAGACTCTAGAAGGTTACTTTCTTTGGGAACAGGTATCTCTCCCCCATCCTTTCAGATGAGAAAGAACAAGGCATACTGTCAGAGGAAGTCAAGGCCTCTCCCTCCAGGGCCTCCAAAGGGAACTTAAATTGGTCTCCGGCTCAGGCAATAGAAGACCTTAAAAAACAAGTTAGCAGCTTATTAAAGGTGAAACAAAGAAAAAATACTGAGGAAAATAGCAGATTTAAAAAGAGGCTAGCTCAATTGGAAAAAGAGGTCCAAAAAGCCAATGAGGAGAAGGAGGTTTTAAAAAGAAGAATTAGCCAAATGGAGGAGAAGGTTCAAAAACTCACTGAAGAAAATAATTTTTTGAAAGAGAGAATTGAGTTTAGGGAAATGAATGACTATGAGTTAAACCAAGCAGTTAGTAAACAAAACCAAAAATCTTTAAAAAAATAGAAGATAATGTGAAACATCTCATTGGAAAAACAACTGACCTGGAAAATAGATCCAGGAGACAAATATGGAACTACTTGAAAGCCATGATCAAAAAAGAGCCTAGATAGTATCTTTCATGAAATCATGAAATTATCAAGGAAAACTGCCCTGTTGTTCTAGAAACAGAGGGCAAAATAAATAATGAAAAAAAATCACCGATCACCTCCTGAAAGAGATCTGAACAGAGAAACTCCTAGGAATATTGTGGCCAAATTTCAGAGTTCCCAGATCGAGGAGAAAATACTGCAAACAGCTAGAAAGAAATAATTTGAGTACTGTGGAAATACAATCAGAATAACACAGGATTTGGGATATTTCAGAGGTCAAAGGAACTGGGATTGAAACCAAGAATCACCTATCCAACAAATCTAAGTATAATACTTCAAGGGAAGAAATGGTAATTCAATGATACAGACGACTTTCAATAATTCATACTGAGGAAAAGACCAGATCTGTATAGAAAAATTTGACTTCCCAAGACAAGAATCAAGAGAGGCATGAAAAGGTAAACCAGAAAGAACAATCATAAAAGACTCTCTAAAGCTAAACTGTTTATAATACTACATGGAAAGAAAATATTTTTAACTCATGAATCTTTTGTCAGTATTTGGGTAGATGGAGAGATTATACACACACACACACACACATAGATAGTGAGTACAGGGTATGTTTTATCAGAAGAGATGACATCCACACACACACAAAAAAAATTAAAAATTAAGGGGTAAAGGAGGAAAACACCAGGAATTGAAAGGGAGAAATGGAATAGGGCAGGCTATAACTCATAAAAGAGATAAGAAAAATCTTATTCAATGGAGGAGAAAAGGGAGAAGGGGAGAGGGGGAAAATGGAAGCTACTCTCTCCACATGTGGCTGAAGGAGGGAATAATGTGATCACTAATTTGATAGGAAAATTTATATCATACCACAGGAAAGTAGAAGAGGAGGCAAGAAGCAGGGTGAGGGGAATGTTAGAAGGGAGGGCAAATGAGAGAAAGGAGTCACTAGAAATAAACACTTTTTTTATCTATGTTATGCTTTACTTTTTAAAAATTATTTCCCTACTACATTTCAATTTAGTCTGGGCCTACTCTTTTGAAGACATTTGATGGTTTTGATCTTGATGATTTCTCCCTTCCAATTCTTTTTTTTTAAATTTATTTAAATTTTAACATTCATTTTCACAAAATTTTGGGTTCCAAATTTTCTCCCAATTTGTTCCATCCCACACCCCAAAACACCGAGCATTCTAATTGCCCCTATCACCAATTTGCCCTCTCTTCTATCATCCCTCCCTTCCCTTGTCCCCATCTTCTATTTTGTCCTGTAGGGTCAGATAATTTTCTATTCCCCATTACCTGTATTTCTTATTTCTAAGTAGCAAGAACAGTACTCAAGAGTTGTTCCTAAAACTTGGAGTTCCAACTTCTCCCTATCCCTCCCTCCCCACCCATTCCCTTAGACAAAGCAAACATAGGTCATATCTGTGTAGTTTTGCAAATAACTTCCATAATAGTCGTGTTGTGTAAGACTAACTATATTGCCCTCCATCCTAACCTGCCCCCCATTGCTTCTATTCTCTCTTTTGATCCTGTCCCTCCCCAAGAGTGCTGACTTCAAATTGTTCCCTCCTTCCATTGTCCTCCCTTCCATCATCCCCCACCCTGATTATCCCCTTCTCCCCCACGTTTCTGTATTGTAAATAGGTTTTCATACCAAAATGAGTGCACATTTTATTCCATCCTTTAGTTGAATGTGATGAGAGTAAACTTCATGTTTTCTCTCACCTCCCCTCTTCTTCCCTGCACTAAAAAGTCTTTTGTTTGCCTCTTTTATGAGGGATAATTTGCCCCATTCCATTTCTCCTCTCAATATGTTTCTCTCTGACCACTTAATTTCATTTTTTTAAAAATATGATCCCATCCTATTCAATTCACTCTGTGCTCTCTGTCTGTGTGTGTGTGTGTGTGTGTGTGTGTGTAATCCCACCAACTACCCAGATACTGAAAAGTTTCAAGAGTTACAAATATTGGCTTTCCATGTAGGAATGTAAACAGTTCACCTTTGGTAAGTCCCTTATGACTTCTCTTTGCTGTTTACCTTTTCATGCTTCTTTTCATTCCTCTGTTTGAAAGTCAAATTTTCATTTTAGCTCTTGTCTTTTCATCAAGAATGTTTGAAAGTCCTCTATTTGACTGAAAGACTATATTTTCCTCTGAAGTATTATACTCAGTTTTGCTGGGTAGGTGATTCTTGGTTTTAGTCCTACTTCCTTTGAGTTCTGGAGTATCATATTTCATGCCTTTCTACCCCTTAATGTAGAAGCTGCTAGATCTTGTGTTATCCTGATTGTGTGTCCACAACACTTGAGTTATTTCTTTCTAGCTGCTTTCAATATTTTCTCCTTGACCAGGGAACTCTGGAATTTGGCCACAATATTCCTACAAGTTTATCTTTTTTGGATCTCTTTCAGGTGGTGATTGGTGGATTCCTTGTATACTTATTTTGCCCTCTGGTTCTAGAATCTCAGGGCAGTTTTCCTTGATAATTTCATAAAACATGATGTCTAAGGTTTTTATTTGATCATGGCTTTCAGGTAGTCCCATAATTTTTAAATTGTCTCTCCTGGATCTATTTTCCAGGTCAGTTACTTTTCCAATGAGGTATTTCACATTCTCTTCCATTTTTTCATTCTTTTGATTTTGTTCGGTGATTTCTTGTTTTCTCATAAAGTCATTAGCTTCCATCTGCTCCATTCTAATTTTTAAAGAACTATTTTCTTCAGTGAGCTTTTGAACCTTCTTTTCCATTTGGCTAATTCTCCTTTTGAAAGCATTCTTCTCCTCTTTGGCTTTTTGAGCCTCTTTTGCCAATTGAGTGAGCCTATTTTTCAAGGTGTTATTTTCTTCAGCATTTTTTTTGGGTCTCCTTTAGCAAGCTGTTGACCTGCTTTTCATGCTTTTCTTGCATCTCTTTCATTTCTCTTCCCAGTTTTTCCTCCACTTGTCTAATTTGAATTTCAGAATACTTTTTGAGTTCTTCCAAGGCCTGATCCAATTGAATATTTATTTTGGATGTTTGAGATACAGAAACTTTGACTTCTATGTATTTCCCTGATGATAAACATTGCTCTTTCTCATCTGAAAGGATGGGAGAATATATCTATTCACCAAGAAAGTAACCTTCTATGATCTTATTTTTTTCCCTTTTCTGGGCATTTTCCCAGCTAGTCACTTGACTTCTGAGTTTCCTTATCACAACCGCTTGGCCTCCTGTTCTGCCCAGCTAGTGCTTAGGGGCTGAGATTTAAATTCTGCTTCCCAGCCTACATGCTTTCAGGGGGATGGAGCTGTTATTCAGTGTGAGATTAAGTTCAGGTGCTCAGGCAGAAGCAGGGCAGCCACTGGGAGCTCAGTTGCCTCAGGGGGTTTATGCAGAAACATTCAACAATGTATCTGAGCTACTATCTGCTTTGGGGGCTCCAGTCTGCTACTGCCTCTGCCGCTGCCTCCCAAGGGGTCCTGAGTTATGGAGACACCCCACTCCCCTCTTGGAAAGCTGAAAATACCTTCTCACTGACCTTTGGTGCCTGTGGGTAGAGGGACCAGCAGGGCCACTGGAGATTCTGCCTGTGAAACCTGATCAGATCTGCTCCCCTTGGTGCCGCACAACAAGGCAGGGCTGTGCTCTGCTCTGGGTCCGGTGTGTGACAGACCTTTTGTGTCAGTTTTTCAGGTCTCTCTGGAACAGAAATCTCCTCCACTCTGTTGTTGTGTGGCTTCTGCTGCTCCAGAATTTGTTGGGAATTCGTCTTTACAGGTATTTTATGGGCTGTGGGTTAGGAGCTAGCATATGTGTATCTTTCTACTCCACCATCTTGGATCTTCCCAAAATAAACACTTTCAAGAAGGGACAAGGTCAACTGTGGGAAAAAAATAAAGGGGGAAAGAGTAGGACAGAGGGCAATATAATTAATGTTATACAACATGATTACTATGGAAGGCTTTTGCAAAAGAATGCATATTTAATCTGTATTGAATTGTTTCCCTTCTCAGTGGGGCTGAGGAGGGAGGAAGGGAGGGAAAGAAGTTGGAATTGAAAGTATTAGAATTCTCACTGAATTTTGAGAATTTTTGTTGCATACAATCAGAAAATAAGAACTACAGGGAATGGGGTATAGAAATTTATCTTGCCATACAAGAAAAGAGAGAAGATGGGGATAAGGGAAGAGTGGGGTATGACAAAAGGGAGGGTATGTTGAGGGAAGGAGTAATCAGAATGCAAGGTATTAGGAAGTGAGGAGAGGGGGTGATGGGGAGAAAAATTGGACATGTTACAAAGTGAGGTAAAAGCAATTAGTATTAAAACAATTGACTGAATTAATTACTGAGAATAAATCAATGACATCTTTAGTTTGGGGAAAAGAATTTCAGTCTAAATTTCCTAGAGGAAGGTAACTTTGGGTAAAATTTGGCATTGATGGAAAAGTTAAGATTTTACTAGCAAATCTGATTTTAAGATTGCTATTTAATCAAGAACTAGAAAATGTATAGAAAGGTATATAAGCCACTTAAGACTTTCCTCAAAAGATGTTCCTTAGCCAAAGTGAAATTATAATCATATTCGAAACACGGTTATGGGAACTTGCCATTTTTAGATGCTATGGGACTATTAAGTGACTGTTCTTCTGAGTCTAACTCCCAGTATGGGTAGCAAGAAAGGAAATCTGGGCCTCCAGTCCATGATGCCAGTAAGCTGGTGAGATGCTGGTATGACCTGCAAAAGGTGATCTCATGGGAAGGGTGGGACAGCGGCTGTTCAGCCTGGGCTGAGGTAGGACTCTCCTGACTCAATTTCCCCACTGACACCTGGCAGACTTTAAGCCTGACTGAATGCAAATGGACAATCTAATCCTGCCTGGAATTGACATGAAGTTGGGGAGATATATCCCTGCAATGTCCCTATTCTTGGTGGCAATTTCCTATAGTCAAAAGGTTTGTAAGTTTAATAGCAGATCTATTCAATTATAGATTATTGGTAGGGGAACATCCAAGGTTAAGTCTAAAATTAAGCTATTAGGCATAGGACTTTAGACCAACAACAATAAGTTAGGGTCCCTTAATTCTTAGTAATACTGTGGAGACAATTAGGTCAAGAGCTTGTGAAGTTAGCAACATAAATATTATTTGTGTCTCAGTTGGTTAATGTTTAAAAAAAATTCTTTTGTGGTCCATATTGTACATACTTTAAAAAGAAGTATCACTTGACCAAAAAACAAAAAAGCAAAACAAACAAACAAACAAAAAAAATAAAACCCTGCCTAGGTCTATTGGAACCAGAAAGCATGTAGAAAGGAGTTAAAGTCCCAAGTACCATTAGTCAGGATTGCCTTAGACCTGTTAACTTCTATTATAAATAAAAGGCAGTCTTGGAACAAAATATTCCACAAGGCCAAAAACATGCAGTCAAAACCAGGAACAACAGTAGAAAAGCAAAATATAATGTTATGGGGGAAAATTTATTTTTATTGAAATAGAGGATTATAAAAACTTTTGATGAGCATAACAGAAGTAAATATACACTTTAAAATATAAACATAAGATTCAACAGAAACCTAAAAGAAAATTATGAAAGACACTGATAGAGAATCCTAGGTAGAAAAAACTGAGTTAGAGTAAAGTGAACAGAACAAGAAGAACATTTTACCTAAAGAAAAAAAATGTTACAGAAAAGCAATTTTGAAAGACCTAAGAATTTTAATGAATACTATGGTAATTTTGAATCCAGAAGCTATAATGAACACAAGACACAGAAAAGGACATACATTTCTTGAAATGGCCATGGTTACTATGTGTATTTGTTTTGATTCACTGTACTTATTTATACATCTTTTTTGTCTTACTTTTTTCTTTATCTGGAGGGGTGTGAGAGATGGGGCTTAGCAATACTGTTCCATATCCTGAAAAAAAAAAAATAGCCATTGAAATGCATAAAATGCAAAGAACAAAACAGAAGAAAGTTCAGAAGGAATCACAGAATATCACAAAAAAATTGAAAGTAGTATATGTAGTGTGGTGGAAACTGGGCATATACCAAAGCCTGACACCACATACCAGAATAAAGTCCAGATGGGAACACTATCAAGTTGTAAAGATTGGTACTATAAACAAACTAGGGGATCAAGGAATAGTTTATTTGTCATATTTATGGAGAATGGAGAAATTTATTGCCAAACAAGAGATAGAGAACATTATGAAATGCAAAATGGATAATTTTGATTACAATAAATTGAAAAGTTTTGGTACGAACAAAGCCAATGCAACCCAGATTAGGAGGGAAATCAAAAAACTTAGAAAGAATTTTTATAGCTAGTGTCTATGATAAGGGTCTCATTTCTAAAACATATAGAGAACTGAGTCAAATTTACCAGAATAAAACCTATTCCCCAATTGATAAATTGTCAAAGGATATGCATAGACAGTTTTTAGAGGAAGAAATTAATGATATCTATAGTCATATGAAGAAATACTCTAAATCACTATTGATTAGAGAGATACAAATCAAAACAACTCTGAGATACTCTGTGATCCAGTAATACCACTTCTAGGGCTGTATTCCAAAGAGATTATAAAAATGGGAAAGGGACCCACATGTACAAAAATATTTATAGCATCTCTTTTTGTTGTGGCCAAGAACTGGAAATTTAGAGAATGCCCATCAATTGGGGAATGGTGGAACAAGTTGTGGTATATGAATGTAATGGGATACTACTGTGTTATAAGATATGACAAACTGGCAGACTTCAGAAAAACCTGGAAAACTCATATGAACTGATGCTGAGTGAAGTGAGCAAAGCCAGGAGAACACTGTACTCAGCAACAGCCACGATGTGTGAGGATTGTTTTTGATACTCTTAACCATTCATAGCAATACAAGGACCTAAAACATTTCAAAGGACTCATGATGCACATCCAGAGAAAGAAATATAAAGTCAGAACGCAGAATGAAGCAGACTGTTTTCTCCTTTGTTGTTTTGTTTTTCTCATGGCTTCTCCTATTGGTTTTAATTCTTCCATGCAACATGACCAATGTGAAAATGTGTTTAGTATGAATGATTGTATAGAACCCATATAAGATTGCCTGCTACCTTGGGGAGGTTGGGGAAGGGGAAGAAAATTTGGAACTTATTGAAGTGATTGTTGAAAACTGAAAACACTTAAATTAATAAATGTGGGACAAAAAGAAAGCAATATGTTGAAAATATATACTAAAATTAGTATGCTATGGAAATTAATAGTTTCATATATAATTATCTTTTTTTCTCATTAGTGATTAAATTCAGAATCATATTTAAATAAATTAAGGGAGAGATCAAGCCAAAGAATCTTCCATGTTACAGAATCTCTATGATATCTGAAGGCATTTATTGTAATAAATTTTCTACTCCTCATTAGAGCATTGCCTCATTAAAGCAGTAGAAGGAGTTTTGACCATTCAGTGACAAATACTAGGAGAAAGAAAAAAGTAAAGATAGTGGTTAGCACTTCCCTAGTTAAAGAAAGGAAACTCAAGAGGTGCAGTCACAATTTGGAGGTAAATTTAGGGAATGGTTGGTTGACCCAATTTTTCTACGGATAACTAAGAAAATTTAGACAGATTTGATTTTTCAGAGGTATTTCATAATGATAACTAATTTTATTAACCACAACCAGCTATTTATGATTGTTTACAAGAAAACCGAATGTGTTTTGCGGTTTTTAGTGTTTTTGTCTCCTAGAGAAGCACTAGGACATTGATGGAAAAGAGGACATGGAGTCTGAGAGAATTGCATTCAAGCCCAGACTCTGACATACAATAGCTTACTGCGCAAACACAGGCAGTTCTTTTGACCTCTCAGTGTCCCCAGACAAATGACTAAACCTACAATTATAGATTCTACATCAATGGATGGAGGGTCCATGCTTGGAACTCCATAATCTAATATAATCACAAAATTCCCTCTCTTCCCTCAAAAATGAATAACCACTAAAGTGGATTTGGGTTTGCTTGTTTTTGAGGTGAAGTGTGACATTATGATTAGAGGACAAGACTCAGAAGAAAGAAAAACCTTTTTTGAATGGTATCTGACATCTATAATGACTGACTGGTCCTAGATAAGTTGTTTAATCTGTATCCTTAAGAAACATGCTGCTATAAATTGAAGAACAAGTAACTCTGTTGCAATGCAATCTATGCATTGATAGAGGTACTTGCCTCACTGTGAGCTCTTTATGCCAATGAAAATTAAAATCCAGACAGACCAAAACAAAACAAACAAAAAAAATCATTTTTTTAACAGAATTCTGTTCCAAGGCTATTTTTCTTTCTCTCAACAAATTTTCTCCTTGTAATTAGGGCATTTTTGGATTAGTTAATGTTAGTGATCTTCTCACCCTGGCAGAGCCATTAACAAACATCTCGTAAAGTAAATCCACTGTTGTCAAAGAAACTTCAATTTCACTTCAAAAAATCAAGAAAAATTAACAATGCAACTTAGATGACTATGAATTATTGTATTTGCTCAGTGATGATTTTAAAATTAGTATAATTGATACCTGAAACATGGTTTCAGATTGTACTGAAATGTAAAGATTCATAAATTAGGAAAATTGTGATTCCTAAGAATTTGATCAAAAGAATATGAGCACGTTCAAAACCTCAGCACTAGAAATTGATTTAGGCATGTGCAGTGGTCTATAAAAGATAGACTATCGATCTCCATTTGTATTATGATTTTTATGCCTTTTCTGTCACAGATTTGAAATAGGAGACAAAAGTATTGGTTAGTGTGTTATCCTTTGGAATTTGCGTTGTCATGAAAACAGTATTCTTTCTTCACGTGAATTGAATTTATTTCAGGTAAAATATAACAGGAAGAACTGTTTTGTGTATTCCCTTGCTTCCTACACACATAGCCTGAGATTTGGAGTTATATCCTATAATTAAATTTTGAGGGGATGAATTGTATTTCTGTCTGATAACCCTAGTCTTTTAACGTTTTCACATAAATTCAAGAGGAAAGTCTTTGTATATTAAAGCTAATTGGTCTCAATGGGAAATTCAAGCATGCATTTTGAAGTAAGTGGCTTTCACTTTCATCATAGCATGATCTTATTTGGTGTATGATAAATACATAAGATAACACCTCCAAATGACATGCAAGATTGTAAATGAGTGATCTCCAACTTAGGAAAGTGTAATGCTTGTCAACTATCTTGACCTAGGACTGTACTTTTCCTATTTAGCCTCCACAAATAAATGGTAGTTATGTTCTAATCAGTCCAAAAATTTAATTCATAATGTAACTGGCTAACTGCCACATCTAAATCACATTTCTATGGGGAAAAAAATGAATTCACTGTTTTACAAATGCCTGGAACACACTTCCTCTATTGCTTCTCAGATGTAGAGATCAGTACCTCCTTTCACTTCTCCAATCAGAAATAACAGGTAGTAAGAGTAAAGTCAATTCTAGATCTGAAACCTCATCCTGGATCTAATGACCTGGTACAGTGGATCCCATAGAAGTTTCAGTGACACTCAGGTGGCTCCGGCAGATAGGCATAGCAGCCCCCAAGATAGAATTTGTCTCCTTTAGGGTGTGATTAGAAGGCAAGTGGTTGCAGGTTTGATATGGGAATGAATGGTTTTCAGGTTGTAATTAAATTCTAAGATGTATGTTAGATGCCATGAATATCAGGACCAATGGGAAAAACATGAATGTGTCACTGGGGTCCGCAGAGACTATGTCTCTAGCACGTTACCATGTACATAAAAGAATCAGTAAAAATGTGTTTAATTAGTCAATTTCCCCAGTGCAGCAACTTCTGAACAGTAAGATAACTTACTCTATTTTGTGACTACAGGTTGTTGCTGTTCAGTCATTTCAGTCATGCCTGACCCTTTTTGAGCACATTTTGGATTTTCTTAGCAAAGATACTGGAGTGAGTTGCCATTTCTTTCTCCAAGTTATTTGTTACTGATGAGGAAATGGAGGCAAATATGTGACTTGCCCAGGGTCATACAACCAATAAGAATCTGAGACCAGATTTGAACTTAGGAGATGTTCTTCCAGGCTCCAGGCCCACTATTCTATCTACAATGTTCTCCCCAAGTACAGGACTATTAAAATACTCACCGGTTGGTTAACCAAGGGACAAGAGATTCCGAAGATGATGGGTTGGGGAGGATTTGGGGTTTGGAGGGTGATTGTTCTGGGAGACAGGATGTGAATGATGCCAACAGTAAAGATAATACAGACCATGTTTTTTATTTTGTTGGACCTGTGGTTTCAATGGTATAAGAAACTCTGAATAATGTTTATAAGAGAATATATTTAGCTGTGGAAAAAAAGTCACAGTGGACAAAAAGATTCTTGTGCCTAATATAAATAGACAAATAAAAATGCTTCTTTAATTTCCTTGTTTTGTCAGAGTAAGGGAAATGATGTTAGAGAGAAATTCCCAAGAGACTTCATCACCATATGTCTTCATGTCTTGTTTAATCAGTTCAGCTTTTTATTTTATTCTTAAATTCTTCAGGATGGCAAGTAATATGTGAGTGTTAATTTGGTGAGAAATATATTATTTTATGTCTTTCCTTATTTAGGCATTATAATAATAATAGCTCACATTTTCTGTAGTGCTTACTATGTGCCAGGCACTGTACCAAGTGTTTTATAATTATCTCATTTGTTCCTCACAATATCTCTGAGAAGATGGTACTGCCACCCCACTTTACATATAAAGAAACTGAGGCAAACTGAGGTTGAGACTTGCTGAAGCACAGAAGGTTAGTCAACATCTAAGGCTGAATTTGAACTTAGGTCTTCCAGACTCTAGGATTGGTGGTCTATCCACTGTGCCACCTAGCTGCCCTTCCAATTTTCTTTTACTTTATTCCCCTTTACAAATACTGTGTTCCAATGAAACTAGTGTACTGTGATTTCCTCAAACTCAATCTTTCTCCAAAGCTTTTCAAGGCTGGAGAAAATATATGTCTTACCTCGATCTTTTAAAACTATCATCATCCTTTGAAGTTCAGCTTGGCTCTTCTCTCTTCCTCTGTTATGTCTCCCCTAATTATCTGAAAACTGTGTGCGTGTGTGTTCATCCTTCGTTGCTGAAGAAGACCATGCCATTAGAGAAATGATGACATGACTTGCACTTGACTTTGTTTTGAGTGAGAGAGGGCTGTGCAGGTCACCAACCTCACTTCTCCTCCAGAGCCATCTGAATCCAGTGACCAGATATTCATCAGGATGACTGGAGATGACCCAGGATGAGGCAATTGGGGTTAAGTGACTTGCCCAAGGTCATACAGCTAGTGAATGTCAAGTGTCTGAGGTGAGACTTGAACTCAGGTCCTCCTGACTCCTGCATGGGTGCTCTATCCACTGCACCACCTAGCTGCCCCTCTTCTGAAAACCATCTTTTATCCAAACTCTCTCTCTGTCTCTCTCATTATACCTCTCTCTCATTGTGCCTCTATCTTTGTATATTTAAGTGTGTGTGTGTGTACATGCGCACGAGTGTGTGTATTCAATTAGAAGACTATAAGGGAAAGAACTAGCTTGTTATTTTTTTATCTTTGTATCTCCATCACCTAATACACCTAGCATATAGAATTTATTTTGAAAGTCTGCTATATTATATTGTAGTGTTCCATACTGTAAGGCAATGCATCTTTGGAGTACAAAGGTTACTTACCTCCTCACAGAGAAGTAATCAGATAAGATGTAATAACATTCCATATTTTAAAAGTTGAATATTAATAATTCAGAGAAAAATTAGAAGACTGAATTGAACTGACAAGAAACAAAATAAACAGAGCCAGAATATTGTATACACATAATCTATAATGATATAAAGGAAACAACAGCAATGCACTGAGTCAGAATAATATAAGATTATGACCAACCTTGGACCTGCATCTTATCCTTTAACTTTCTTCCCTCTACTTCTTTCCCTGTTGAATTTGATGCATATTATCAAATGGAATTGATGTGTTGATGGATTTTAATGAAGTATCTTCCTATATATCATGGTTTAGAATTTCCTTAACCAATTTGAACTGACTTTGTTTCAATTTTTCGTTAACATAAAAATATTACTATGGATATTCTGTTCTATATGGGACCTTTCTGTCTTTGCCCTACTTGGAGGAATATTTGTAAGTCAAGAGTAAAAACATCTTGGTCGGGATTTGTTTGTTTTATATGCATAATTCTTAATTGTTTTCTAGAAAGACTGGAAAAATTCCAAAATCTCCCTTTGTTGTATTCATATTCTTTTAATTATTTACCCCTTCCAACACTGAACAATTACCATATATGAAGAGAAACCTCAGAATCTTTTGATCAATGTTAAAGAGATTTCCTCAGAATTTAGAAGTAATGCTAAGGCCCAAATTAACATTTCCCTTGACAAGAAGTACTTTCTACAACAATGACATTATGATAAGTAATGGATATGGCCTGGACATCAACACGATTATTTAATCTCCTCCAGAAGTCAATGAGTCCATATTTATCAATGGAACAAATGTTACTTAATTTTTTAATATGAGTAAATTGATCTAACTCCATTCATACTCATCTAAGCCAATTTCATCTGTCCAAGGGAAAACATGTATTATTTAAAAAGAAAACAGGTATCTGACAATGGGGGGCAGGAGCAGGCAATACATTATGACCTTGGGAAGCTTACTATTCTGTTGTTAGTCTTCACTATCCTTATGATCTAATTCTTGTCCTTATAGCTACCTAAGAAGAGACTGTCCAGACACAATATTTAAAGAATTATAGCTCCTAATGTGCTAGGGGAAAGAGAAGGAGAGAAGTAGAATGTGGTAAATCATCTCACATAAAAGAGTCAAGAAAAACTTTCACAATGGAAGGGAAGAAGGGGAAGGTGAGGAATAAATGAGCCTTCATTTCACCAGATTTAGCTTCAGGAGGAAATAACATACACATTAAATTGGGTACGGAAGTTTATCTTACCCTAGAAGAAAGGAGGGGGGAAGAGGATAAGAGAGGCAAAATAATAGAAGGGACAGCAGGTTGTGCGAGGGGACAATCAAAAGCAAACCCTTTGGTAGAGGGACAGTTCAAAGGAGAGAACTGAATAAATGGAGGGTGGGACAGGATAGAGGGAAATATAGTTCGTTTCTCACAACATCACTGTTATGTAGTTTTTTTGCCTGACTACACAAGTACAACCTTTATCGAATTTCTTGCCTTCTCAATAAGGGTGGGAGGGAAGAGGGAAAGGCATAGAATGTGGAATTTAAAACTTTAAAAATGAATGTTAAAGATTACTTTTACATGCGACTAGGAAATATCATATGTAAGCAATAGGGTAGAGAAATCTATCTTACCCTACAGGAAAATAGAAGGTAAGGGAATAAGGGGTGGGTGGATTATAAAAGGGACGGCAGATTGGAGAAAAGGGCAATCAGAATACACATTGTCCTGGGGTGAAGGTAGTGGGGAGATGGGGAAAAATTTGAAATTCAAAATTTTGTGGAAGTGAATATTGAAAGTTGAAAATAAATTTATATAAGAAAGTTAAAAAAAGGAATTATGCCTCTTTAAAAATCTGTTTTCTAGACTGGGAAGTTCCAATATCATTTTATATAGAAGTTTCAATTTAAGACATTCTCCTACTTGCCCTAGGATGTCTATATAAACAAATGTAACATTATATCAGAAGCTGCAAGTTAAAATCACTTATAGGTGATATCAAATACGATAGAAAGAAAGGAAAAAAGTCTCATGACTGTCTGCAAAACTGGCCTTAATGTTTCCTTGGAGAGAGAATTTTAATGATTTCATTTGACTTGATAGTACTTAATTCCTTCTTCCTCTGTTTCCGTATATATAACTTTCTTCCATGATTAAACTTCCATCTAACAAGATTCAAGTCAATATTCTTTGGTTTTGCCTATGCCTTTCTCAAAAGGGAAGAGTCTGACATTATCACTAAGTTATATTCTTTTGAGCCCTGATCCACTTACTGCTTCCCTTCTCTAACACTAGATATTGACAATTCAGGTTCCCATGAACTGATGCATACATACATACATACAGAAATTAATCAAATTAAGTTTTTTTTCTAGTAAACTTGTATTTCTAGACTTTTAAGACACATGATTCTACTATCTTTCATGCTGCGAAAATTATATAATTTTAATTTGCCCAACATCATTGCCCAAGATTATCACAATCTTGGAATTTGGGAAAGTATGTAAATATGATTTAGTAGAAGAGTCCTTAAACTAGATTGCAAGGATAATCTTCAGTGGGTCCACCAATTTAGATGGGAAAAAATACATATGAATTTTCACTAACCTTTGGTTTCTTTCATTTTTTGCAATTTATTTTTATATTGAAAATATTATTCAGAAGCATTTCCAGCCTTCATCAGATTGCTACAGTAAACCATAAACACACTCAGAAGGGATAAGGCTATAAATAACTTTGATTACTTTGTCTGAAAACTATCCTTTGACTATTTATCAATTGAGGAATGGCTCTTCTGTAAATTTGATTCAGCTTTCCAGATACTTGAGAGAAGCTCAATGTAAATTTTTTTTCATGGTAATGATTACCAACTGTATTTCTCCTCCATTCTATTTTCCTCCTGTTTATTTACTCTCCCTCTCCTTCTACCCTGTCCATTTTCAAAAAGTGCTTTGCTTCTGATTTTTATCTCCTATCCTCTTCCTTTCCTACTTTCCTGTTTGTTAAGAGAGATTTCTACACCAAACTGAGTATCTATATTTTTCTCTCTTTGAGCCAATTTTTTATGAGAGTAAGGTTCAAGTCTTTCCCTCCACACGTACCCCATTTCTTCCTCTACTATAAAATGTCTTTTAGGCCCGTTTTCCCTTTGCCCAGTGCATTCTTTTTCTTCATCTCTTCATTTTATTTTCTTAGCTAATCATTACTTACACATTCAACTCACAGCTCTGTTTCCCCTCTTTTTACACTCCCAATTGCTATCAAAATGAGAAACATTTTAAAGAGTTATTAATATCATTTCCCCATGTAAGAATGTAAAGACTTTAACCTGATTGAATCACTTATGATTTCTTTTTTCTATTTACCTTTTCATGCATCTTTTGTGTCTTGTATTTGAAAGTCAAATTTTCTATAAAGCTCTGGTCTTTTCATCAGAAATTCTTAGAAGTCCTCTCACTGAATATCCCCACAAATTCAGGAGCAATGCAAGCCATGCAGCAACGGAGCGGAGGAGATTTCCATTCCCGAGAGCCAGAAAGACCAGCAACAAAGGTCCATCACACACTGGACAACAGAGCCCACCCCTGCTCTGCCTTGGCCACGTGGCCAAGAGGAACAGATCCGAGCAGGCTTCAGGGACGGAATCTCCAGCAGCCACGAAGGTCCCTCGACCCACAGGTGCTACAGGGCAGTGACAGAAACTTCAGGGCTGGCCGAGAGGGGAGTGGGGTGTCTCCATAACTCGGGCCCCCTTGGGAGGCAGTGGCAGAGACAGGGACAGCAGCAAACCCGGCCTTCCCAAGCAGGAAGAAGCTCTGCTCCATTACTGAAGGTCTCCACATAAAGCCCCTGAGGGAACTGAGCCTGGGAGGCAGCCCTGACTCCACCCCACCACCAGAACTTAAGCTCATATTGAATAGCAGGCCCACCCACCACTGAAAGCCCTGAGGCTGGGAAGCAGCATTTGAATCTCAGACCCCAAGCACTAGCTGGGCAGAACTAGGTGGAGGTGGAAAGGAATCTCAGAAGTCAAGTAACTGGCTAGGAAAATGCCCAGAAAAGGGAAAAAAAATAAGACCATAGAAGGGGACTTTCTTCGGGAACAGATGTTTTAGCTTTTCATTTATGATGAGGAGGAACAATGCTTACCATCAGGCAAACACATAGAAATCAAGGCCTCTGTACCCCCAAAATCCGAAAGAGATATCCAATGGGCTCAGGCCATGGAAGAGCTCAAAAAGGATTTTGAAAATCAAGTTAGACAGGTGGAGGAAAAACTGGGAAGAGAAATGAGAGAGATGCAAGAAAAGCATGAAAAATGGGTCAATACCTTGGTAAAGGAGACCCAAAAAAAATGCTGAAGAAAATAACACCTTGAAAAATAGGCTCACTCAATTGACAAAAGAGGCTCAAAAAGCCAATGAGAAGAAGAATGCTTTCAAAAGCAGAATTAGCCAAATGGAAAAAGAGGTTCAAAGCTCACTGAAGAAAATAGTTCTCTCAAAATTAGAATGGAAGAGATGGAGGCTAATGACTTTATGAGAAACCAAGAAATCACAAAACAAAGCCAAAAGAATAAAAAAATGGAAGAGAATGTGAAATATCTCACTGGAAAAACAACTAACCTGGAAAATAGATCCAGGAGAGACAGTTTAAAAATTATGGGACTACCTGAAAGCCATGATCAAAAAAAGAGCCTAGACATCATCTTTTATGAAATTATCAAGGAAAACTGCCTTGAGATTCTAGAACCAGTGAGCAAAATAAGTACTGAAGAAATCCATCGATCACCGCCTGAAAGAGCTCCAAAAAGAGAAACTCCTAGGAACACTGTGGCCAAATTCCAGAATTCCCAGGTCCAGGAGAAAATACTGCAAGCAACTAGAAAGAAACAATTCCAGTATTGTGGAAATACAATCAGGATAACACAAGATCCAGCAGCTTCTCCATTAAGGGATCAAAGGGCATGGAATAGGATATTCCAGAAGTCAAAGGAACTAGGACTCAAACCAAGAATCACCTACCTAGCAAAACTGAGTGTAATAATTCAGGGGAAAATATTGTCTTTCAATAAAACAGAGGACTTTCAAGCATTCTTGATGAAAAGACCAGAACTGAAAAGAAAATTTGACTTCCAAACACAAGAATGAAATGAAAAGAAGCATGAAAAAGTAAACAGCAAAGAGAAGTCATAAGGGACTTACTTACCAAAGGTGAACTGTTTACATTCCTACATGGAAAGCCAATATTTGTAACTCTTGAAACTTTTCAGTATCTGTTTAGCTGGTGGGACCACACACACACACACATACACACATGTACACGCATGCACGCATGCACACATACACACATGCATGCACATACAGAGACAGAGAGCACAGAGTGAAATGAATAGGATGGGACCATATCTTAAAAGAAATTAAGGTAAATGGTGAAAGAGAAATGTAGTGGGAGGAGAGTGGGTGAATTGGAATGGGGTAAATTATCTCTCATTCACGAGGCAAGCAGGAGATTTTTCAGTGGAGGGAAAAAGAGGAGTGCTGAGAAAAAAACAAGAAGTTTACCCTCATCACATTCGACTAAAGGAAGGAATAAAATGCACACTCTTTTTGGTATGAAAACCTATCCTGCAATACAGGAAAGTGGGGGAGAAGGAGATAAGCAGGGTGGGGGGGATGGTGGAAGGGAGGGCAATGGGAGGAGGGAGCAATTTGAAGTCAACACTCAGGGAGGGACAGGATCAAAGGACAGGATAGAAACAATGGGGGGCAGGATAGGATGGAGGGAAATATAGTTAGTCTTACACAACACGACTATTATTGAAGTCATTTGCAAAATTACACAGCTGTGGCCTATATTGAATTGCCCACCTTCCCAAAGGGAATGGGTGGGGAGGGAGTAATGGGGAGAATTTGGAACTCAAAATTTTAGGAATAACTGTTGAGTATTGTTTTTGCTATTAGGAAATAAGAAATACAATTAATGAAGAATAGAAAGTCATCTGACCCTACAGGACAAAAGAGAAGATGGAGACAAGAGAATGGGGGGATGATAGAAGATAGGGCAGATTGGTGATAGAGGAAATTAGAATGCTCGGTGAATTGGGGTGGGGGGAGGGGACAAATTGGGACCAAATTTGGAACCCAAAATTTTGTGAAAATGAATGTACAATGTTAAATAAATAAATTTATATTAAAAAAAGAACTTTACAAAAAAAATCTGAGTGTACTTTGATCTGATTTGATTCAAGGAGGGAGCCACAAACTGAGTTAAATATAGAAATCTAACTATTTCTATAATCAGTAGTAGGGGAAATGGAAAAGAAAATGGAGGAAAGGTTAAAAGAAAGGAAAGAAAGAGTAAGGGAAAATTAGGATCAACAAGAGGGGGTCTGATAGAAGGGAAGGAAGACTGAGGGAGGTAGTGATCAAAGACTAAAACTCTTTTATGGAGGGGAAGGCATAAGGGAGATCTAAAAACATAAACAAGGAAATAGGATGGAGAGAAAGACAAATAATAATCATAACTCTGAATGGGAATGGAATTAACTCTAACATAAAATGGAGCTGGATAGCAGAATGGATTAAAAAACATAATCCAAGAATTCGATGTTTACAAGAAACACACTTGAAAAAAGATGATACACACAGAGTAAAGGTAAAAGATTGGAGCCTAGTGTATTATGCTTCAGCTGATGTAAAAAAAAAAAAAACTAAACAGTGGTTGCAATCCTAATCTCAGACAAAACAAAACCAGAAATATATCTAAGCAAAAGAGATAAGAAAGAAAACTATATCCTGTTAAAAGTCACTGTAGACAAGGCACTGGGGGGGTATACTATCCACATTCTTAGAGGAGAAGTTAAGGAAGTTACAGGAAGAAACAAACAGCAAAACTAAACTAGTGGAGTACCTCAACATCCTTCTCTCTGAACTTGATAAATCTAACCTCAAAAAAAGTAAACAAGAAAGAAATGAAGGAGATGAATAGAACTTTGGATAAGGTAGATATGATACAACATTGGAGAAAATTGAATGGGGATTGAAAGGAATATACCTTTTTCTCAGTGGCACATTGCACATAAAAAAAAATTGACCATAAGGCATAAAAAGGTCACAATCCAGTGCTGAAAGGCAGAGATAGTCAATGCATCTCAGATCATAATGCAATAAAACTTATATGTAATCAAAGGCCAATGGAGAAATTTATGACCAAATAAGGGATAGAGAACATTATGAAGTGCAAAATGGGTAATTCTGATTATATTAAATTGAAAAGTTTTTGCACAAACAAACCCAGTGCAAGCAAGATTAGGAGGGAAGCAGAAAACTGGGAAAGAATTTTTGCAGCTAGTGGATGTGATAAAGACCTGATTTCTAAAATATATAGAGAACTGAGTCTAATGTACAAAAATACAAGTCATTCCCCAATTTATAAATGGTCAAAGGATATGAATCATCAGTTTTCAGAGGAAGTAACTAAAGTTGTCTATAATCATATGGAAAAAAATGCTCTAAATTACTATTGATTAGAGATACAAATCAAAACAACTCCAAGGTACCACATCACACCTACCAGATTGGCTTACCTTGCAAAACAGGAAGATGGTAAATGTTGGAGAAAGTATGGGAGAGTTGGAACACTAATTCATTGTTGGTGGAGCTTTGATCTAATCCAACCATTTTGGGGAGCATTTTGGAACTTTGCCCAATGGATTTCTAAATATGCCTGCCTTTTGACCCAGCAATATTGCTTCTAGGACCCTATTCCAAAGACATGATAAAAATGGGTGTGATGGCAATCAAATTAGGATCTTTTGTTGTTTTTGTTTTAGTATATCCAAGAAGTATAATGCCTCCATTTGACGGTAATTAAAGAAGATCCTCCTCACCCATATTAATGGTCCTGCCCATTCAGGGAAGTTTGATTAGGAAATTTGTTTTGTAGGAGGGTCCCAAGTACCTTTTGTTTTTCAATTGAAGCACTGTGTCAGAGTGTTAAGCTCTCTGGTTCTGAAAAGTGTATAAATACTGTGAGGATGGGGTTTTACTTTGGGGCTTACTGACTGGAAGTGTTTTTTGGCCAGTGGAGGACTCTGAGAAGCTGATTAAAAAGCCCTCCCCATCCCCTTTGAAAAACCCACATGTTCCTTCTCTGGTAAAGATGTATCTTAATGGTCAGACATTTTGGAAGCATGTCTGTTGACTTTTGATTTTTCTGTATTTTCTCTGAAATGTTGATTTTTATTTTCTCTGATATCCACGCTTGTTTTAAGTGATTGTCTTCATAAGTTGCCTTTCATTTTAGAGAAGCAGATCAAAGAACTTGTGGCATCAGGCCCCCCTGTGTATGTTGGACTGCTTACTGTTACAGTAGGGTGTAGTTGATGGAATCTGCATAAATTAACAGGAAAGTATAGGGCCTGGGATAATTGTCTGTTGATTTCTAATTGTGGTGACTATGATTCTTTGGAGTCTGGGAGGTGAGGTTGGCTAAAACCTAAACTTGAGTGGATTAGCTTAGCTCTTGACTGTGCTGAAGTGGTAAATGCCGCGAGATTTTTTTTGTATGCAGAGACTTGGAACAGGATCTGAAAACTGCCTGCTGAAGCACCCAGCAGAAGTGGAGAATGGCCTATGTGCTAATCTTGGTGAGGTGAGAGAAATGGGAGCAGATAGCTGCCAGCACTTTGACCCAGGCTGGAGTTGGGAGTGGCTGGCTACTGCTGGAGGAGAAGGAAACCAGGAACTCTAAATTCAGCCCTGAGGCAAGATTGGGACTGTGTAGCTAGATCTTATCACAATGACTTTGCTGTTCAGCCATCCCTTGGACTTGAAAACTGGGCCTGAAGCATTGTTTAGATGCCTCTGCCTGAGAGTGCAGGGTGGGGAAGAACACAATCCCCGCCAAGATGAACTTGCCTGGACATTTCTGTTTGGGATTGAGGAAGGGGAATAGTGGCTGCTCTCTCCTCAAAGAATGATGTTGTGTTGCTCATATATCTTTGTGTTTGTTAAAGTCTTTTGGCCCTCTGGTAAAAAGTTGCTATGTTACGTATTCTATAAATGTGAATTATGTTGTATTTACTTAAGAAATGTTAATTCCTATTTCTTCCAGGATCCATGACCATTTAAATTGTAAGGCCAAGAATCTTGGAAGACTAAAGTGTGATGGCAATCAAATTATGATCTTTTTCTGTTTTTGTTTGAGTATAATCAAGAAATATAATGCCTCCATTTGAATGTAATTAAAGAAGACCTTCCTCACCCATGGATGGACCAGCCTATTCAGGGAAGCTTGATTAGGGGAGTTGCTTTGTAGGAGGGTCCCAAGTACCTTTTGTTTTTCTACTGAGGCACTGGGTCAGAGGATTATGCCCTCTGGCTCCAAAAAGTGTATAAATACTCTGAGGGTATGGTTTTACTTTGGGGCTTACTAACTGGAAGTGTTTGTTTGGTCAGATAAGGATTCTGGGAAGCTGTTTAAGGAGCCCCCAAGCTTTGAAAAACCCAGACATTCCTTCTCTGGTAAAGATGTATGTATGTTAATGGTCAGACATTTTGGAAGCATGTCTGTTGACTTTTGATTTCCCTATATTTTCTCTGAAATTTTGATTTTCTCTGATACCTATGCTTGATTAAAATGATTGTTAACCCCTCCCTACAAAGGTTGCCTTTCCTTATAGAGAAGGATACCAAAGAACCTGTGGTAGCAGGCCCCTCTGTGCATGTTGGGGTATGTATTGATAAAATTGGAAAAGGTCCCATATATACAAAAATATTTATAGCAGCTCTCTTTGTGGTGGCCAAAAACTAGAAATCAAGGGGATACCCCTCAACTGGGGAATGGCTGAATAAGTTGTGGTATATGAATGTAATGGAATACTATTGTGCTATAAGAAATGATGAACAGGAGGACGTCAGAGAGACTCGGATGGACTTAAGTGAACTGATGCTGAGTGAAAATAGCAGAATCAGGAGAACATTATACAAAGTAACAGCCACAGTCTGCAAGGACTGTTTCTGACAGACTTAGCACTTCACAGCAATGCAAGGATGCAAAACATTCCCAAAGGACTCTTCAGGTTAAATTCCACCCATGTTCAGAGAAAGAACTATGGAATCAAAACACAGAGTGAAGCAGACTATTTTCTCTTTTGTTATGTTTTTTGTTGGATTTTTCTCATAGTTTCTCACATTCATTTTAATTCTTCTATGCATCATGACTAATGTGAAAATGTATTTAATAAGAATGTATGTGTAGAAACCATATAAGATTGCATGACATCTCAGGGAGAGAGGAGGCAATGAGGGGGAGAAAATTTAAGACTTATGGAAGTGATTGTTGAAAACTGAACACGAATAAATTAAATTATAATTATTAAAAAAATTAAACAGAGAATCATTGTCAGGTCCTCATACAAAAGACTTGATGATTATATGGTCCTAGAATAAAATGATTTTAAAATATTCAACTTAACGTAGAAGGCATAATCCTTTCATAAAAATAGAGTTATATTCACTTTTTATATAGTATAAATCAAATAGCAAAATAACTTTTTCCTGGTTTACCTTGATGAAATATACTCAAATTTTCAAATACATATGATAACATTGCCCTCTAATGGGTAGACAACAGAGCAATTATATGTTGTTCCCCTATATACTATCCTGTAAATCCAGGGGACATTTCTAATATTTCAGAGTTTAGTCATTGACTGAAAACAAAACAAAACCAAAAAAGCAGAAAAAGCAAGTAAACAAAACCCTTCCAAAAGAATAACAACACCAAAAAGAAAACTATCTCTTTCATGAATAATTGTGACATCAATTGATGAAATGACTTTATTGGGCCTCCTGCCCTACCAACTTTGATTTTTACTAGTTCTAGCTACCAGACTCTTAGGGGAAAATGACCTCTATTTTTTGAATGTTATTATTTTTTTCTGAAACAAGAAAGGGTGAGATTTATTTCATTTTATTTTACTATTCCTGAATTCGATTCTGTTTATTAAAACATATTTCATCTCTCAAAATGTTCAATACTAAGCCATATCCTCAGAGATATATCCCAATGAGATAAAAGGAAAAAGAAAATCACATATGTAAAAAGTACTCAGAAACACTTGTTGTTTTCAAACCAATGAAAGGGAAAGCATTTGAAAGAAAATTATTGGACAAATTAGAGTAAATGACTGTAATGGAATACCAATTATACAATATTGTACTGTAATTTTTGATAGTGGTGAAAAACTTTTAGCAAATCTATTATTTTCAACATTCTTCTCTTTTGAAGTTGAACTTTAAATTCTCTTTCTCTATTCTAACATGCCCCCTGAGAAGACAAGCAAAACTGCAACAATTATACAAGGGAAATCATGGAAAACATATTTCTATATTAACTATATTGCAAAAAAGTAAAAAAGTAAGAAAATGGGAAAATTATATTTTAATTTATACTTAGAGGTCATTTCTGTATGTGAAACACACACATATATTCATAGTTGTTTGTGTGAATGTAGATATATATATATATATATTTCATGTGAATATGAATATATATAAATGTGAAAACTAATGATGAAACCTATATATGCATATGTGTATATATATATATATATATATATATATATATATATATATATATATATAGGTTCCATCATTAGTCCTTTGAGATTGTCTTAGATCATTGCATTAAGCAAAATAGCCAAGACTCTCATTGTTGATCATTATTAAAAATTGCTATTTCTGTGTACAAAGATCTCCTGGTACTTTTTATATAGGTCTTGCTACTCTTTTTTTTTTTGAAATAATCATTTTTTTGTTTGTTTGTTTACAAGAGAAAATGGTCAGTTTCATTCTGCAATACAATTCCATAGTTCTTTTTCTAGATGTGGAAGGCATTTTGCCTTAAAAGACCATTGGGAATTTTTCACATCCTTGCATTGTAATGAAGTTCTAAGTCTGCTATAAAAATTCCTTGCACACTGTGGCTCTTACTGTGTACAAAGTTCTCCTGGCTCAGCTCCTTTCATTCAGCAACAGTTCATGTAAGACTTTCCAGGCATCTCTGAAGTCTTCTGTTCATCATTTCTTATAGCCCAATAGTATTCCATTAAATTTGTATACAACAGCTTGTTCAACCATACTCCAATTGATAGGCGTCCCCTCAATTTCCAGTTCTTGGCCACCACAAGGAGAGCTGTTATAGTTTCGTACATGTGGAACCCTTTCCTATTTTTATGATCTCTTTGGGATACAGTCCTAGAAGCAATATTACTAGGTCAAAGGGTATGCACATTTTTGTAGCCCTTTGTACATAGTTCCAAATTACTCTCCAGAATGATTGGATCAGCTCTAATCTCCACCAACAAAGAGTTAGTGTTCCAACTTTCCCACATATTCTCCAACATTTATCCTCTTCCTATTTGGCCATGTCTGCCAGTCTGATAGGTGTGATGTGGTACTTCAGAGCTGTTTTGATTTGCATCTCTCTAATCAATAGTGATTTAGAGCATGTTTTCATATGACTATAGATAACTTTAATTTCTGCCTCAGAAAACTGCCTGTTCATATACTTTGACCATTTATCAAATGTATTTTTTCAAATTTGACTCAGTTCTCTATATATTTTAGAAATGAGGCCTTTCTTCTTCCAACCCTGCTAAATCTGGATGACAGGACCTGGACTCCCTAGATCTCAGGATTCTCTGGAGGAAATTGTTTTATCCATTATGGAGAATTTCGGGGAGGATTTGGAAAATCTTGGCACAGACTGAGGACACTTGGCATCTGAAGACAGTAGAGAGCAAAGATTCATCGGGATTCCCAGTCAGGGCCATGGGATTGAAAGCTGGGAGGAACCTTAGAGTTCCAGCGGTCTTGACTTTACAGTGATCTAGGATGGACCAGATGAAGAAAGTGGTACTGGAGCTGAGACTTGAAGGAAATCAGAGATTCCAAGAAGCCTCCATGAGAAAGAAGGTGCTCCAGGCATGAAGAATAGCCAGTTTAAAAATCAAAAATGGGAGAGAGTCACATATTTGGGAGAATAAATTGGCCCCGCCTGGCTGGATCACATCAGGGGGAGAATGTGTCTCCAGTCAATGGGAATCTATTTTCACCCCCAGTTCTTTGCTACCATAAAATTGCTGCTATGAAAAAAAAAAAAAAAGAAATGAGGCCTTTATCATGGATAACTAGTTGCAAAAATTCTTTCCCAGTTTTCTGCTTCCATTTTACCTTGGTTGCATTGGATTTGTTTGTGTAAAACCTTTTCAATTTGAATAAAATTATCCATTTCACACTTCATAATGTTCTCTATCTCTGGTTTGGTCAAAAATTTCTCCATTCTCCATAAATCTGACAAATAAGCTATTCCTTCATCCCCTGATTTGTTTATAGTATCAGTCTTTATACCTAGATCATATATCCATTTAAATTTTATTTTTGTGTGCAGTGTCTGGAATTGTTCTATGACCTGTTTCTGTTTCTGCCATACTTTTGTACAGTTTTCCCATCAATTTTTGTCAAAAAGTGAGTTCTTAGCCCAAAAGCTGGGGTCCTTGTGTTTCGCAAACAGTAGATTGCTATATTCATGGACCAGTGTGTCTTGAATATCGAACTGATTCCACTAATCTACCCTCTATTTCTTAGCCAGTACCCAGTGGTTTTGGTGATTGCTGTTTTATAATACAGAGATCTGATAGGGCTAGGTCACCTTCCCTACCATTAATTTTCATTAGTTCTCTTGATTTTCTGGACCTGTTTTTCTTCCAGATGAATGTTGGTATCATTTTTTCTAGTTTTATAAAATAATTTTTGGTAGTTTGATTGGTATGGCACTGAATTAGCAAATTAATTTAGTTAGAATTGTAGTTTTTATTACATTAAATCAGCTTACCCATGAGCAACTGATGTTTTCCCACTTACTTAGATCTGATTTTATTTGCATGAAAAGTGTTTTGTAATTGTATTCATATAGTCACTAGGTTTGTTTGGGCAGGTAGACTCACAGATATTTTATCGTGTTGGCTGTAACTTTAGATGGGATTTCTCTTTCTATCTCTTGCTGTTGGATTTTGTTAGGAATATATAGAAATGCAGATGATTTTGTGGGATTATTTTGTAACCTACAACTTTGCCAAAGTTGTTTATTATTTCAAGTAATTTTTTGTTTGATTCTCTTCAGTTCTCTAAATATAACATCATATCATCTGCAAAGAGTGATAACTTAATTTCTTCTTTGCCTATTCTAATTCCTTCAATTTATTTTTCTCTTATTGCTAAAGCTAACATTTCTAGTACCATATTGAATAACATTGATATTAATGGAAGTCCTTGTTCCATCCATGATCTTATTGAAAATGTATCTAGCTTATCCTCACTACATATAATGCTTGCTGATGGTTTTAGGTAGCTACTGAACGTTATTTTATGGAAGAATCCATTTCTTCCTTTGCTTTTCAGTGT
The DNA here is from genome assembly GCA_023548195.1 of Bettongia penicillata ogilbyi. Classification (NCBI taxonomy): domain Eukaryota; kingdom Metazoa; phylum Chordata; class Mammalia; order Diprotodontia; family Potoroidae; genus Bettongia; species Bettongia penicillata. The sequence continues at coordinate 483,381 of JAJHZJ010000401.1, forward strand.
TTTCAGTAGTAGTGGGAGCTGTATTTTGTCAAATGCTTTTTCTACATCTATTGACGAAATCACATGATTTCTGTTGGTTTTGTTATTGATGGGATCAATAATGCTGATAGTGTTTCTATTATTGAACCAGTCCTGCATTTCCTGGTATAAATCCTACCTGACCATAATATATATCCTCATAAGAAGTTGCTATATTCTTCTTGCTAATACTTTATTTAAAGTTTTTACATTTATATTCATTAGAGAAATTGGTCTATAATTTTCCTTCTCTGTTTTTACTCTTCCTGGTTTAGGTATCAGAATCATAATAGTATCATAAAAAGAATTTGGTAAGACTCCTTCTTCAACAATTTTCCCAGATAGTCTATAGAGTATTGGAATTAACTGTTCTTTAAATGTTTGCTAAAATTTACTTATAAATCCATCTGGCCCTGGAGATGTTTTCCTAGAGATTTCAGTGATGGCATGTTCGATTTCTTTTCTTTATTTTTTTTTTAAATTTATTTATTTATTTAACTTTTTACATTAGTTTTCACAAATTTTTGGGTTCCAAATTTTCTCCCCTTTTATCCCCTCCCCCCACCCCAATACCCCAAGCAATCTAATTTTCCCTATCTCCAATCTGCCCTCTCTTGTGTCATCCCTCCCTTCTCTTGTCTCCATCTTCTCTTTTCTCCTGTAGGGCCAGATGACTTTCTATTCCTCCTTAACTGTATGTCTTCTTTCCTAGCTGCAACAACAATACTAAACAGTTGTTCCTAAAACTTTGAGTTCCAAATTCTCCCCATCCCTCCCTCCCCACCCATTCCCTTTGGGACGGCAGGCAATTCAATATAGGTATCTGGGTAGTTGGTGGGACCACACATACACATGTACACGCATGCACACACATACACACATGCACACACATACAGAGATAGAGAGCACAGGTTGAACTGAATAGGATGGGACCATACCTTAAAAGAAATTAAGGTAAATGGTGAGAGAGAAATGTAGTGGGAGGAAAGAGGGGGAAATGGAAGGGGGTAACTATATGTCATTTAAGAGGCAGGTAGGAGTTTTTTTTAGTGGAGGGAAAAAGAGGAGGGCTGAGGAAAAAAAAAAAAAGCAAGAAGTTTACCCTCATCACATATGACTAAACGAAGGAGTGAAATGCACACTCATTTTGGTATGTAAACCTATCTTACAGTATAAGAAAGTGGGGAAGGAGATATTGCAAGGGGGGGGATGATGGAAGGGAGGGCAAAGGGAGGAGGGAGCAATTTGAAGTCAACACTTGGGGAAGGACAGGATCAAAAGACAGGAGAGAAACAATGAGGGGCAGGTTAGGAGGGATGGTAATCCAGTTAGTCTTACACAACACGACTATCAGGGAGGTCATTTGCAAAACTACACAGATATGGCCTATATCGATTTTTTTTTCTGATATGGAGTTATATAAGTATTCAACTTCTTCTTATGTTAATCTAGACAATTTATATCTTTTAAAATAATCATCCATATCATTTAGATTGTCAAATTTTGGGGCATACAGTTGGGCAAAGTAACTTATTATTATTGCCTTAATTTCCTTCTCTTTGGAGGTGAGTTCATTTTTGGTATTGGTAATTTGGTTTTCTTTCTTTTTTTTAAATCAAATTGATGAAAGCTTTTTCAATTTTATTGTTTTTCTTTCATAAACCCAACTCTTAATTTTATTTATTAATGCAATAGTTATCTTAATTTCAAAGCTATTAATATCTCCTTTGGTCTTCAGTATATCTTAATGGAATTTACTTGGGAATCTTCAGTTTTGTTCTTTTTTTAGGTTTTTCAGCTGCATGCCCAATTCATTGACCTCCTCTTTCTCTATTTTGTTCATGTAGACATTCTGTGACATAAAACTTCCCCTAAGTACTGCTTTTGCATTATCCCATAAGTTTTGGAAGGTTATCTCATTATTGTCATTCTCTTGAATGAAGTTGTTGATTAAGTTTCTCTGATTTATTGCTTAACCTACTCATTCTTTAGGATTAGATTAGTTTCCAATTAATTTTTGGTCTATCTTTCCATGGTCCTTTATTACGCATAATTTTTATTGCTTTAGATTCTGAGAAGGATGCATTGACCATCTCTGCCTTTCTGCACTGGATTGTGAGAATTCATCCCCTAATACATGGTCAATTTTTGTATATATGCCATGTACCGCTGAGAAAAAGATATATTCCTTTCTATCCCCATTCAATTTTCTCCAGGGATCTAACATTTCTACATTATCCAGAGTTTTATTTACCTCTTTAACTTCTTTCTTGTTTATTTTGAGGATAGATTTTTGAAGTTCAGGCAGGAGCACATTGAGGTCCCCCACTAGTGCAGTTTTGCTGTCCATTTTTTCCTGTAAGTCGCTAAACTTTTCCTCTAAGAATCTGAATGCTATTCCACTTGGAGCATATATGTTTAGTAATAATATTGCTTCATTACTCTTTGTGCTTGAGACCAGTTCATATTCCCTTCTGTAGTTTCAGATGGGAGGAAAAACTCATTCCTGACCGATTTGCTATTTGTGTTTTGGTCCTTGTCCCCAGGTAAGCTTCTACGGTCCTTTCCGATTTGCTTCTTGCTCACGATGATCACCCTTTTCCTGGTTTTTAAAGTGTCTCTCTGCTTCTGCCACTCTGGTGCCTTTTAGCAGGATATAGTTTCCTTCCTCCTCTCTTTTAATTAGATCTATTTCTGCTTTTGCTTTGTCTGAGATTAGGATTGCTATCCCTGCTTTTTTGAAGTAAAATATATTCTACTCCAACCTTTTGTCTTTACCCTTTGTTTATCTCCTGGTTTCAAATGTATTTCTTGTTAACAACATTTTGTTAGATTATGGCTTTTAATCCATTCTGCTATACACCTTCATTTTATGAGAGAGCTCATCCCATTCACATTCTTACTTATGATTACTATCTGTGTCTATCCTTCCATCCTCTTTCTCCCCATTTATACTTTTAGTTCTCCCTTCTCCTTTACCCTCCACAATAGTTTAATTTTTGACTGGCACCTCCCTTAATCTTCCCTTCCTTCTTTCAGACCACCTCCCTTTTACTCTCCTTTTCCCTTAATGCTTCTTCCCTCCCTTTTACCTCCCCTCCCTTTTTTTTTCCTTTCCCTTTGTATTGCCTTCTATAGAAATCTCTTTTTAGATTTCTATACTTAACTGAGTTTCTTGTTCCCTCCTTGAACCAAATCAGATGACAGTAAATCTCAAGCAATGCTCACCTCCCTCCTCTCTTTTCTGCTATTATAATTTTTTTTTGCCTCTTACTGTGATATAGTTTATCTTTTTATGCTTCCCCCTCTTCACATCTCCCATTAAAATCCCTTCACACCCTTAAATCACATTTTTATCATCACATCATTTAATTTTTACCCATTTCCTCTATCTATGTATATCCCTTTCAAATATCCTAATAAATATGCAATTCTCAAGATTAACAAGTATCATCTTTGCTTAAAGGGAAGTAAAGTGTTTACCCAAATTGAATAACAAGGTTTTTTTCCCCCCTCTGTTTACCTTTTTATACCTCTCTTGTTACTTGTGTTTGAAGGTAGAATTTTCTATTGAGCTCTGACCTTTTCATCAAGAAGGTCTGCAAATCCCTTTTTTTCATTGAATGTCCATTTCCTTGTCTGAAATACTATGCTCAATTTTGCTGGGTAAATGATCCTTGGCTGTAGTCTCAGCTCCTTTGCCTTACAGAATATCAAATTTCAATCCCTCTGACCTTTTAATATAGAAGCTGCAGCATCCTATGAGATCCTGATTCACCTCCTCAATATCTGAATTGTTTCTTTCTGGCTGCCTCCAATACTTTCTCCTTCCCTTGATAGTTTTGGAATTTGGCATGCCTTGATGTTTTCAGTTTGGGATCCCTTTCAGGAGGTGTTCAATGGATTATTTTGATGACTACTTTGCCCTCTGGAGGACATCTGGGCAGTTTTCCTTGATAATTTCTAGGAAGATATTGTCCAGGCTCTTTTTTTCACCACTGTGTTCTGGTAGACCAATAATTTTTAGATTTTTCTCTCCTCCATTTGTTTTCCAGGTCAGTTATTTTTCCAATGAGATATTTTACTTTTCCTTCCATTTTTTCCTTCTTCACATTCTATTTGACTGATTCTTGATGCCTTACAGAGTCATTGACTTTAACTTGTCCAATTGTAATTTTCAATAGATCGTTTTCTTTGGTTAACTTTTGCATCTCTTTTTCAATCTGTCCAAATGTTACTTTTAAGGTGTTATTTTCTCCAGCTAGTGTGGTACTTCCTTCTTCATTTGTCCAATTTTCCTTTTAAATTCTTCTGCCATTCCTTTTTTTCATATTTTTTAAAATCATTGACCAGCTTTTCTTCTACTTCTCTAATTTGGTTTTGAAAATATCTCTTGAATTCTTCCAAGAATGCTCTTTGTGCTTCAGATCAGTTCATATTTCCTTCTGCAGTTTCAGATGGGAGTACAATCTCATTGCGGACCTCTTTGCTCTTCGTGTTTCGATCCTTGTCCCCACAGTAAACTTCTATGATCTTTTCTGGTCTGCTTCTTGCTCATGATAATCACCCTTTTCCTGACTTTTAAAGTGTATCTCTGCTTCTGGGGCACAGAGGGCTCTGTCATAGTTTTATGCTTAGAACTTGAGACTTTGTGTATTGTGGCCTCTGGTTCTTTCACCTAGAAGGTAAAATGCTGCAGCTTACCTGGTGCTGAGCTAATTGATGTGCCAAAGCAGAGGCCAAGTGAATATTTTCTGAGTTTCCCTGAAGTTAACCTGGAGCTAGCTTTGTTAATTATGTGGGGGAGGGGGGTTGGGGAGGAGAGGGGTGATCTAGTGGCACACATTTAATCTCCTAAACTATAGCATAGGCAAGCTCAGCCATTAGTGAAACCCTTCTGTACTAGTGTCTTCCCTATTGTCCTGGTGTTGATGATTATAGGCTCCACCCCCTGGGGCTCAGGATCTCCTCCTAATTTGCTGAGGTGGGGATGTCTGGGACAGCTCCAGTCCTGCACTGGTCCTCTTCAGTCACAACAAGAAGGACCCCCCCACACACACACACACTTTGCAATTTTCCTAGCTTCTCTGGCTAAGAGACTGTTTACTCCTTTGGCTGATCCCACTATTTCAGGATTTATCCTGGAAAAATATTCTCTGGGTTTTTAAAGGTCAACAAGGGGAGGGAGATAGCATTTCCTGATCTCTCTGACATCTTGGCTACTGGAAGTTCAAGTAGGTGACTTACAGACATTTAATCTGCAGGCTGATAGTCTCAGGAGTGGTTGTTGCTGTTACCTGGGGTTCTGTGCTTCTCTGTCACTCAGATCCACTGAACAGCCCTCCTGGGCTGATATGTTTGAGTATCTGCAGTGCTGCTGCTGCTTCAGATCACCCATGGCTTCCTGATTGCCTTTGCTATAGTGGGGTCTGTACTGGTACAGTCTGTGTGCTGTACTCCCCACTCCCATGAAACAGATCCTCCGGGGGGCGGAGCCAAGATGGCAGAGTAGAAAGATGCACATTTACGAGCTCCGAGCCCACAGCCCATAGAATTAATGTAAAAAGAGATCCCAATAAGTTCTGGGTCACTACAAGGTGTGCAGAAGCAGAGTGGAAGAGATTTCCCTTCCAGAGAGCCCTGGAGAGCTGTCCCCAGAGTCCGCCATCGCGCCCTGGAAAGTGGACCCCACCCCAGCGCTGCCCTGGCCGTGGCCCCAAAGAAGCTGATCCGAGCAGGCTTGAGGGATGGAAGCTCTGGCAGCCGGGAAAGTCACTCCACCCACAGAAGCTACAGGTTAGTGAGAGAGACAGCTGACTGGCTGAAAGGGGGAGCAGAGTGTCTCCGTGACTCGGGCCCCCTCAGGAGGAAGCGGCGGAGGCAGCTGCAGTGTCCAATGGCCCGGGACTCCCCCAGCAGCAGGCAGGATCTTCATTACTGAAAGTCTCTGCATAAACAACCTGAGGGAGCTGAGCCTGTGAGACGGCCTTGCCCCACCCGCTCCATTCCTGAAGGTCTCTGCATGAAGCCCCTGAGGGAGCTGAGCCTGGGAGGTGGCCCTGCCCCCACCCCAGCACCAGAACTAAAGCTCACATTGATTAGCAGCCGGCCTGTGCGGAAAGCCCATTTGAATCTCAGATCCCAACCACTAGCTGGGCAGATCTAGGCGGGGGTGGACAGGAATCTCAGAAGTCAAGTAACTGGCTGGAAAAATGCCTAGAAAAGGGAAGAAAAATAAGACTATAGAGAGTTTTTTTCCAACAAATGCAAATGATCCCGACTTTCGGATCTAACGAGGAGGACATATTCTTGCCATCAGGAAAGATGTGGTGGGCGGGGCCTCAGTACCCCAGACATCCCAGGGTGATTTCAGGTGGGCTCAGGCCTTGGAAGAGCTCAAAAAGGATTTTGAAAAGCAAGTTAGACAGGTGGAGGAAAAACTGGGAAGAGAAATGAGAGAGATCCAAGAAAAGTATGAAAAATGGGTCAATACCTCGGTAAAGGAGACCCAAAAAAATGCTGAAGAAAATAACACCTTGAAAAATAGGCTCACTCAATTGGCAAAAGAGGTTCAAAAAGCCAATGAGGAGAAGAGTGCTTTCAAAAGCAGAATTAGCCAAATGGAAAAAGAGGTTCAAAAGCTCACTGAAGAGAATAGTTCTCTCAAAATTAGAATGGAACAGATGGAGTCTAATGACTTTCTGAGAAACCAAGAAATCACCAAACAAAACCAAAAGAATGAAAAAATGGAAGAGAATGTGAAATATCTCATGGGAAAAACAACTGACCTGGAAAATAGATCCAGGAGAGACAATTTAAAATTGTGGGACTACCTGAAATTCATGATCAAAAAAAGAGCCTAGAAATCATCTTCCATGAAATTATCGAGGAAAACTGCCCTGACATTCTACAACCAGAGGGCAAAATAAGTATTGAAAGAATCCATCGATCACCACTTGAAAGAGATCCAAAAAGAGAAACTCCTAGGAACATTGTGGCCAAATTCCAGAACTCCCAGCTCAAGGAGAAAATCTTACAAGCAGCTAGAAAGAAACAATTCCAGTATTGTGGAAATAAAATTAGGATAACACAAGATCTAGCAGTTTCTACATCAAGGGATCGAAGGGCGTGGAATAAGATATTCCAGAAGTCAAAGGAACTAGGACTCAAACCAAGAATCACCTACCTAGCAAAAGTGAGTATAATACTTCAGGGGAAAATATGGTCTTTCAATGAAACAGAGAACTTTCAAGCATTCCTGATGAAAAGACCAGAGCTGAAAAGAAAATTTGACTTTCAAACACAAGAATGAGAAGAAGCATGAGAAAGGAAACAGCAAAGAGAAGCCTTAAGGGACTTACCAGAAGTGAACTATTTACTTTCCCACATGAAAAGACAATATTTGTAACTCTTAAAACTTTTAAGTGTCTGGGTAGTTGGTGGGTCCATACACACACAGGTACACCCATGCAGGCACACACACATACACACATGCTCACACATATTGAGACAGAGAGCACAGATTGAATTGAATAGGATGGGACCATATCTTAAAAGAAATTAAGGTAAATGGTGAGAGAGAAATGTAGTTGGAGGAAAGAGGGTGAAATGGAATGGGGTAATTATATGTCATTTAAGAGGCAAGTAGGAGAATTTTTAGTGGAGAGAAATAGAGGAGAGCTGAGAAAAAAAAAAACCAAGAAGTTTACCCTCATCACATTTGACTAAAGGAAGGAATAAAATGCACACTCATTTTGGTATGAAAACCTATCTTACAGTATAGGAAAGTGGGGGAGAGGGAGATTAGCAAGGGGGGGTATGATGGAAGAGAGGGCAAAGGGAGGAGGGAGCAATTTGAAGTCAACACTTGGGGAGGGACAGGATCAAAAGACAGAAGAGAAACAATGAGGGGCAGGTTAGGATGGAGGGTAATTCAGTTAGTCTTACACAACACGACTATCAGGGAAGTCATTTGCAAAACTACACAGATATGGCCTATATTGAATTGCCTGCCTTCCCAAAGGGAATGGCTGGGGAGGGAGGGATGGGGAGAATTTTTAACTCAAAGTTTTAGGAACAACTGTTTAGTATTGTTATTGCTACTAGGGAAGAAGACATACAGTTAATGAGGAATAGAAAGTCATCTGGCCCTACAGGAGAAAAGAGAAAATGGAGACAAGAGAAGGGAGGGATGACAGAAGAGAGGGCAGATTGGAGATAGGGAAAATTAGATTGCTTGGGGTATTGGGGTGGGGGGAGGAGATAAAAGGGGAGAAAATTTGGAACCCAAAATTTTGTGAAAATGAATGTAAAAAGTTAAATAAATAAAAAAAAAAGAAACAGATCCTTCCAGTCAACCTTCCAGGTGGTCCTGGGTCACACACTGTTTCCTGTTGTATTTTCTCCCCTTTTCTTCCCCAGTGTTTTCTTTGGGATATAGACCTAGTGGTATTGCTGGGTCAAAGAATATCTACAGTTTTTCTTGTCCTTTGGGCATAGTTCCCAATGGTTTTCCAGAATTGTAGGACTTCACAGTTACACAAACAGTGCATTACTGTATCAAATTTTCATATAACTTCCTGGATTTGCCATTTGCCTTTCCTGTCATGTTAGCCAATATGATGGATGAGAGGTAATTACCTCAGAATTGTTTTAATTATTATTTTTTTAATTAACATTGATTTAGAGCATTTTTTCCACATGATTTTTGATAGCTTTTCTTTTCTAATGAAAACTGCCGGGTCATATCCTTTGAAAATTTATCAGTTGGAGACTGGTTCTTATTTTACCTTTCCCTATACCTTACCATACCCTATATATTTGGGAACTGTAGACTTTGTTAGAGAAACTTGCTATAAAAAATTTCTCAGTTTACTGTTTTCATTCAATTTTGGTTGTATCAATTTTGTTTATGCAAAACCTTCTTAAAATGGTCCATCTAACCCCTCATGATTCTATTTATCTCTTGATTAGTCATAATTTCTTCACTTACTCATAGAAATGAGAAGCAAAATTTCCTATATTCTTGAAATTTTATTATGTTACCACATGGTATGTTTAAATTATTTCAATCTTACCTTGGTGTATGATATAATGCAAGGTATGGGTTTAAGCCTAGTGTCTGCCAAACCCATTTCTAGTTTACTCAACACTTTTTGTTAGAGTTCTTGTCCTAAAAGCTTGGATCATTGAGTTTCTCAAACACAAGGTTACTGTGATCACTTGCCATGGAATATTATGTACCTAATCTATTTCATTGATCTTTCCCTTTTTCTCTTTACCAGTAACAGATTATTTTCATGACAACCATTTTTTAATATAGTTTGAAATCTGATAGTGCTAGGCTACCCACCTTTACTTTTTTTTCCATTAATTCTTTTGATATTCTTGATTACTTGTCTTTCTAGATGAATTTTATTATTTTTTCTATATCTATAAAAATAATTCTTTAGTACTTTGGTTGGTATGGCACCAAATAAGGACATTAATTTATGTGGAATTATTTTATTATATTGACTTGGCCTACCCATGAGCAATTATTTAGCTCTGTCTTTATTTGTCTTAACCATGGGGTAGGGGAGGCAGAGTCAAGATGGTAGAATAGAGGCAGTGACCTGACTGAACTCAGTCCCAAATCTCTCCAAATAACTTTAAAGATGATTCTAAACAAATTCTAGAGAAAGACAACTCATAAAAAAGATGGAGTGAAATAAATTTCCAACCCAAGACAACTCGGTCAGATGGCAAGGTCTGTTACATCAAAGCAAGAGAGGAGCAGAGTCAAGCTGATGCGATACCAGGGCAGACTGCGCCCCAGCTAATTAGTAGCAGGCCTTGTTGTGACTGAATCACTGACAGTAGTGGTGGTTTCCAGACCTCTCAGACCATAGATAGCAAAGACAATTTAGAAGCAGGAATGGTCTGTTAAACCTGGGTGAAAGTGGAGCACAATCCAACATAGACCACACCAGCATAGCCCTGGACACAGCAAGTGAACTACTAATTAGCAGCAGCACCAGTTGCTGCTGCTTCCAGAGCTCTCAGCCCACAGGCAGTAAGGGATTGAAGGACTGGTCAGAAACAGATTACAGGGGTCTTTTTGCCAATTCTGAGGAAGGACTCTACTGCTTTACTCATACTTAGATCAAGATCACAGTCCTGGTTGGCAGTCCCAGAACAAGGAGGAACACTTGAAGACCAGAGCTTGAGGCTACAGTGGAAGGGGGTAAAGTTCAAGGGAAGAAAAGAGTGTTTGTGGTCACTCACAGATCAAAGCACAGGCTAGGAGGGTACTAAACACCTCTTTTTAGTCATTCCACATAAGAAGAACAGAAAACTTACAGGGCCTTAGAACTGCATCTGAAGCAGCTGCCTGAAACCCCTCTAGCTTGGGACAGTGCACCTGGAAGCAGAGTCCCATTTTTAACAAAGATTGAAAGTCAAGTAATAGGCTGGGAAACTCAGTCAACAATGGAGGGAAAAACCTCTAACTGTATTAAACTACTATGGTGACAAGGAGGAACAAAGCACATACTCAGAAGAACACAACTAAGTCACAGCTCCTAAAACAGAGGCCTCCAAAAAAGAATATGAATTTGTCTCAAAAGCTCTTTCCTTTTAAAATCAGATAAGAGAGGTAAAGGAAAAACTGCAAAGAGAAATGAGACTGATACAAGAAAATCATGAAAGATAAATCAACAGGTTGTTAAAGGAGACACACAAGAATAAAATGACAGTCTGAATAAAATGACACCTTAAAAACAGACTAGGGCAAATGGTAAAAGAGGTCCAAAAATCCAATGAAGAGATGAATGGCTTAAATAGTAGAATTGACCAAATGGAAAAGAAGTTCTGAAAGCTCACTGAAGAAAGTAATTCCTTAAAAATTAGAATGGAGCAAATGGAAGCTATTTTTTTATGGGAAATCAAGAAACAATAAAAACAAAACCAAAAAAAAAAATAAAAAAAAATAAAAATGTGAAATATCTCATTGGAAAAACAAATAAACTAGAAAATAGATATAGGAGAGTTAATTTAAAAATCATTGGACTATTTCAAAGGCATGCTAAAAGAAAGAGTTTAAGCATTGTCTCTCAAGAAATTAAGGTAAACTGCCCTGATATTTTAGAACCAGGGGGTTAAATAGAAATAGAAAGAATCCACCAGTCACCTTCTGAAAGCAATCTCAAAATGAAAAGTGCCAGGAATATTATGGACAAATCCCAGAGTTCTGAGATCAAGGAGAAAATAGTTCATCAGCCAGAAAAAAAAAAAAAAAAAAAAAACAATTCAAGTATTGTGATACCAGGATTAGGATTTAGCAGTTTCTGCATTAAAAGTTTGGAAGGCTTGGAATATGATATTCTGGAGGGAAAAGGAGCTAGGATTACAACCAAGAATCACCTCCCCAGCAAAACTAAGTAATAGGCTGGCTCCTTCAGGAGAAAAATTGACATTCGTTGAAAAAGAGTGCTTTTATCTATCTATCTATCTATCTATCTATCTATCTATCTATCTATCTATCTATCTATCTATCTGTCTGTCTGTCTGTCTGTCTATGTTTCTATCTATTCTTTCCCCTTTGAACCAGTTCAGAAGAGACTAAGATTCAATTGATGTTTGTTATCTTTCATATGCCCCTCCAATGTAAAAACTGGGGGTTTTTTATGCCCCTTTTATGTGAGGTAAGTTCCCCCATTCTTCTTCTCCCTTTCTCTTTGTCCCAACTTAATCCACTTTCTCAACCTTCTATTATTTTTTTGGAAATCATCCCAATATAATCAACTCACACACACACATGCCTTCTGTCTATGCAGATTCCTTCTATATGTCCATATAATAATAAAATTCTTAGTAATTATATATATATATATATATATATATATATATATATATATATATATATATATATATAAAATCTTCCCATATAGGATTGTAAAGAGTTCAACCTTATTAAGTCCTCTATCATTTCTATTCAGCTTTACATTTTTATGCTTCTCCTGAGTCTTGCATTGCAGTGCCAAATTTTCTCTGCAGCTCTCATATTTTCATCAAAAATTTGAAAGTCATCAATTTTATTAACTAACCAGTTTTTCTTCTGAAGGATTATACCTTTTTTTGAGATTTTTCCATCATTATAATCATATCTCCTTCTTAAACATCTTGTTCCAAGACCCCTGCCCCTTTAATGTTGAGACTGCTAAATCTTGTGTAATCTTCACTGTGGTTCTGTTTTATTTAAATCATTCTTTCTGGGTACTTGTTGTATATTCTCCTTCATCTGGGAGTTCTGGAATTTGGCTATACTATTCCTGGGAGTTCTTTTTTTACAGTCTCTATCTGAAAGTTATTGATGCATTCTTTCTATTTGGATTTTACCCTTTGGTTCTAAAGTGTTGTGGCATTATTTCTTTATGATTTTTAAAAATATGTTATCCATGGAGTTTTTATCATGGTCTCTGGTGGTTCCATAATCATTAATTTATCTCTCCTCAGTATATTTTCCAGGTCAATTATTTATTTATTTTTTTTTTAATATAAATTTATTTATTTAACTTTATACATTTATTTTCACAAAATTTTGGGTTCCAAATTTTCTCCCCTTTTATCCCCCCTCCCCAAACCCCAATACACCAAGCATTCTAATTTTCCATATCACCAACCTGCCCTCTCTTCTATCATCCCTCCCTTCTCTTGTCCCCATCTTCTCTATTGTCCTGTAGGGCCAGATGAGTCTCTATTCCCTATTAACTGTATTTCTTATGTCCTACTAACAAGAACAATGCTCAAGTTCCTAAAACTTTGAGTTCCAAATTCTCCCCATCCCTCCCTCCCCACCCATTCCCTTCGGAAAGGCAGGCAATTCAATATAGGCCATATCTGTGTAGTTTTGCAAATGACTTCAATAATAGTCATGTTGTGTAAGACTAACTGTATTTCCCTCCGTGCTCTCCTGCCCCGCATTGTTTCTTTCTCTCTTTTGATCTTGTCCCTCCATGAATGTTGACTTCAAATTGTTCCCTCCTCCCATTGCCCTCCCTTCCATCATCCCCCCCACCTTGCTTATCTCCTTCTCCCCCACTTGTATTGTAAGATAGGTTTTCATATCAAAATGAGTGTGCATTTTATTCCTTCCTTTAGTCGAATGTGATGAGGGTAAACTTCTTGGTTTTTTTTTTTTTTTTTCTCAGCTCTTCTCCTTTTCCCTCCACTAAAAAGTCTCCTGCTTGCCTCTTGAATGAGAGATAATTTACCCCATTACATTTCACCCACCCTACTCCCACTACATTTCTCTCTCACCGTTTACCTTAATTTCTTTTAAGATATGGTCCCATCCTATTCAATTCACTCTGTGCTCTCTGTCTTTGTATGTGCATGCATGTGTGTATATGTGTGTGCACGTACATGCATGTACATGTGTGTGTGCATGTGTGCATGTGTATATGTGTGTGTTTGTGTGTGGTCCCACCAACTACCCAGATACTGAAAAGTTTTAAGAGTTAAAATATTGTCTTTCCATTTAGGAATGTAAACAGTTCACCTTTGGTAAGTCCCTTATGACTTCTCTTTGCTGTTTACTTTTTCATGCTTCTTCTCATTCTTGTGTTTGGAAGTCAAATTTTCTTTTCAGCTCTGGTCTTTTCATCAGGAATGCTTGAAAGTCCTCTATTTCATTGAAAGACCATATTTTCCCCTGAAGTATTATACTCACTTTTGCTAGGTAGGTGATTCTTGGTTTGAGTCCTAGTTCCTTTGACTTCTGGAATATCCTATTCCATGCCTTTTGATCCCTTAATGTAGACGCTGCTAGATCTTGTGTTATCCTAATTTTATTTCCACAATACTGGAATTGTTTCTTTCTAGCTGCTTGCAATATTTTCTCCTTGACCTTGGAATTCTGGAATTTGGTCACAATGTTCCTAGGAGTTTATCTTTATGGATCTCTTTCAGGAGGTGATTGATGGATTCCTTCAATACTTATTTTGCCCTGGTTCTAGAATCTCAGAGCAGTTTTCCTTGATAATTTCATGAAAGATGATGTCTAGGCTCTTTTTTTGATCATGGCTTTCAGGTAGTCCCATAATTTTTAAATTGTCTCTCCTGGATCTATTTTCCAGGTCAGTTGTTTTTCCCATGAGATATTTCACATTCTCTTCCATTTTTTCATTCTTTTGGTTTTGTTTTGTGATTTTTTGGTTTCTCAGAAAGTCATTAGTCTTCATCTGTTCCATTCTGATTTTGAGAGAACTATTTTCTTCAGTGAGCTTTTGAAAGCTCACTGCTTTTGAAAGCTTTGTTCTCCTCATTGGCTTTTTGAACCTCTTTTGACAATTGAGTGAGCCTATTTTTCAAGGTGTTATTTTCTTCAGCATTTTTTTGGGTCTCCTTTACCAAGGTGTTGACCTGCTTTTCATGCTTTTCTTGCATCTGTCTCATTTCTCTTCCCATTTTTTCCTCAACCTGTCTAACTCGATTTTCAAAACCTTTTTGAGCTCTTCCATGGCCTGAGCCCACCGGACATCCACCTCGGATGTCTGGGATACAGAGGCTCCAACCTCCACCTCTTTCCCTGATAACTAGCATTTTTCCTCCCCATCGGAAATGAAAGGAGGAAACATCATCTGTTCCCCAAGAATGTAGCTTTCTATGGTCTTATTTTTCTTCCCTTTTCTGGGCATTTTCCCAGCCAGTTACTTGACTTCTGAGATTCCTCTCCACCCCCACCTAGATCTGCCCAGCTAGTGCTTGGGGTCTGAGATTCAAATGCTGCTCCCCCAGCCTCAGGGCTTTCCGTGGAGGGCACGGCTGCTCTTCAATGTGAGCTTAAGTTCTGGTGCTCAGGTAGGGGCAGGGCCACCTCCAGGCTCAGTTCCCTAGGGGCTTTACGTGGAGACCACCAGTAATGGAGCTGAGCTCCTGTCTACTCTAGGAGCTCCGGGCCGCTGCTGCCTCTGCTGCTCCCTCTGCTGCTGCCTCCCAAGGGGGCCTGAGTCACAGAGACACCCTGCTTCCCTCTCAGCCAGCCCAGAAGTCTGTCTCACTGACCTGTAGTGCCTGTGGGTGGAGGGACCTTCGTGGCCACCAGAGATTCCGTTCCTGAAGCCTGCTCGGATCTGCTCCTCTGGGGCTGCGTGGCCAGGGCCACGCAGGGGTGGGCTCTGCTGTCCTGTGTGGGACAGACCCCTGGGGACGGCTTTCCAGGGTTCTCTGGAATGGAAATCTCTTCCACTGTGTTTCTGCGCAGCTTGCACTGCTCCAGAATTTGTGGGGAATTCTTTTTACAGAAAATTTATGGGCTGTGGGTTCGGAGCTAGCATACATGAGTCTTTCTACCAGGTTAGTTATTTCTGATGAGATCCTTCAGATTTTCTTTCATTTTCTTCAGTGAGTTTGTATCTCTTTTGAATTTTGGCTAATTATTCTTTTTAAAGAGTTTCTTTTTCCCTCAGGTTAGTTTTGTACCTCTTCTACTATTTTACCAATTCTGTTTTGTTGAAGTATTACTTTATTTGGTTTTCATAATTTTCTTGCATATCTTTCTCATTTATTTTCGCAAATTTTTCTCCACCGCTTTTATTTATTTATTTATTTTGCTTTTTCCTTAAGTCTATCTGCAATTCTTGTTGGCTATGTGTTTCACCTGCATTTTTCTTTCAGAGTTTGCTTATACTTTTTTACATCATTGTTTTCTTCTGAGTTTGCCTCTTGATCTTCTATATCAGAAGATTAGCTTCTTATGATCAGTTTTACTTAATTGCTTGCTCCATCATATTTATGGATTTTCAACTTTTAAAAATGGACTCTGCCCACCTGGATTAGTGGGATAATGTCTTAAGCTTCAAATATCTTCCTTATTTATTTATTTATTTATTTTTTGCATTGCTGTTTTCAGAGCTGGTTCTGGATATTTGTAATTTTTTGGTTCTCCTAATACGGTGTGATCCCAGGAAAGGTGTGTTCACTGATCTCTTAGTTTGTGTTCTGGTTCTTAACCAGGGAAAACCCCTGGGGAAGCTAGGTGGTTCAGTGGATAGAGCACCAGTGCAGGAGTCAGGAAGCCCTGGGTTCAAATCTCTCCTCAGACACTTGACCCTCACTAGCTATGTGACCTTGAGCAAATCATTTATCCCCAGTTGCCTCATACTAGGTCATTTCCAGTCATCCTGATGAATATCTGGTCACTCTGGAGGAAAAGTGAGTCTGGTGACCTGCACAGCCCTCCTTCCCTCAAAAAAACAAAGTCAAAGTGCAAGTCATGCCATTACTTCTCTGATAGCATGGTCTTCTTTGACAATGAAGGACAAACACACACACATACACACAACCAGGAAAAGCCCTTAACCTTTTTGAGCTGCAAGTACTTACACTCTCTCTCCATTCTGGAGCTGCAACCAGGGCCACTGCTCCTTAGTAACTGCTGTCAAGTGTTCATTCCACTGTGGAACTGGGACCTGTAAATGGTTATTGACAATGGAGTAGTCAAACAGCAACCAGTCCTGTACTCCCTCAGCATCTCTGTACCGAAAGCTCCAAATCTGCTTCTACTACTGTTACAGCTACCTCCAAGTCTTATAGCTTGTGTTGCAGAGGCATGCATTCTAGAGCAGCCCATATTCCACCATTATAGACATTTCCTTTCAACTTCCTGATTTGTCTTGGATTGAAAAAAAATTCTCCCCCTTACTTTTTCTTGACTATGCCTCTCTAGAATTAAATTTGAGGTGCTATTTTAAAGTTGTTTGGAAGGGAATGTTGGGAGAGTTTGACTATGAATCTCCCTCCACTCTTCCATCTTAGCTCCACACTCTCTCCCCAAAGATTATTTTCTAAGAGTATAATTTAGTAAACAATTGAAGATCTGCATTGTTTAGATAGTTGTGGGAATTTTCTTTAAGATTTCTCTTTATCACTGAAATTATAGGATGAAAACAATTAAAATGGGAACCCACCTATACCATTTATATGTTGATATTCATCTGGTACTTTGAAATATTACAAAAATGGGATTAAAATGCTATGAAATATTCTCCCATCATGTTATTGAAGAGATCGTTTATCTGGTATTAAAATTATAATAGATTTGAAAGTATATTGCATATGTGATATTGTTTGCAGTGCTTTTGAATCTCAGCTAGTAGTTCAGGACACTGTTCAGCTGGGATTCCTGATCTATCATCCACTGGACATCAGTTGGCCTTCATTAGGCAGCACTATCAATTTTGTGTCCATTTGGATTAAGGCCAGGTACCTCATTGGCAAGAGATTAATTTGGTGGGCCTTTATGGTTCTTAGTTATTTAAATCCCCCTGTTAGCTATAATAATATTTAATTTGTTCATTAAACATTGTTCTTTACCCATTTTTTAAAACCAGATTCCCTGTCAGACTTTTGGACTATCTTTATTAGCTTAATAATAGTCCTTATGTTAAGCCCAAGTCCATGTAGCTGTAGAATTCCCACCAATCTCAGATGATATTTCCCCCATTGACTCAAGTGAATATTCAATATTTCAAGCACAACAGCAGTAGAATGATTACAGTAAGCATTGAGTATAATCACAAATGTGTTCAGTTTATCTAACTCAGTACAATGAAAGATATACTGGCAGTAATAGTGAGATCTGTGGTGGAATAGTTCTTGGTGGTGGTGGCAGTAGTGGTGATGCTGGTGGTGTTTTAAAACTGAACCCCTGTAACGATCAACTGTTTGATAGAAATAGTCATCTTGTTTCCCATTTGCTACAACAAAACGAAAACAATTGAAAAAACAAAGATGCACACTTTTTACTACCCATAACCAGAGCTTCAGTTGGACAGTGGATTAATGACTATGTGCACAAACTTAATTAAAGATTCCACTATGTTCCAAAAAAGAGCAGATTTTTTGAAAATCCTCCTTCCTTTTGTGATTCTCTTACCACCATTAACAGGAGTGAGAGTTCTTGGAGGTATGAGAATTGTGAATAACTGCAATTATAGGTACTAAAATAAAAAAATAAAAAGTTGAATCTGATATTCTCGGTGCAAGGCTTCCTGAGCCAATATACTACCAGGGATGATGGAGGAAATCTTTTTTCAATTGTACTCAGGATTATGTGTGTTAAGATCCTTCCAGCAAGGAGACAGATAAAGCAGCCTTATGGATGACTAGATCAAGCAGCATCATTATGATTCAAGTGTCCTCCCACTGAATGCAAATCAATTTTAATGCAGCATTTGACATATTTAATGCTATTTTGGAGTTCAGGAAAATCCATAACAACAATTCTGTCTGTTCCAGAAAGATTTTTTAACATTCCCATATCTTATTTAGTGTTTTAGGATATAGAAAAAAATCTTGAATAATCTCAGCCAGTCAAACCAAGACTTTCAATTAAATATGATTTCCTCCCTCATCACATAGATTTTAGGAGAAATAATCGAATGATACTACAAGAAACTTACACTGGTGATTCAATTAAAACAAACAAGCCAACATAACTTTCAAGCTAGCTTCTAGCTTTAGTAAATACACATAATCCAATATCCACACCTACCTCTAACGTACAAGAAAAGTGGTCCATAATGAGGACCCTGAAATATCTCAAGATCCTGAATCAACCAATCAAGATTTCAAAAACATCACCATACTGTAGATATTAAGGCTAGAAATGTCAGCAATAATAATAATAACAAATATATTTAATATCTTCAGTATGAAACTTTCCACTTCTCTAATCCACCTCCTCCACACAGATTAATTTTTAGACCAGTTTTATGTCAGCTCTTACACAGTACACTAAGTTCATCTTCATCACCAAATATTTTGGCTAATTTTGAATCACTGATATGCTTTAATCTAATCAAAATCAGTAATTCTCCATTAGATTAAGCATTATAAAACCCATAAAAATGATATGTCTATCTTTTATTACTTGTAGGGACCTGATCTTTTTATTATACCTCAGTTTCTTCACACGTAAGATGAAAGGATTGGACTACACCAGGGTTGCTAGCATAGGGTCCATGAAACATGTTTTTAAATATTTTCACAATTGCACTTCAGTTTTATAATTTTGTGTACTTTATGCACTTTTAAAAACATTATTCTGAGAATGGATCCACAGACTTATCTGACTGCTAGAAGCAACACATACACACACACACACATGCAGACACATACCACAAAGATTAAGAACCCCTGGACTAGATGATCTCCAATTTCCTCTTCTAATAAACTGTGATTTATCCTAGGTAGTGGAGATTTGACTGACCAATAGATTTTTCCCTGGTACCTAAACTTGGGAAAGGAATGTGTTATGGTAATGTGAGGGGAAACATAGTGTCCCTCCTCCACTCACCGACTTTGAATATGCATTACACTGAATGTAGAAATGATTCATTGTTTATTACAGCCTTCCTGGCCTCTTCAGAAATTTTGTGGAAGCACTGTCTCACCAATGTCCTAACCAGATGAGTCAAAAGTGGAGCGGTGTTGTTTTTCTGCTGTTTTTCTTTTGTGCTGGCTGCTAAACCTGGCCAGCCTTAGTAATTAGCTTGGGAACGTCTCTTTTCCATCTGTCATTCCCTCAATAATCAGATTCAGCGCCCAGTGGAGAAATCACTTGTGCATAAAATATAATGGTGAATAATTAATAGAAAAAATATAGCTTATGTGGAAGTAAATTTCACACTTTTATCCAGAATATATGAGCAATAAGTGCAAGCAGCTGAAACAACTTGTAAATCACAATTTTTATGGCCAGCTGCCTTTTCTTGGCCTGCAGAAACACCCATCCCATACACAACTGAGACCAAGTCAGTGACTATGGCCTATATTTTCACAAAACAAAAATAAAGCATTTGCAGTTAATGATCCCTAAAGATCCTTTCCGATCCTAAATCTGCTTAATGGTGGGTAGACATAGAAAGAAGGAGATTATATGATTATTTTCTATGCATTCATAATTAATAACCTACCCCTCTAGAAACCTTTTTGTAATTGAGGAGAAATATATGAAAGAAGGCCAAAATTCCCATACATAAATTCAAGGTGTACAACAGACAGAATTCTTTTCTATCTTCCACATACCTGTGTATTAGAGATAATTAAAATCTAATAAAACAATATTTTGTGCTTCCTAGAAAGTGTGAAGCAGTTTGGCATCTTTCACAATGGAAAGGATCAATATTGACAAGCTAGATGATGGTCCACATGACTGTTGAGTATACACTTATTATCAGAACCACAATGGGAGAAAACTATATGTCACTGGGAATAGAAAAGTAATAAAACATCCCTAAAGCTCCCCTTGAGTGAAATTTTTCAGCTCAAGAATGATTCCAAGTATTCTAGAATCAAGTTAGAGTTAGAGTCTAAGTATGTCCCACGTTTGGAGAAACCATGTGAGTGTCAATCATGAGTCCTTCACGAGGTCCCTACCATATGCTAGGAAATGTTAGCTTCCTTTGGTTATATTAAAGACAACAGTTTCTGTTGTCTTCTATGGAACAGCTCCACAAAGGCTTCTCCAGAATGCAACACATGAATTACCAACACTAGAGGGATTCAGAGTCTTGACTGCTGCCTTAATAGCAGGAAGTCAGTCCAACAGCAATAGCTGCTTGGAATTTAGAATAAACACATTGTTGGAACAATGAAACTCATTTTTCAGTAGTTCTTCCTTTTGAAGCAATTTGATGTAATGATATTTTCAATGATATAAATGCTCTTCACTAACTAAATAACTATATTTAGTTAGTAACTAAACAGTTACTAAACTAAAGAGTAATAATGGACAGCTAGGTAATGCAGTGGATAGAGCACCAGTGCAGGAGTCAGGAGGACTTGAGTTCAAATCTCACCTCAGACACGATACTCACTAGTGTGTCTAGTGTCACTGTGTGACCTTGGGCAAGTCACTTAAACCCAATTGTCTCACCCTGGGTCATCTCCCATCATCTTAATAAATATCTGGTTACTGGATTCAGATGGTTCTAAAGGAGAAGTAAGGCTGGTGACCTGCACAGTCCTCCCTCACTCAAAACAAAGTCAAGTGCAAGTCAAGTCATTATTTCTCTGATGGCATGGTCTTCTTCCGAAATGAAGGATAAACACACACACTAATACCTAGATATTATTTAGCAAAACTTTAAAGTTTGCAAACTGCATTGCAAATAGGATTTTATTTTATCCTCACAACACTGGTAGGCAGATGAGTCCTCTTATTATTTTCATTTTACAGAAGAGGAAACTGAGATACAGAGAGATTAAGTAGCTTGCCCAAGGTCACACACATAGTAACTTTCCAAGGATGGATTTTAATTCAACTTTCCTGTCTTCAACTTCAAGACTATGCCCATTGTTCTACCTAACTGCCAACAAGCTTTTATTAATAAATGAACATGAATTTATTAAATGCATAAAATGCATCAGACAAAGTGCTAAATGTTGGAAATTAAAAAGAATATGATTATAACAGAATGATTCCTTTGAAGTCTTTCTGATTTATATCTATTCCTTTCCATAAACATTCAAATTCTGCAGAAATGATCCATCTAACTTGATGGCGGTCTTCTCCTGTTTCTTTAAATAGCTCAAAAATACAAGGAAACCTTCAGGCTTTGCATCTGCTAGTTCTCATTGTTATCCCATCAGTAGTCTGACCTCCTGATTATACATGTTCTTGATGCCATTCAAGACATTTTTCACATTCAAGGTTTTGTTTATAATGTATCAGTGCCTGATTATGTTCACCATGCAAGCTTCTGTCATCTTTTATGATATTACCATTCTGATATGGTGCTATTCCCCAATTTATATCTACAGAGCATCACAGCAAAACATTAGAGTTAAAGATATGGTTTTTACTATACTTAACAATTTGATATCATTAAGAGCAGTGCACAATTTCTGATTACCAAACTGATGGTCTACAGAGCCATTGTGCTGACTTCATTGCTATATGCTTGTGAAACATGAAGAGTCTACCAGCACCATGCCAGGAAACTGAATCGCTTCCATTTGAACTGTCTTAGGAAGATTCTGAGGATCACCTGGCAGGATAAGGTACCAAACGCTGAAGTCCTTGCTTGACCTGAATGGCCAAGTATTCTAACTGTGCTTCAGAGAGCATAGCTATTAAGGGCTTGTCACATTGTTCAAATGTAAAATGTATGCCTGCCAAAAAGAATATTTTATGGAGAACACACATGGGGCAGGTGATCACATGGTAGCCAGAAGAAGTGATACAAGGATACTCTGAAAGTCTCTCTCAAAAACTTTGGATTTGACTGTGAAACATGGGAGGTACTGGCACAGGACCATTCATGGTGTACCCACATCAGGTGGTGTGCTCTTTAAGCAAAGCAGAATTGAGACAGCCCAAAGTAAACGCAGTATGTGCAAGTTTGGGATATCCACCCCAAATATTCATACGGACTATCTGTGCCCAACCTGTGGTAGAGCATTCTGAGCTTGTATTGTTCTGATCAGCCACAGTTGGACACATTGAAATTTCACTTTACAATGGTGATGTCATTTTGGTCCTCTTAGAGGATGAAGGACAACAACCAACAATTTCCCAAATGCATTCTGGACTGATTTTTTTTTCTATTACTCAATTCTGGGCCCAGTTCTTTGTTCATGTATAGCATCTGAAGAATATGCACATGAGTAATATTAATAAACTAAGTATACTGCACTTCAGAATTTAGCTATAGGTCAGAAACTGGGAAACATGCATTTTTCTTTTACTTAGATTTCTCAGTGAGTACCCTGAGGCTAATCACTTTTGCATTGTGCTGGATTCCTCTGCTGAGTGTTGGTGACCTGTTGTAACTAAGCAAGGTTACTGAATATTGTTAATATGATTATTCATATTTCTTTTGCTTGGACTCTGTAAGAAATTTCTTCATTGACAATAGCAAAAACTTAAAATGAATATCTGCCTCCTTTATTTGAGGTCTTTCTTGAAAGTAGATACTTAAAAAATTGTTGAGGGAAAAAATTTATTTTAGTATTATGATCTGTTATTGACTTTCTCCCAAAGGCTAAAGATGTGTAATTATATCTGATGGATTTCAAACCTGTTTACAATTTATTAATTCATCTTTGAGAGCTGCTATGACTGAAAAGAAATCATCACTTTGTGACCAACTAGGTAATGAATTTCTCTAAGCTTATGAAGGACATTCCTTAAGCAATAGAGATCAACTCCAGATTCGTATTTAGTGTTGCCAATATTATCAAAACTGCCAGAGCTCAGGCTATCTTGGCCTAGTCTTTGAGAAGTTAGGGTCATTTCATGATATAAGGAGGTATTGAGGAAAGACTTTTTTATGAAGGATCCATCATAGAATCATATAATTTACAAGTCTCTATTTGAGTCACTATGTTTGAAGAGTGACATTAAGATTATATTTTGTTCTACCATATTAAATGGTTTAAAAAAAATAGTGATGAAAACAAAAAATGGAAATATATTCTCTATAACTTTAAGTCCAAATAAAAATTTCTTAACTTGGAAAATGTAAAAGTATTAGCCACATTTTCCTTGTCTATAACACAAAAATAAAACTATCTGTAGAATTTATCTACTTAGTCAAAGGTCAATTGAAATAATGTATATGAAGTATCTTACAAATCTTAAATGTCTAAGAAATTCCTAGGATGTTTATAATACTAATAAATATGACAAAAATATAATCTACTGTAGAAAATCATCTGAGAGAGGTGGTGTCAAGATGGCAGAGAAAAGGCAGCAACTCACATTTACTCCCTTCAAAACCCCTCCAAACACCTTTAGATAATGTCGTTTTACAATACCTGAAGGAGTAGAATCCAAGAAAGGATGGAGTGAAATAATTTTCTAGTCAAAGACAATTTAGAAGATTGGCAGGAAAGGTCTGTCACAATTGGACGAGAGTGGAACATAGGCCATTACAGGTATGGCATCAGCAAACAAGGACCTTGGGAGGCAGTGAATCAATAGTAGTACTGGAGTTCTCAACCCACAGAAGGTAAGGGGGTTGAACAGTTAATGAGGAGATAACAGGGGTCTCTTTGTTAGAACTGAGAAGGGATTCTGTTGCATTACTCATACCCAGATCCCAGTTGCAGTCCTGGATGGGAGTCCCAGGACAAGGAGGAGCATTAGCACACCAAAGCTTGTGGCTGCAGTGATTCAGGAATGCTCATTGCAATTACAAGACAAAAAAGAGTGCTTGTGGTGATTCACAGAACAGAGAATAAGCTAAGAGAACAGAACACACCTTTCTCTAGATCATATCAGATTGGAAGAGAAAAAAAAAACTCACAAGTCCCCAGAATTACCTCTGAAAAAGAGTTGCATAAAAAAACCTGAACTTTGAGACACTGCTCTTCATTTTCATTTCAGAATCTTATTTTTACAAAGAACTAAAAGTCAAGAAATACACTGGGAAAATTATAAAACAACAGAAAAAGTAATCTGAACATAGAAAGTTACTATGATGACAAGGAAATTCAAAATACACACTCAGAAGAACCAACAAAGTCAAAATTCCTGCATCCAAAGTGTCCAAGCAAAATGTGAATCAGTCTCAGGCCTTGGAAGAGCTCAGAAAGGATTTTGAAAATCAAGTAAGAAAGATAGAGTAAAAATTGGGAAGAAAAATGAGAGCAATGCAAGAAAATCATGAAAAATGAGCCAACCACTTGGTGAAGGAGACACAAAAAAGCCTCAATAAAATGACACCTTAAAACACAGAAAAAGCCGGGAAGGAGCCAAGATGGCAGAGTAGAAAGACTCACATATGTTAGCTCCTAAACCACAGCCCATAAAATACCTGTAAAGAGGAACTCCCAACAAATTCTGGAGCAGTGGAGGCCATGCAGCAATGGTGTGGGGGAGATTTCTGTTCCAGAGAGTCTTGAGGGACCAACACCAAAGGTCTGTCACACCAGAGTCATGTACTGGACCTAGAGGGGAGCCCAGCTCTGCCTTGGACTCGTGGCACTGGGAGGGACAGATCCGGACGGATTTTCGGGGACAGAGTAACCAGCAGCCGCTCAGGTCCATCCACCCACAGACACTAAAGGTTAGTGAGAGAGCCAGTTTGGCTCTCCAAGATGGGAGCAGGGTGTCCCCACAACTCAGGCCCCCTCGGGGGGCAGCAGCAGAGGCAGCAGAGGACAGAGGCTCCCAAAGCAAGCAGGGGCTCAGATCCATTGTTGAAGGTCTCCACACGAACCCCCTGAGGTAACTGAACCCTATGTGGCGGCCCTGCCCACACCTGAGCACCTGAACTTACTCTCACACTGAATAGCCGCCCTGCCCCCGCTTAAAGCCCTAAGGCTAAGGAGGAGCATTTGAATCTCAGACCCCAAGCACTAGGTGGGTGGATCTGGAGACGAGATGGGTGTGGAAAGGAATCCCAGAAGTCAAGTAACTGGCTGGGAAAATGCCCAGAAAAGGGAAAAAAAGTAAGACCATAGAAGGTTACTTTCTTGGTGAACAGATATTTCCTCCTGATGAGGAAGAACAATGCTTATCATCAGGGAAACACATAGAAGTCAAGGCTTCTGTATCCCAGACATCCAAAATAAATATTTAATGGGTTCAGGCCATGGAAGAGCTCAAAAAGGATTTTGAAAATCAAGTTAGACAGGTGGAGGAAAAACTGGGAAGAGAAATGAGAGAGATGCAAGAAAAGCATGAAAAGCAGGTCAACACCTTGGAAAAGGAGACACAAAAAAATGCTGAAGAAAAGAACACCTTGAAAAATAGGCTCACTCAATTGGCAAAAGAGGTTCAAAAAGCCAATGAGAAGAACAAAGCTTTCAAAAGCAGACACCCATACACACCTGCACACACACAGAGCCAGAGAGCACAGAGTGAATTGAATAGGATTGGATCATATCTTAAAAAAATGAAGGTAAACAGTGAGAGAGAAATGTATTGGGAGGAGAGAGGGTGAAATGGAATGGGGCAAATTATCTCTCATTCAAGAGGCAAGCAGGAGACTTTTTAGAGGAGGGACAAAGAGGGGAGGTGAGAGAAAAATATGAAGTTTACCATCATCACATTCGACTAAAGGAAGGAATAAAATGCACACTCTTTTTGATATGAAAACCTGTCTTATAATACAGGAAAGTGGGGGAGAAGGAGATAAGCAGGGTGGGGGGATAATGGAAGGGAGGGCAATGGGAGCAGGGAGCAATTTGAGGTCAACACTCTTGATGAGGGACAGGATCAAAGGAGAGAACAGAAACAATGGGGGGCAGGATAAGGATAGGATGGAGGGAAATATAGTTATTCTTACACAACACGACTATTATCGAAGTCATTTGCAAAACTGCACAGATATGGCCTATATTGAATTGCCTGCCTTCCCAAAGGGAATGGGTGGGGAGGGAAGGATGGGGAGAAGTTGGAACTCAAAGTTTTAGGAACAACTGTTGAGTATTGTTCTTGCTACTAGGTAATAAGAAATACAGGTAATGGGGAATAGGAAGTTATCTGGCCCTACAGGACAAAAGAGAAGACGGGGTCAAGGGAAGGGAGGCATGATAGAAGAGAGGGTAGATTGGTGATAGGGGAAATTAGAACACTTGGTGTATTGGGGTGGGTAGAGGGGACAAATGGGGATAAAATTTAGAATCCCAATTTTGTGAAAATCAATGTAAAAATTTAAATAAATAAATTTATTATTAAAAAAACAAAACAAAACAAAAAAACAGAAAAAGCCAAATGGTAAAAGTGTTACCAAAAGGTAGTGAGGAGAAGAATGACTTGAGAAGCAGAACTGGAACAAATGGAAAAAAAAAAGGCACCGGAATTCACTGAAGAAAACAACTCCTTGAAAAGTTGTATTGGACAAATGGAAAAGGAGGTACAAAAGTTCACTGAAGAAAATAATTTCTAAAAAATTAGAATGGAGCAAATGGAAGCTAATGCTTTATCAGAAATCAAGAAACAATAAAATAAAACCAAAAGAATGGAAAACTCGTATGGGATCCAAGTCATTAGATCCACGATGAGTTTTCAGATCCAGGATTGACTTTACTTTTACTACCTATTATTTATGATTGGAGAAGTGAGGAGAGTTACTGATCTCTATATCCGAGAAGCAATAGAGGAAGAGAAAAAACAAAAAAACACTCTGCAACATTTCACTGAAGAAACAACTACTCTGAGAAATAGATCAAGGAGAGATAATCTAAAAATTATTGCACTATCCTAAAGCCATGATTTAAAAAAGAGTTTAGACATTATCTTTCATTTAAAACTGCCATGATAGCCTAGAAGCAGAGAATAAAATA
Source organism: Bettongia penicillata ogilbyi (assembly GCA_023548195.1). Lineage (NCBI taxonomy): Eukaryota > Metazoa > Chordata > Mammalia > Diprotodontia > Potoroidae > Bettongia > Bettongia penicillata. Next base: position 510,681 of record JAJHZJ010000401.1, read on the forward strand.
GAAATTAAAAGAAGTCACGGATCACCTCCTGAATTGAAAACGTACAGGAATATGGTAGCCAAACTCTAGAGTTCCCAGGATTCAGGGCATGTGGAACCTGTGGTCTCAAGGTCACATGTGGCCTTCTATGTCCTTGGGTGTGGCCTTTTGACTGAGTCCAAGTTTTAGAGAGCAAATCCTTTTATTAAGGCGATTTGTTCTGTGAAGTTTGGATTCAGTGTAAAGGTCACAATTTAGAACTTAGAGGGCCATATATGGCCTTCAGGCCACAGGTTCTCCAAGCCTGTCCCACATGAAAGAGAGAATATTGTAAGCAGCCAGAAGACACAATTCAAGTATTGCACATTCACAGTCAGGATAACAAAAGATTTAGCATCTTCTATATTAAATGTTCAGAACACTTGGAATATGATATTCAGGAGGGCAAAGGATTTAAGATTACAACAAAAAATCACCTGCCTAGTAAAATTGAATATAATGCTACAGGGGAAAAAATGGGCATTCTGTGAAGGACTTTCAAGAATTCTTCAAGAAAAGAGTAGAGTAGAAGAAAAAAATTGATTTTCAAATATAAGACTAAAGAGACACATAAAAGGCACATAGGAATGGGCATCATAAAGTACTTAATAAGGTTAAACTATTCACATTCCTACATGGGAAAATACCATTTGTAACTCATAAAACATTCTCATTATTAGCACAGTTAGAGGTATATATAGAGAGAAGGCAGAGGTGTGAGTTGAATATGAAGGGATGATATCTCCAAAAAATAATTAAGAGATGAGAAAGAGGAATGGATGGGGAGAAAGGCAAAGGGAGAAGTAGAATGAGGTAAATTATCTCCCATAAAAGAAGCAAGAAAATGGGGAGGGGAAGATGGGGGTGTGGTGAGTGAACCTTTCATCAAGATTGACTCAAATGGAATAATGTATACATTGAATTGGGTATAGAAATCTATCTTACACTTCAGGAAAGTAAGAGGGGGAGGACATAAGAAAAGGGCTGGGTAATGGAAGGGAGGGCAGATTGGGGTGGGCAATAGCCAAAACCAAAAGACGTTTTTAGGAAGGACAGGGTGAAAGGAGATAGAATAACATAAATGGGATAGGAGAATGGGATGGAGGGAAATACAGTTAGCAATTTTAATTGTGGGAAAAAAACTGAAGTAAGTTTCTTTAATAAAGACATCAGTTCTCAAATATATAGAGAATTGAGATAAATTTATAAAAATAGAAGCCATTCCCTAATTGATGAATGATCAAGAGATATGAACAGTTTTCAGTTGAAGCAATCAAACTATCTATGGCCATATATAATGGTGTTCTATATCACTGCTGATTAGAGAAATCCAAGTTGAAACAATTGTGAGGTACTCCTCATTCCTATTAGTCAGTTGAGAGGTCAGAAAAAGAGAATGGCAAATATTAGAAGAGATGTTTGAAAAATGAGACATTAATGCACTGTTGGCGGAATTGTGAACTGATTCATCCATTCTTTTTTTTTTTTATTTTTTTAATGTCAATTTATTTATTTAACTTTTTACATTCATTTTCACAAAATTTTGGGTTCCAAATTTTCTCCCCATTTATCATCTCCCCTCACCCCAATACACCAAGCATTCTAAATTCCCCTAACACCAATCTGCCCTCTCTTCTATCATCCCTCCCTTCTCTTGTCCCCATCTTCTCTTTTGTCCTGTAGGTCCAGATAACTTTCTATTCCCCATTACCTGTATTTCTTATTTCCTAGTAGCAACAACAATACTCAGCAGTTGTTCCTAAAACTTTTGAGTTCCAACTTCTCCCCAGCCCTCCCTCCCCACCCATTCCCTTTGGGAAGGCAGGCAATTCAAAATAGGCCATATCTGTGTAGTTTTGCAAATGACTTCGATAATAGTCGTGTTGTGTAAGAATAACTATATTTCCCTCCATCCTGTCCTGCCCCCCATTGTTTCTATTTTCTCTTTTGATCCTGTTCCTCCCCAAGTATTGACTTCAAATTACTCCCTCCTCCCATTGCCCTCCCTTCCATCATCCCCCCCACCCTGCTTATCTCCTTCTCCCCCACTTTCTTGTATTATAAGACAGGTTTTCATACCAAAAAGAGTGTGCATTTTATTCCTTCCTTTAGTCGAATGTGATGATGGTAAACTTCATATTTTTCTCTCACCTCCCCTCTTTGTCCCTCCTCTGAAAAGTCTCCTGCTTGCCTCTTGAATGAGAGATAATTTGCCCCATTCCATTTCACCCTCTCTCCTCCCAATACATTTCTCTCTCACTGTTTACCTTCATTTTTTTTAAGATATGATCCAATCCTATTCAATTCACTCTGTGCTCTCTGGCTCTGTGTGCGTGCATGTGTGTATGGGTGTGTGCACACGTGTGTGTGTATGTGTGCATGTGTGTGTGTGTTTAATCCCACCCACTACCCAGATACTGAAAAGTTTCAAGAGTTACAAATATTGTCTTTCCATATAGGAATGTAAACAGTTCAACTTTAGTAAGTCCCTTATGACTTCTCTTTGCTGTTTACTTTTTCATGCTTCTTCTCATTCTTGTGTTTGAAAGTCAAATTTTCTTTTCAGCTCTGGTCTTTTCATCAAGAATGTTTGAAAGTCCTCTATTTCATTGAAAGACCATATTTTCCCCTGAAGTATCATACTCAGTTTTTCTGGGTAGGTGATTCTTGGTTTGAGTCCTAGTTCCTTTGACTTCTGGAATATCCTATTCCATGCCCTTCGATCCCTTAATGTAGAAGCTGCTAGATCTTGTGTTATCCTGATTGTATTTCCACAACACTGGAACTGTTTCTTTCTAGTTGCTTGCAATATTTTCTCCTTGACCTGGGAATTCTGGAATTTGGCCACAATGTTCCTAGGAGTTTATCTTTTTGGATCTCTTTCAGGTGGTGATCAGTGGGTTCCTTGAATACTTATTTTGCCCTCTGGTTCTAGAATCTCAGGGCAGTTTTCCTTGATAATTTCATGGAAGATGATGTCTAGGATCTTTTTTTGATCATGGCTTTCAGGTAGTCCCATAATTTTTAAATTGTCTCTCCTGGATCTATTTTCCGGGTCAGTTGTTTTTCCCATGAGATATTTCACATTCTCTTCCATTTTGTCATTCATTTGGTTTGGTTTTGTGATTTCTTGGTTTCTCAGAAAGTCATTAGCCTCCATCTGTTCCATTCTATTTTTGAGAGAACTATTTTCTTCAGTGAGCTTCTGAACCTCTTTTTCCATTTGGCTAATTCTGTTTTTGAAAGCATTCTTCTCCTCATTGGCTTTTTGATCCTCTTTTGCCAATTGAGTGAGCCTATTTTTCAAGGTTTTATTTTCTTCAGCATTTTTTTGGGGTCTCCTGTACCAAAGTATTGACCCGTTTTTCATGCTTTTCTTGCATCTCTCTTATTTCTCTTACCAGTTTTTCCTCCACCTGTCTAACTTGATTTTCAAAATAATTTTTGAGCTCTTCCATGGCTTGAGCCCACTGGACATCCACTTGCGATGTCTGGAATACAGAGGCCCCGACCTCCACGTCTTTCCCTGTTGGTTAAGAATGGTTCCTTGTCAGCAGAAATGAAAAGTGGGAACATCTGTCCCCCAAGAAAGTAGCTTTCTATGGTCTTATTTTTCTTCCCTTTTCTGGGCATTTTCCCAGTCAGGTACTTGACTTCTGAAATTCCTCTGCACACCCGCCTAGATCCGCCCACCTAGTGCTTGGGGTCTGAGATTCAATTGCTGCTCCCCAGCCTCAGGGCTTTAAGTGGCAGGCAGGGCTGCTATTCAATGTGAACTTAAGTTCTGGTGCTCAGGTAGGGGCAGGTCCACCTCCCAGGCTCAGTTCCCTCAGGGGGGTTTATGCAGAGATCTTCAGTAATGGCCCTGAGCTCCCACCTGCTCCGGGAGTTCCTGTCCGCTGCTGCCTCTGCCTCTACCTCCCCCACTGCCTCCTGAGGGGGCCCGAGTCACGGAGACACCCTGCTCCCCTCTCGGCCAGCCCAGAAGTCTCTCTCACTGACCTGTAGCGCCTGTGGGTGGAGGGACCTTCACAGCCGCTGGGGGTTCCATACCTGAAGCCTGCTCGGATCTGCTCCTCTGGGGGCATGTGGCCATGGCAGCGCAGGCAGGGTTGGGCTCCACATCAGGGGTGCGATGGACCTTTGGAGTCGGTTTTTCAGGGCTCTCTGCAGCGGCAATCTCTTCTGCTGTGTTTCTGCACGGGTTCCACTGCTCCAGAATTTGTGGGAGTTCTTTTTACAGGAAATTTATGGACTGTGGATTCAGAGCTAGCATACCTGAGTCTTTCTAGTCCGCCATCTTGGCTCCTCCCCTGATTCATCCATTCTTTAGAGACATTTGTAACCATGCCCGAAGTTCTATAAAACTGTGCATATTCTTTTAACTAGCAGTGCAGCTTCTAGGTTTGTATCCCAAAAGAGATTAAAAAAACAAAAATGAGAAGGACTGATGTGTATAAAAATATTTATAGCAGCTCTGTTCTAGTGGTGAGGAGCTGGAAATTGGTTGGGGGGAAGTCTCTCAAGTGGTTAATGGCTGAACAAATTGTGTTATGTGATTGTGATAGAATACTATTGTGTTATAAGAAATAATGAGCAGGATTCTCTCAGAAAAACCTAGAAATATTTGCCTGAACTGATGCAAAATGAAATGTGCTGTGTAGAGTAACAGCAATATTGTAAGATGATAAACTTTGAATGACAGCTATTCTCAGCAATATGATGATTCAAGATGACTCTGAAGAACTTATGATGAAGAATACTATCTGTTCTCAGAGAAAGAACTAATGGTGTTTGAATACAGACTGAAACATACTTTTTATTACTGTCTTTATTCTTCCTGAGGTTTTAGTTTTGGTCTGTTTTCTTTCAAATAATTAAAATGGAAATATGTTTTGCATGACTGTATATGTAAAACCTTTATCAAAATGCTTACCTTCTGAATACAGAACCTTGGGATGGAAAAGGGAGAGAATTTCGAATTCAAAAGTTTTAAAACTGAATGTTAAAATTGCTTTTGTATGCTGAATACTAAATAAATACCAAATAAATTTGAAAGAAATAAAAGAAAAAAAAACATAGATCATTTGAGAAAACTTACTGGCTGCTCTCCCATGTGTGTGTTTGTCCTTCATTGCTGAAGAAGACCATGCCATCAGAGAAATAATGACTTGACTTGCACTTGATTTTGTTTAGAGTGAAGGAGGGCTGTGTAGATCACTAGCCTCACTTCTCCTCCAGAATCATCTGAATCCAGTGACCAGATATTCATCAGGATGACTGGAGTTGACCCAGGATGAGGCGATTGAGGTTAAGTGACTTGCCCAGGGTCACACAGCTAGTGAGTGTCAAGTGTCTGAGGTGAGATTTGAACTCAGGTCCTCTTGACTCCTGCACTAATGTTCTACCCACTGCACCACCCAGCTACTCCTCTCCCATATTTTCATCAAAAATATCTTGATTTGTTCATAAAATATTTCCATTAAGAAAGTATTTATGAAGTGTTTAGTATAGTGCTAGGCACATAGTAGATGCTACATAAGTTCGTATTACTTTCCTTCTTTCATTAAGATATTAAACAAAATTAAGCAGCCTAAAATAAGTCATTAATTTCTGTTATCTCAGTTGGCCCATTTAAACTTTATTTTAATGTGCAGCATAGTCTGTATCTTTTGTATTTTGCAGAAATCTTCCTTTCTCTGAGATTTCCTGAAAATATATCCCCAAGTCCTTTTAAAATTGTGTCATTTTTGTCCCAGAATTATTCTGTTTATATTGAACATTCTTTCCAATTTCATATTCTCCAATATTGCTTGCTTCCTCACATGGTTAGATTCCCATCCCATGATTACCAACCCAGTGGGGTAAAAATATGGTAGTTCCACTGTTACTCATAATGAAAATGCACCATTATAAAAACACTAGCACGTTCGTTCCTTCAGTTTTGCCTGTTGTACTCTCTCTAGTCTCATCTAAAATTGCTCACTAAATAATGTACTGACTATACTAACTAGTATAACTGACTTTATCTCTTGTTAAGATCTTTTCATAGTTGTTTTTTTCCCAGACTACTTCTTGCAATTTCATGAAATGATATGCATCAAAGCCTTAAATTATCTTACTCCATCATGTTTTGCAAAGGATTTTAAAACAGAACTTTCTTTGATTACCATGTCTCTCTATTTGGCAAAGAGATTAAATATTTGAAAGCTAAAATGGGTTCTCTTCCTTTCTTTCTTTTTCTTTTGTAGTAACTGTTTTATTTAGGATAAATGTATTGAAGAAATTATGATACAGTAGATGACTTTATGTCCGAGATAATAAGCTGACGGTGCTTTTATTTTCTGGTGTATATGTGTGTGTGTGCATATGTGTGACTGTAAATATAGGTGTGTATATACATATACAAAGATAGTGAACAGGTTGTACTTCCTGTCTTCTGTATATGCTTATCTTCTTACTTGTATATCTATAACATATATGTACATACATGTATACCTATTCTCTGTACTGTAGTCTTTGTATACCCTACGTTGTAGGCTATGCTTCTTTTGTCTTCGGGTGTGTATACACACAAATGCAATGTGATATTCACCGCATCCATGGCAATCATGAATATCATGGTGCAGTTCAGAATCATGAAATACCACTCTCTACTCGGAAGGCAGAACCAAAACATTGATTCACATCCAAATCCATTACAGCAACAAAAATCTATACACAATAACAATGCAGAAAATAACACCATCCCCAAACCTTCCCCCTACTAGGCTTCCGACGAATCATTTCCATTAAACAAATCACAAGCAGGCTCCCTTAAACAAATCACAAACAATCACAAAATCACTCCTATCAGCCAGCTGCCTATTTGCCTGTATCCTTCCTAGCTCTAACTGTTCTCAAGACTAACTTCCTCTCAACACTGCTCCAGTTCCATCTTGTCCTGTTGCACCCATTCAGCAAACACCTCCCACCACAGGCTCCACATGACTCAGACTCATGTAACTCAGGTTTCCATGTGACCCAGGCAGGTCACATGGGCCTATTAATGAATAAGAAAGATTTTCCATTTAAATTATCATTACAATACACTCAAAGACATAAGACAAATGCAAACACATATACATATATTTTATTCATACACATATAGACCAAAAAACATGACATTTATACACATATAGGGGCATATCTATAGATAAGTAATGTTATACACATATATAAATAGAAACTAACTGCTTTTTTGCAGAGATAAATATAGGAGTTGGTAGAGCTATTTTACACATCGTTTGGGGGCTACTTATTAAATTGTTTTTTTATTTTGCTTTATTTTTCCAAATTTATTATTAAAAAAAGATTAAGTTCTGAATTTCCCCCTTCCATTTTCACTTTCTCACCCCATTGACGGGGCAAGTAAAATGTAATATCAATTATACATGTGGAATATATTTCCTTATTAGCTATTTGTCATGAAAGCAAGGAAAATAAAGAAAATAAAAAGATATATGCTTCCATGACTACTCAGATTCTATCCATTATATGTCTGGACATGAATACCAACTTTTAAAAAAAAAATCATAAGTCCTTAAGAATTGTCTTGAATTACTGTGTTGATCAGAAAAGCTAAGTTTTTCAGAGCTAATTGTCATGCAGCCATTCTGTTACTGTGTATAATTATGTCTTGGATCTGTTCACTTCACTTTGCAACAATTCAAATAAGTCTTGCTGGGTTTTTTTCTGAATATCATAGTACTATTCTGTAACAATCATATACCACAATTTTTTTAAACCATTTTCCAATTGATGTGAATCCCCTCAGTTTCTAATTCTTTGCCATCCCAAAAAGACGTGCAATCAGTATTTTGGTACAATACAGGTCCTTTTCTTTAGCTTCAGAATCCCTTTGTGATGTAATCCAAGTAGAGTTCTTGTTGTGTCAAAGAATATGCATAGTTTTATAGTCCTTTAGGCATAATTCTAAATAGGTCTTCAAAATGGTTGAATCAAGTCATAACTCTATTAGTGTCCTGATTTTTCCATATCCCCTCCAACATTTGTCATTTTTTTCTGTCATGTTAGTCAACCTTATGGGTTTGAGGACATACCTCAGAATTGTTTTATTTTATTTCTCTAATCAACAGTCATTTAGTTATATGACTACAGATAACTTTTATTTCTTCTGTAAACTTCCTGTTCTTATCCTTTGATAATTTATGATTAAGTTCAACATGCTTGCTTTGACCTGGAACAATACATTGTATGAAGAGAAATGCAAGCCAATATCCATTTCAGAAATTGAAGAGATAGAGAACTCCTATGAGACATCAGACAAGATCCTTTGAATTAAACAACAAATGTGACCTGTTACTTAGTAATGTAAATATAGTAGTGGGCATAGTAGAGGATGGTGAAAATAAAACAAAAAATCAATAAAGGCAAGAAATAAAAAATTTATAGTTGGTTCAATAATCTCATGTCTATATCAGGTCCTGGATGTACTATCAAAGAATATTATAGAAAATGAAATGGATAGTATCTAAAGGGATAGGAGATAAATCCTTATAAATAAAGCACTTAGTTTAAAAAGGAGTATCTGCATATAGTCATAAAATAGGTAAATATGATCCCAAAATTAGAAGAAAAAATAATGTTGAAAAGATATCATTGCATGTTATTACAAAAGCTTCAACCTGAATTGTAAAAAAAAAGTGCATCAAAGTTAATGAATATATATACGTGTGTGTGCATGTGTGTGTAGATATGTGCATGTATACACAATGCACACACAAATATATATGTATTCACATATACACATGTATAAATACATACAAGCCAGAAACAATATATAGTACATAAATTGTATTTATGTAATGTTTTATTTTTATAATTAATGATATATATGTTGTTTACGTTTTATATAACATGATAGACATTCATAAATACATATGACTATATTAATATAGATTATGATATGTCAAAAGATGCAAATAGGCAGTTTTCAAAAATGAAAGCTTTCAACAGCCCCATGAAAGAAGGCCTCAAATTTCTAATAATAGAAGAAACAAAAAGCAACATTCAGATTTCACCCCATATCAATCAGATTGACAAAGATGATGAATGGGAAATGGCAGAAGTTAGGGGAGATGTGAAAAGACAGAAAAGCTAATACTCTCTTAGTGATCAAATGAGAATAGATTTATAATGTGTTTCGTGCCGTGCCTGGTACATAGTAAGCGTTATAAGCGTTATATATTTCATTCCCTTCTCTCTTGGTGTATCTGTGAATTGTTCCAACTGTTTTTAAAAATAATCTGTAATTTTACTAGATTAATGGGTGCCTGACTCATGTGAAACTATCCATTTCCTCAACTGACAAAATCCTTCATGTTGAGAATATTTTGGAAGTTACTTCCAGAGGAATTTTGATAGTTTACCTTGAATAGATTTTGGAATATGATATTTGTTACCTTATCAGTTAGCTAACTTAGTTGTTGAGAAGTGCCTTTTCCAATTGACTGTATACCTGGCGCTGCCAGTGTTTACAGAAAGGTCTCATTCAGGTTTGGCCATCTCTTTACCTCATTTTTTCATATGGTTTTATTGAGGGATTTCTTCATTAACAGGGTCTGAAGAGAGACCATGCTATGGAAGGCTCAATCTCAGTGCCTTCTCCCTTCTTAAGTTGTATGGCCCTGAAAAGTGAATCTCACTCTTTCGCTTTTTATGTTGGTTTGGTTTCTGTTCTATATAAAGGGAGTATACCCTCATGATCTAGTTCAAAAGGTCAGCAAGTGAATATTCCAACATCCCAGTGTTCTAGAGTCTGGATTCCATAGCCCACTAGTGTAACACTGCTGCCTTAGGGAGTAAGATGCAATCTTTCGAGAGTGACTAAAAACAATAGTTAGAATTGAACAAATGATTGATTTAAGATTGGAAAAGGAGTACAACAAGGTTGTATATTGTCACATTACTTATTTAACTTTTATGCAATATATATTATGTAAAATGTCAGGCTGAAGGAATAAAAAGTTTTAACTAAGAGGAGAGAAAAAATTCTCAGGTAAGAAGATAATACAAATCTGATGGCAGAAAGTGAAGAGGAATTAAGAATTCTCTTGAGAAAGGTGCAAGAGGAAAGTGATAATGCTGACTTATATTAATAGAATGCAGGCTCGGTGCATCCAATATGTAAAATGTTCAATTATAGACACCTAGATGGGTTTACAGAAGCCCATAATCACAAGACTGGCTGCCAGATATATATATATATATATGTAGATAGATGGATATGTAGATAGATATAGATAGATATATGTGTGTATATGTGTGTAAATATGTATATGCACATGTATGTGTGTACATATGTATACATGTATATACATGTGGATGTATACACATATACATATGAGCACATAAACATGTATACATACATGAATATATACATATGCACTTGTGTATATAAACATACACATATTTGCGCATATAATCATATACATGTAGGCATGTGCATATCCATGTACATACACATGCATACACATATATACATGCATATACACACACAAAGTAATATAGAGTCATTATAAGAGAGAGTGTCATAAGAACTGGATCGTATTTTACATGTATTATATAGATCCTTAAAATGTTCTCATAGAATTTCCTTGGATGTCATTGTATATGATATATCTTCTGTCTACTTCCGCAAGCTAGCCTTGGGAGTTATATTTTTTTTAATGGAAAATTGCTTTTAAATTATCTGGATGCTTTTGACTTGTAATTCCTGGCCACAAATTATGGTAGGCCCAGAAGTTTTCTTTACTTCCAGAATTTTGCAATCAGAATTTTTAGGACCTCAAATCAATTCTTTTTAGTTTTAGTTTCAGTCCTTTAAAAACTGAAATCTTTAATATTTAAACATTTTATTGGGAAACAATAAAGGCATAGGACAGTCATAGGGATAGTGTAGTTTCATATGAGCTATTGAGTGGGGAATATAGTTCTTATCTTATTTCAAAGAAAATATCTCAAAGGCCAAAACAAACTTCATTTTCAAAGATTATTGACATGACATAATCATATGAAACCAAAGAGATTCTGTTCATCTGTATATCTATGCAGTATTAAAAGAGTTTTCTGGACTTTTTATTTGGGGGATACATAATTTAAACCTACATTACTGTTTGATAAATAAAACGCCAACATATCTCTTGCAGAATTAATCCAGTGAAGCAATATCGAAGACGTATCCTAAGGACTTAATTATCATGCTCTTTATCTTACTAAAACAATTGTCACATCCATTCAATTAGACCGGCTCTCTTCCCTTAACCCTCCTGGAAATGAAGGCTAAAATTCAGGCTTCTAAAATAAGTGCCTATTAACTGCCCGGCCAATGCATCCTAGGTTTGTAGCTAACAAGGAGCTTAAATATTTAATCATCTTGGTCAGGGCTCCACTCAGTGGTCTCATTTGGAATTTCATCTTCAGAATTTTACAGAGAAACAATTATTCATGGATTTCTGTATAAAAGTTTAGCCTAGCACCTCTGCAGCTTTGGTGGACAGGGCAGCAAATATCCATTTATAAAACAGATGTAGGGCAGCAAATTTCAGAAACTTCTTTCCAGATTTAGTAAACTTGTTAAGTCCTACACTTTACCAATTCGTGGCCATTCCTCAGGCTCTGCATATATAAATGTGTGCGTGTGTGTGTATACAACCACACATATACATATAACACATATTCCAATATCCGCTCTATAGAAATGATCCTCTCATTCCCAACTTTATGAAAGGTGAGACCACAGGTTTGTGTTGTACTGCAAGAGAAATACCACAAAATGTCCAAGTTAAAGTGTTCCACTCTCCTCCCATTAATCCCAATATATGAAAACCATAATAGCCAAAAGTTACACGTGCACACACACACACACAAACACATACACACACACACACATACACCCCAAAAATGGTCAACGAAAGAAGTACTCAGGTAAAAATCAGGCAGTATACGTAAACATGTAACATCCTCTTCTCCTTTCAATCTCTTGTGCATATTGCTTTCAAAGGAAATCCATGTTTAGGAGAAAACTCTTAGGTATGTTTATGACAGGCATATGCTTGTGTTCTATTATTTCTGTAGGTGGTTTGAAATAAAGGTGCATATGTGTGAATGACTGAGCAGAGGCCAGGGATCAACCTCTAGGCCCATACTTGTATAGTCTATGCTTCTAATTTGTATATTTAACTATTCTATGTAGAAACTTAATATTTTATTTAGAAACAATATTATTTGTATTACAGATAATTTACAGATGTATTGCTTGATTTTCATGTAGTAGAAATGGAGAGGGAGATGGGGGAAAGGGAAAGGAGAAATAAAAAAAGGGAAAAAATGAAAGAAAAGGAAGGGAAAGGAAGAGAAAGGAGAGGAGAGGAGTGGAGAGAACAGAAGGGAAAAGGACAGGGCAGTAAAGGAAGAAGAAGAAGAAAGAGTCAGAGACTTGAATTGAACTTCTGTGGCTACTATAGGCACATAAGTAATCAGTGAGTGTATCGTATACCCATTTTTTTTAATAAGCAGGTCAGAAATTAAAATAGTATTAAATATTCTGTAGGTATTTGAGAGATTATTTTGATGATGATGAGGGTGGTGGTGGTGGTGGTGGTGGTGGTGATGTTTTATACCGAGAGTTCAGGGAAGATCTCCTTTTCTCCCCTCCAGAAAACAAAGAAGTAAACACAAAACAGTTGACTCCTAAAATTCTATTAATAAGGGATAACTCCTTTTAGTTTAAGATAAAGAAATGTATTGATTTAATTTCACTCTAAGGTAGAAGTGACTTACAACAGAATTTTTTTTTTCCACAGCAAATTTTGCTAAAGAGGGATGGCAAGCTATAATACCTTGAGCTGCTGCTGTTGCTACTGATGGTAGTAGTAGTGCTGAAAAGCACATGAGGGCAGTGGGTGTGATCAGGCCAGGAAGATGGTATCGCATGAATCAAACAAGCAAAGAAACAAGAACCTGGGATGACTTTCATTTCCATCCCAATTTTCCTGAACACAGTGGCATGTATCATCTATACAAATTATTTATCTCCATTTGGCACCAAACAATACTTGTAAAACTACTCTGTTTTTGTCAACTCTGGACAGATCTTTACTTAACCTTCCTGGGCCCCAGTTTCACCACCTGTGAAGCGAAAAGATTAGACAAGAGGGTCACTGGGGTTCTTTCGAGTTCTAACTCTATGATTCTTTTATCTTTTCATCTTCAAGTTGCAAGTGATGCCATGTTTAACACTGTTATAATTTTCAGCCCTTCTCACCCTCTTCTAAACACTAGCCAAGACCTAGAAACATGGGGCAAAAGAAGTTATTATTAAGCTGGCTTCAGGCTGCACTATTATTGCTACGTATCCTCCATCCATTTCAAGGATAGTTTCCATAGTAACCAAGGCATTTCAAAGCAAACAAAAATAGCAGAAACATACCAAAATAAAGTTCAGAGATCTAAAACAGGCAGACTGTAACTACCTTAACATATCTCCTGAGATCTTACCCTGCTTTTTATCGTTCTTAAAACTTCTAAGAAGTCTTTAAAATCGTATAGACATATATATTCTCTGGAAAAAAAAAAAAAAACCTCCCTCCACTTCTCTTGACCTACCTTTACTTTTGATTACCAAGTTTTTCTGCAGAATATAAATAGCTGTACAATGGACATCAGTTATAACTCATGTTTATCCTTTTGGCTTTCATACCCTGTAAGAATTAGTCAATAGAGGGGTTAGAATTGGACAAGAAGATTTCAGATAGAGGTAAATGCAAAAACCAAAATATAGTGGTAGAAGGTGTCTGGAAGAAGTGACAGGAAGAGGAGGAGAATTTCTCCAAAAGGGAATGCTGGAATAATTGCCTTGATTTTTCACATTGAAATAAGAGTTAAGATTATTAGCCAAGAAGTGAGGGAGAGATAAGTATGGAAAGTTTAAAGAGGAATGAAAATATTTGGAAGGGAAGGTAGGTACTATAGTAAGCTAATTAGGAAGTTATTAATGAATTGCTCTGTGAAAGTGAGGTCCCATTTCAGGTCATATCACATAAATTTGTGGTGGACCCAGTCAGACAATTTGCGATTTTCTCCAATTTTCTTCAGCTGTACATGCCACGGGGAAAAATGGTTGGTTAGAATGATTCAAATCTAAGACTTGGTATGATACATTCATCAATATAGTGAGGGGTCAGGGACCTCAAAAGAAGAGAACACCTTAGAGTTAAACTGATTCACTAAAGGATCAAGGTAGTGAAGGGAAGGGAGCGTAGCTAGTGCAAGGATGGTGACCTGTGAAAGAACTGAGAACTTGAGGAAATTGATATCATTGTGTGGATGAAGAACAGGTTTGGGCTCGCAAATCAGAGAGACAGGTGAAATGACAATAGATTTTAATCAAACAAAGAGAGTTCATGAACATGAAAGTGGAATTTCTGTGTGTGTATTCATCCTTCATTGTTGAAGAAGACCATGCGATCAGAGAAATAATGAGATGACTTGCAGGTGACTTTGTTTTGAGTGAGGGAGGGCTGTGCAAGTCACCAGCCTCACTTCTCCTCCAGAGCCATCTGAATTCAGTGACCAGATATTCATCAGGATGACTGGAGATGACCCAGGATGAGGCAATTGGGGTTAAGTGACTTGCCCAAGGTCACACAGTTAGTGTCATGTGTCTGAGGTGAGATTTGAACTCAGGTCCTCCTGACTCCTGCACTGGTGCTCTATCCACTTCACCACCTAAATGCCTCAAATCTCTGCATGTGTAAAAGAAACTCTGGAATTCTCTGTGTGTAAAAAAGATAAAAGGTATGATCATCTTTGTGTCTGGCTGTGATCAGGTAATGGAGTAAATCATGTGAAAAGAATAAGTTGAGGAACTAGGAGGTTGGTGACCAGTTCAGTATGATAGCTTTGACCTCCTCTATCTCTGGCCTGATCCGGTTTACCTGTCCTTAGGCAACTTGACCATTGCCAGGTCTCAGAGACCCATCATACTGGTTTTGGACTTGGTGTAAATATCTGAATGACTTTTCCCACTGATCCTCAAAACTCAAACTCAACTGATTCACCATGATAGTCATCCATGGTAGGAGGAACTATGTGAATGTGCTACTAAATGCCTCTTCCTAAATTATACTTTATATATTTCTGATAAAGATACTGAAAATTGAATTTTTTCCAAGGTTTGCTTTTTTCCCACTTAAAAGTTTCTTTTAGCTGTTTAGACAGCTAGGAAATAAATCCTCCCTGTGAAACAACCCTCCTAATATCGATTTTATATCCTCATCTTATTCATTGAGTTTTTCTTTTTGTAGATTATCAGTAAAGAAGTCCTATAAAACCCATAATTCCAACATGCTATATAATTTTTGCCATTCAAGCTTCATAGGAATATGTGGATTACTAGCAAAGTACTTCCATAACTTCATCTCTGATTTAAGTTTGATGCCATTTTTACTTTGCAGAAAAATTCACTCACTTTTTTTCTTATTTCTTTTTTATTTCCAGTTTTCAACATTCAATTTCACAAAATTTTGAATTCCAAGTTTTCTCCCCAACTCCCCCCTACCTTCAACCCAGGACAGCTTGCTTTCTGATCGCCCTTCCCTCCAATCTGCCTTCCCATCTATCATCTTCCGCCCCAACCCTCATCCCTTCTATTCTCCTGTGTGCTAAGAGAGATTTCCATATTTGTCTATATATAATTTTTTCTAGTTACATGTAAAAACTATTTTTGATTTACATTTTTTACTTGAGTTCTACATTCTGTCCCTTCCTCATCCACCCTCTGTGAGAAGGTAAGCAGTTTGATATAGGTTTTTCATGTGTAGCCATAAAAAACACTTCCATAACAATCATGTTATGAAAGACTAACTATATTTCCCTCTATCCTGTCCTGCCTTCCATTTATTCTGTTCTCTACTTTGACCTATCCCTCTATCAAAGTGTTTGCTTCTGATTACCCCCTTCCCCCAATCTGCCATCCTTTCTATCACTCCCCCTTTCTTATCCACTTCCCCTCTGGTTTCCTGTAGCCAATTGAATGGGTATGTTATTTCCTCCCGAAGCCAAGTATAAGGAAAAGAAAGATCACTTGTTCCCTCATCTTCTCCTTCTTCCCCTGCATTCTTTTATGAGAGATTTACTACATTGTACCTCTCCCTTTCTCTTTCTCCTAGATCATTGCTCTCAATTAATAATTTTCTTGGGCGGAGGGAGCCAAGATGGCGGAGTAGAAAGACTCACATATGCTAGCACCGAATCCACAGCCCATATATTTCCTGCAAGAAGAACTCGCCACAAATTCTGGAGCACTGCAAGGCACACAGAAACACAGAGGAAGAGATTTCTATTCCAGACAGCCCTGGAGAGCGGTCCCCAGGGGTCCATCGTGCTCCGGAAAGCGGAGCCCACCCCAGCGCTGCCCTGGCCACGGCCCCAGAGGAGCACATCCAAGCAGGCTTCAGGGACAGAATCTCTGGCAGCCAGGAAGGTCCCTCCGCCCAAAGACGCTACAGGTCAGTGAGAGAGACGTCTAGGCTGGCCAAGAGGGGAAGAGGGTGTCTCCATGGCTCGAGCCCCCTCAGGAGGCAGCGGCCGAGAGAGCGGCAGAGGCAATGGCAGAGGCAGTGGATGAGGTAGCAGCAGCCTGTGACTCCCCAAGCAGGAAGGCAGAAGTTCAGGTCTCTGCATAAACCCCCTGAGGGAGCTGAGCCTGGGAGGTGGCCCTGCCCCCACCCACTCGATTACTGAAGGTCTCTGCATAAAGCCCCTGAGGGAACTGAGCCTGGGAGGTGGCCCTGCTCCCACCCCAGCACCAGAACTTAAGCTCACATTGAATAGCAGTCACAACCGCCACTGAAAGCCCTGAGACTGGGAAGCAGCATTTGAATTTCAGACCCCAAGCACTAGCTGGGCAGATCTAGGCAGAGGTGGAGAGGAATCTCAGAAGTCAAATAACTGGCTGGGAAAATGCCTAGAAAAGGAAACAAAATAAGAACAGAGAGAGCTACTTTCTTGGGGAAGAAATGTTCCTTCCTCCCTTCATTTCTGATGACAAAGTACAATGCTTGCCATCAGGGAAAGACATGGAGGTTGGAGCCTCTCTATCCTAGACATACGAGGTGGATGTCCAGGGGGCTCAGGCCACGGAAGAGCTCAAAAAGGATTTTGAAAATCAAGCTAGACAGGTGGAGGAAAAACTGGGAAGAGAAATGAGAGAGATGCAAGAAAAGCATGAAAAACGGGTCAATACCTTGCTAAAGGAGACCCAAAAAAATGCTGAAGAAAATAACACCTGGAAAAATAGGGCCACTCAATTGTCAAAAGAGGTTCAAAAAGGCAATGAGGAGAAGAATGCTTTCAAAAGCAAAATTAGCCAAATGGAAAAAGAGGTTCAAAAGATCACTGAAGAAAATAGTTCTCTCAAGATTAGAATGGAACATATGGAGTTTAATGTCTTTCTGAGAAACCAAGACATCACAAAACAAAACCAAAAGAATGAAAAAATGGAAGAGAATGTGAAATATCTCATGGGAAAAACAACTGACCTGGAAAATAGATCCGGGAGAGACAATTTAAAAATTACGGGAATACCTGAAAGTCATGATCGAAAAAAGAGCCTAGATATCATCTTTCATGAAATTATAAAGGAAAACTGCCCTGACATTCTAGAACCAGAGGGCAAAATAAGTATTGAAGGAATCCATTGATCAACACCTGAAAGAGATCCAAAAAGAGAAACTCCTAGGAACATTGTGGCCAAATTCCAGAACTCCCAGCTCAAGGAGAAAATCTTGCAAGCAGCTAGAAAGAAACAATTCCAGTATTGTGCAGGATAACAAAAGATCTAGCAGCTTCTACATTAAGGGATCAAAGGGCATGGAATAGGATATTCCAGAACTCAAAGGAACTAGGACTCAAACCAAGAATCATCTACCAGCAAAACTGAGTATAATACTTCAGGGGAAAATATGGTCTTTCAATGAAACGGAGGGCTTTCAAGCATTCTTGATGAAAAGACCAGAGCTGAAAAGAAAATTTGACTTTCTTTTTTTATTATTTATTTATTTATTTAACTTTTTACATTCATTTTCACAAAATTTTGGGTTCCAAATTTTCTCCCCTTTTATCCCCTCCCCCCACCCCAATACCCCAAGCAATCTCATTTTCCCTATCTCCAATCTGCCCTCTCTTCTGTCATCCCTCCCTTCTCTTGTCTCCATCTTCCCTTTTCTCCTGTAGGGCCAGATGACTTTCTATTCCTCCTTAACTGTATGTCTTCTTTCCTAGTAGCAACAGCAATACTAGACAGTTGTTCCTAAAACTTTGAGCTCCAAATTCTCCTGATCCCTCCCTCCCCACCCATTCCCTTTGGAAAGGCAGGCAATTCAATATAGGCCATATCTGTGCAATTTTGCAAATGACTTCCCTGATAGTCGTGTTGTGTAAGACTAACTGAATTAACCTCCATCCTATTCTGTCCCTCATTGTTTCTCTTCTATCTTTTGATCCTGACCCTCCCCAAGTGTTGACTGAAAATTGCTCCCTCCTACCTTTGCCCTCCCTTCCATCATCCCCCCCTCTTGCTTATCTCCTTCCCCCCCACTTTCCTATACTATAAGATAGGTTTTCATACCAAAATGAGTGTGCATTTTATTCCTTCCTTTAGTCAAATGTGATGAGGGTAAACTTCTTGATTATTTTTTTTTCCTCAGCTGTCCACTTTATCCCTCCACTAAAAAGTCTCCTACTTGCCTCTTAAATGACATATAATTAGCCCATTCCATTTCACCTTCTTTCCTCCCACTCCATTTCTCTCTCACCATTTACCTTGATTTCTTTTAAGCTATGGTCCCATCCTAATCAATTCACTCTGTGCTCTCTGCCTCTGTGTGTGTGTGCATGTGTGTATGTGTGTGTGCGTGCATGCATATACATGTGTGTGTGTGGTCCCACCAACTACCCATATACTGAAAAGTTTTAAGAGTTACAAATATTGTCTTTCCATGTAGAAATGTAAACAGTTCACTTCTGGTAAGTCCCTTAAGACTTCTCTTTGTTGTTTACTTTTTCATGCTTCTCATTCTTGTGTTTGGAAGTCAAATTTTCTTTTCAGCTCTGGTCTTTTCATCAAGAATGATTGAAAGTCCTCTGTTTCATTGAAAGACCATATTTTCCCCTGAAGTAATATATTCAGTTTTGCTGGGTAGGTGATTCTTGGTTTGAGTCCTAGTTCCTTTGACTTCTGGAATATCCTATTCCACGCCCTTCGATCCCTTAATGTAGAAGCTGCTAGATCTGGAGTTATCCTGATTGTATTTCCACAGTACTTAAATTGTTTCTTTCTAGCTGCTTGCAAGATTTTCTCCTTGACCTGGGAGTTCTGGAATTTGGCCACAATGTTCCTAGGAGTTTCTCTTTTTGGATCTCTTTCAGGTGATGATCGATGGATTCTTTCAATACTTATTTTTGCCCTCTGGTTCTAGAATGTCAGGGCAGTTTTCCTGGATAATTTCATGGAAGATGATGTCAAGGCTCTTTTTTTGATCATGAGTTTCAGGTAGACCCATAATTTTTAAATTGTCTCTCCTCGATCTATTTTCCAGGTCAGTTGTTTTTCCCATGAGATATTTCACATTCTCTTCCATTTTTTCATTCTTTTGGTTTTGTTTGGTGATTTCTTGGTTTCTCGTAAAGTTATTAGACTCCATCTGTTCCATTCTAATTTTGAGAGAAGTATTAAATTCAGTGAGCTTTTGAACCTCTTTTTCCATTTGGCTAATTCTGCTTTTGAAAGCATTCTTCTCCTCATTGGCTTTTTGAACCTCTTTTGCCAATTGAGTGAGCCTAGTCTTCAAGGTGTTATTTTCTTCAGCATATTTTTGGGTCTCCTTGACCAAGGTATTGACCCGTTTTTCATACTTTTCTTGCATGTCTCTCATTTCTCTTCCCAGCTTTTCCTCCACCTGTCTAACTTGCTTTTCAAAATCCTTTTTGAGCTCTTCCAAGGCCTGAGCCCACCCGACAACCCCCTGGGGTGTCTGGGGTACTGAGGCCCCACCCTCCACATCTTTCCCAGATGGCGAGAATATGTCCTCATCCTCGCCATCAGATCCGAATGTTGGGATCATTTGCATTTGTTGGAAAAAACTCTCTATAGTCTTATTTTTCTTCCCTTTTCTAGGCATTTTCCCAGCCAATTACTTGACTTCTGAGATTCCTATCCACCCCCGCCTAGATCCACCCAGCTAGTGCTTGGGCTCTGAGATTCAAATGCGCTGCCCAGCTGCTAATCAATGTGACCTTTTGTTTTGGTGCTGGGGTGGGGGCCGGGCGCCTCCCAGGCTCAGTGCCCTCAGGGGCTTTATGCATAGGCCTTCAGAAATGGAGGGTGGTGGGTCAGGGCCGTCTCCCAGGCTCAGCTCCCTTTATGCAGAGACTTTCAGTAATAAAGATCCTGCCTGCTATCGGGGGAGTCCCATGCTGCCGCAGCCGCGCCACCACCACTGCCTCCGCTGCCGCCCATGCCTTTGCCTCCGCCGCTTCCTGCCCCCATCTCTGCCGCCGCCGCTTCCTCCCGAGGGGGCCCGAGTCATGGAGACACTCCGCTCCCCTCCTCCGGCCCAGCCTCTCTCACTGACCTGTAGCTTCTGTGGGTGGAGGGACTTTCCCGGCTGCCGGAGCCTCCGTCTCTGAATCCTGCTCGGGTCAGCTTCTCTGGGGCCACGACCAGGGCAGTGCTGGTGGTGGGGTCCTCTTTCCGGGGTGTGACAGACCCTGGGGACGGGTCTCCAATGCTCCCTGGAATGGAAATCTCTTCCACTCCATTTCTGTACCCCTTTCAGTGGTCCAGAAGTTATGCGAATCTCTTTTTACAATAATTCCATGTGCTGTGAGTTGGAGCTTGTAAACTTGCGTCCTTCTACTCCGCCATCTTGGCTCCGCCCAAAATTTGACTTTCAAACACAAGAATGAGAAGAAGCATGAAATAGTAAACAGCAAAGGGAAGTCATAAGGCACTTACCCAAGGTGAACTGTTTACATTCCTACATGGAAAGACAATATTTGTAACTCTTAAAAGGTTTCAGTATCTGGGTAGTTGGTGGGACCACACACAGACGTACACACACGTACATGCGTGCACGCACACACACATACACAGAAGCATGCACACATAGAGTCAGAGCACAGAGTGAATTGAATAGGATGGGACCATATCTTAAAAGAAATTAAGGTAAATGGTGAGAGAGAAATGTAGTGGGAGGAGAGAGGGTGAAATGGAATGGGGTTAATTATATCTCATTCAAGAGGCAAGCAGGAAACTTTTTAGTGGAGGGAAAAAGAGGAGAGTTGAGAAAAAAACATGAAGTTTACCCTCATCACATTCGACTAAAGGAAGGAGTAAAATGCACACTCCTTTTGGTATGGAAACCTATCTTACAGTACAGAGAAATGGGGAAGAAGGAGAAAAGCAGGGAGGGAGGGATGATGGAAGGAAGGACAATGGAAGAAGGGAGCAATTTGAGGTCAACACTCGGGGAGGGACAGGATCAAAAGACAGAATAGAAACAATGGGGGGCAGAACAGGATGGAAGGAAATACAGTTAGTCTTATGCAATATGACTGTTGTCCAAATCATTTGCAAAACTACACAGATATAGCCTATATTGAATTGCCTGCCTTCCCAAAGGGAATGGGTGGGGAGGGAGGGATGGAGAGAATTTGGAACTCAAAGTTTTAGGAACAACTGCTGAGTATTGTTGTTGCTACTAGGAAATAAGAAATACAGTTAATGGGGAATAGAAAGTCATCTGGCCCTACAGGACAAAAGAGAAGAAGGGGACAAGAGAATGGAGGGAGGATAGAAGAGAGGGCAGATTGGTGATAGGGGAAATTAGAATGCTTGGAGTATTGGGGTGGGTGAAGGGGATAAATGGGGAGAAAATTTGGAACCCAAAATTTTGTGAAAATGAATGTAAAAAGTTAAATAAATAAATAAATTTTAAAAAAAGAAAAAAATAATTTTCTCTTTGAGATACCATTCCTTCATATTCAGTTCACCCTGTGCCTT